>PVKB01001407.1:292409-421660 GCA_004027205.1 Ctenodactylus gundi
TTTTTTTTTTTTTTGTTTTTTTTTTTTTTTTTTTTTTTTTTTTTTTTTTTTTTTTTTTTTTTTTTTTTTTTTTTTGAGACAAGGTCTTGCTAAGTTTCTAAATTGCCCAGGCTGGGCTCAAACTTTTCATCCTCCTGACTCAGCCTCAAAATAGTGCTGTGATTATGGGCATGTGCCACCTCACCCTGATAGCCACTTGTCTTTTTAATTAGAGAAATGGAGTCACAGTTTATTTCTTGCAGTAAGGAGCTAGAACTCAAGTTCTTTTTTCTTTAAGAGAAATATTACTCTCAGCCAAAAAAAATTACAGTTTGCCAACCATATTTGCAAGTAGATGTGATCGGTTGCTTAAGTTTAGTTGAACTGTTGTATGGGACTTCAGGGACTATAACTTTTGAAACATCAATTTTATTTGAACTGAGGCATGAAAACATAAAATGGTACATATCAATGGGATATTGCGTAATGAACAAACACTGTATATGTTGCATAATGTTCAAGTCAGGTTAAATATATTTATATGCTCTAATGTTTATCATTTCTTTGTCATGAAATCTTTGAAAATCTTTTCTAATTTTTCAACTTGATAGCACAACTGAATCCTTAGATCTGGATTGCTCACCAGCTGGCAGGCAACAAGCAGCCCAACAGCTTCTGGCTAAGGTGGTGTTTCCCCAGTAGTTTGTATTCCTATTGAATTAGAAGGTCAGATTGGTAGAGAGGAACATACTAGTGGATGAACAGCTGTAGACACTGGAAATTTACAGAAGAAAGAGTGAGTGCATATGGATAACAAGATTGGATGGTGGTTACCATCCAGCAATCTGATTTAAAATGAATCACAACACATGGCGGACCTCTGGGTTCCGCACATACGAAATTTCTATGGCTAGAAATTACATCCCAGTCTGTATGCTGAGTGACGTACAGCATTACCAAGTGCTGTGGGATTCCGAGTAGGATAGAGCTCAGCAACAGGCTCAGACTGCGGTACAAGCAGCCCTGCCACTTGAGTCCTACAATTTTTATAATCTAGGATATTAAAGATGTTAGTTTTGAGATAAGATGCCATGTGAAGTTTGTGGCAAATTTCAGTGGCAGATCATAATGTTAACTTTGGAGTAAGGCCATTTTCAGTAGAGAAGTACATGCTTTTAAAAAATATATGTTTCTGGGATCTGGTGGAGGCAGAACATCTTACCGTGAAGTGTTAAGCAACTATGTATGTAGAAATTCCATTGTGAGCTGAGTCCTGTCAGACTCACCAAATGATGACAGGTAGACAGGGACTGCAGTGGTTCACTTCAAGACAGAAGCAGAACATTTGGGAACAGGGAAATACAGGACCAGATGGCAAAACAAAAGCCATGAGTAGGTATAGAAGGTGTCACAGAACCCAGAGGTACATAACACATTTATCCACGCCTGTTGTAATCTAATGCCGATGGTTCTATGCAGGAGTCTACATGAAAGATAAAAAAAAAAAAAAAAATACCCCTCAAGCTTACTTACAGATTAGCTACATATGTGGATAAAGGTCAAATCCAGCCTTATTCCAGGGCAGGGTGTTCTTGAAACACAGAAGACCCTGGGACCCCGTGGTCTGATGTATCTTTTGCACAAATGCATTTTCTCTGGTATCAATGGCATATTTTCTCCTTTCTAAGAATGGCTGATGCCTCATTATATTTTCAGACCATTAACCTTTCTGAAACTTTTATGGAATCCACTTACTTGCCTCTTTTAAGAATTATCACCCATAATTTTGTCACATTCTCTCCTTTTTTAAGAGGAGGAATCTTACTCAACATGTAGATTAGTTACTATTTTGATCCATAGACTATACATCATTGATACCACTCATGAATCTGATAAATTAATTTGTTGCTGGAGGTATGGAGTAGTTTTATAAGACAGGGCTACTTCAGAGTTTTATCCCCATGATACTAAAGAAGTGATATTAAACTTAAACCAACTATAGGTTTTTTTTTTAACATAAAAAGTTATTAAGAATCACTTAGGATGGTTTTGATGGTAAAAAGGACATGGTTTCTGGAAAGACAAAACAGATTAGAATTTTTTGGTCAGATTTCAACTCTAAAGAGATAAATGCAAAAAGAAAGAATGGATGTAACCCCCAGAAACACATGACATCAGAAAGAAATCTGGAAGCATAAGCCTACTTACGTTGTTAACCCTTCTACGTGGGCACTGGGAAAGAAATTCTGACAGTGCCATATGTAAATATATGTATTTTAAGTTGTTAAATATTTTCTAGAATTTTCTTTCATGCCTGGCTTGAAAATATCATGCAAAATAGACATTGTTTGATCAGAAGATAATTCAAAAAAAATTTTTGAGACACGGTCTCACTCTGTAGTCTCGGATGGTCCTGAATTTGCTACGTAGTCCAGGCTGGCCTTGAACTCAAGGCAATCCTCCTACCTCAGCCTCCCTAGTGCTGGAATTACAGGCATTTACTACCATGCTCAGCTTATGTGGTGCTGCATTGAAGTGAGAGCCTTGCACTTGCTAGGCAAGTGCTCTAACTTCTGTGCTATTCACCAGCTTTTAATAACAGCTCACTTTGATCCCAGCATTTTCCAGAACTCAGAGGAGGCGCTGAAATGTAACAGGTTTCCACTAGATGGCAAGCAGTGTCTTTCCATTTCTCAGTGGCTTCAAGCTAAAAATTGCTACTATTTAAATCTTACATCTTGGCATGAGACAGCTGCACTTGTATCAAAAAATGATAAAGGCCCTGATTCACAAATTTAGCCAAATTTAGAATCAAGTTGCTCAACTGAAACTGAAAATATATTGCGATCTTTAAAAGTTTCATTTGAGAAATTTATCTTCCCTCATTCGTTTGACAAACACCAAGTACTTCTTATGTGTTTTCATACTTTGCTTTATTCGTCTCCCCACCGACGAGGTTATTAGTCTCACTGTAGGTATTGTGAAATTGAGGTTAACAGAGGTTCAATAGCCTGTTGGCCCAATGTGTTAAGGTTAAGATGTGGAGTTTGCTCCAGAGCCTGGTTTCAGAGCTACTCCGTCTTGGTCTTTACCATAAATAAACTGTAGTAAATCAACTTAAAGTGTTTACCACAGTGTTGGCATAGACTTGTGTTTAAAAATACGTTATTGTCTTCTTCCTATTGAAAACATTGGCAAGGTGAAATCTGCTGGTATTATCTTCATTGAAGACTGTTTAAAGAAATAAAAATGATCACACAACACACTGTACTGGAACACATAATGTCTGTGCAAGGTGGTGTACCTCAAGCATTTGCAAGATGACAAGAAATGGCTTCAAATAAACTACAGAGGAAGGACAAACACATAGACACAGAATAAAAGTGGAAGAAACATACGTGTGAAGACGTATGAGGAAACATGTATGTGAAATCATTGTGTCCAGAACAACAACAGCTGTTTTCCCACAACTATTTTTACAGCGGAAGAATTTTATACAGGTACAATTCAACAAACCAAAAGTTTAAAGACAAGACTATAAAACAACAAATGAAGGAAAAAGGCAAATGCAAGGTCAAGTAAACTCAAGTTCAAGTGGATTTAAGTCTATTTGTAGATTTAAACATAAGGACCAGGAGTGACAGTTAAAATTTGAATTCATGTAGAAGTAAAAAGTCAGAACATCAGAGGGAACGAGAGCAAGATGGAGATGAGAGCGATGAGGCAGAGGTGGAGAGGTGCGGATGGCTGACTGGATGATTGGCATCTCCAAAGGAGACAATGGATGGCTTAGGGTTGGAACAATGGAAAATGTCTTTAATAAGAAAGTGCCCACAGCTAACAGAAGAAAAGATGATACTTTTTTTATCGCATTGAGAAGCAGCTTTTTGTTATTGAAGATTAAAAAGGACCTGTTAAGGGGAAAATTATTTTTCTCCCATGCGTTTTCTTTTTATTAGTATGTTTTTGTGATACAGAATAATTACATTCAATCCAGGGAATCAGTGCCTATGCATACCACACTGTAATCATTCAAAAAGGAGAAAATTCAAACGTGTTTGCATCAGCCTTTTCATAGAAACATTTAGTTCTTGAAGCAACAGACGTGTCTACCATATTCTTAGACATGTTAGACTTGTGCATGTTCTCATTTAAATATAAAGGGTTTGGAGAATAGATATTTAAGAGCTTTACTTAAAATGAAAAAGAGAAAAATGAATGCACCAAGCATTTGTTAAGTGAAGTTCAGCTAATCAAGAAATTAGTCAGAGATGAAGACGCATTTAGCAAGGACAGAGATGCATGCTTGCCGGTGTTCTCAGTGCTGGAGTGACAGTGAGGAAGAGGGCATTGGTCAAGGAGCTTAGTTCGGTGGAAAACGTGCAGGTATCAGTCAGTCTGAATAGCCTGCGTCAAATGCTACTATGGTAGTAGGACACAAAGTAGTTCCACGTAGTGTTACTACAACCTGAAATTTAGAAGACGAGCTCCCAAAAGACAGAGAGGACCCTCTAGGTCTGGAGAAGAGTGCAAGAGCTTAACAGTGAGTTGGCATGACTGCATGGGAGCAGGGGGCATCCGGAAGTGGCAGGATACGATCATAAGCAGCTCATGGAGGAAACTGGTCTTAATCCTACTGATAATAGAATAAGTAATTTTTTACATTAAAAATGATTGCTAGAGGCTGTGGTGATATGTGGGGAGTGTAAAGAATTGTTCTGTGGGGATTAAGTTCCAGTTTTGCAATGGCAGAGAGATCTGTTGTACAGTATAGTTTCTCTACTTGATAATAATGTACTATTGTGTGCTTAAAAGCTTGTTAGGAGATTTCAGATTAAGTGTTCTTACCGTGAGACAAAACAAAACACCCAAAGAGATAGAAAGAATCTTTCAGAGGTAATGACACTACCTTGAGTGTGGTGACTGTGTCACGTGTCTATACCTATGTCCAAAGTTATCAAATTGCATGCATTACACATATGTAGATTTTAATTTTTTTCTGTTTCATTTATCTTTGTATATTAATCATAGACCAGTACAGCTTTTACACATTCAGTTGGGTAATGGCTTGGAGAGATTGAAGAAATTCATGTGCATCAGTTGTATGGGAACAGATCTGCCCAGAGGTAGGATGTAGGCCTTTTCCCTCAGCATCCAGGCAGGGCAGGAATAGAAGGGAGGACCTGCCTCCTAATGCTCTGTGACATGGCCATGCCTCTGTGCTCTTCTGCACAGTGATTCTATTATTTCCAAAAAGACTTTGCTTTTGGTATCGTGATTTTCTTCTTGCTTTTGTTTTGAATGTGCTTCTTTGATTTCTGTATAGCTGCTCCGTTTTGTCATATGCTGTAGCGTCTTTTGCAGCTTTACAAGTCATGAGCCTACTGAAAGGGTATGTTGTGATCTCCATCCCACTGGGTGTTTCTCATCAATTCTAGTTTTCATGTAATTCTCATCTTTGCCACTCCAGTCAGTTATTAGTTCATTATTTGATAAGTTCATACTTTTTTATCCCAGTTTATTTAAAAGGAACACAGGACTCAGTGATTCTTCAATTCTTAACTGACAGGTATTTAAATGGGCCCCACAGTTATGGAAGATCAGAGCAGAAGACACTTGCAAAGTCCACAATGAGAGTGTTTCTCAAACTTCAACATGAATAGGGATCACCTGGGGTTTAAAATGCAGATTCTGATTCAGGATGTAGAGATGGGGCCCATGATGCTACATTTTTATTTTATTTTATTTTATTTTATTTTATTTTATTTATTAGTACATGTTTGCAATACCTGATAGTTACATTCATTTTGGGGAATTGGTATATGACTAAGAGCATATCTTGTTCATTTTTAATCCCTTTTTCTCTTCTACACCTCTCCCCCTCATGTTAGAAAAGTTTAAAAAGGTGAAGCCAATACATCTACAAAGCAAACTTTGATAGCAAGGCAGTAAGACGCAAGTAGAAATAGTCAAAATCTCAATTCCAACAAGTACATAATAAAGTTAAAATTACATTTTTTTTGGGTGGGGTGAGTGTACTGTGCACATTGGCCATGAAATCTACCAGAAAACTTAGAGAGTGATCCTCATATTATATAACATTTTCATTAAAGTCACATTGTCCATTAAATTTTGACTACTTTGTTGTTTTTATAAATCACATTGAAGTTCTACGAAATTATGGTTTTTACATCACTGTGTCCTGAGGTGATATCACTCTAGCAACTGGGACTGGTATCTCTGAAACCAGTTTCCAGTACTTATGCTAATTTATTTAGTCACTAGTTTTCCTAATATAAAGAGAACTCAGTATTTTTGTTGAGTTATCGTTACTATGAGATGCCTAAAGATAGAAAGGCAGCATCTTGTGAAACAAAACTTGGTATTAGGTGATTTCATTAATATAAATCCACTTTAAAGGAGAAACCTCACTGGAATTGTGCAATATTATTGTATGTTCAGATGTAACTCACATGAAACTCTTATAGGAAGCTGGGTTAAACATAAGATTCTAAAGCAAATAGAAAGTAAGAAAAGTGTAATTAATTATTGAAAAGTAGTTTGATACCTCAGTGAAGAACTACAACTTTATTAATGCTTTAGGGTGCCTGAAACCCATTTTTTGACATGTTTATGGGTTAGCATAGTTTTAGCACATTTTTTTCATCTCTGGTAAAAAGGCTTATTTTGGTGGGAAAGGAGCCATTTCTTGCTCCCTTTCCTTCATGCTTCCTCTGATACAGCCTGTGAGTAACAGGAATTAGGTTGTGTGGTTGCTTCTAAGCTGGCTTACTAGCACGGGACAGTATTGATCCTTGGTCATTTGGGCCCTTTGTCACACTAAGGAAGACATCAGAAAGAATTGTCTTGGAAGAATTGTCATGGCTGTCCCTGGTCTGTTGACGTTTATCAAGATTCACCCAAGCACGCTAACTCTTGATGGTGCAAAGGATGTTATTTTGGCCTTACTGTTTTTTTTTTTTTTCTTTTTCTTCTTTGTCTGTGAACATCTGCATCTCCCTCAGGATTGCGCAGGGCTCTAAAAATAAAACAACTATAGCCTATGATTCACGTCATTTTCCCTGAGTCAGGGCTGCAGATTCAAGGGAAAGATCAGTGGCACAGGGATGCTGTAAAAATGGCAACCTGGTGGCTGAATCTGAAATGAATTCAGAACATTGATCAAGGCAGCTTTTGTACATTAACAATGGAACCTGATATTTGAAAGCTCTAACCCCTCCAGATCTTACATGGAGAAGTCATTTTAATATCATATGTATTAGACCTTGTGATTACTTGGAACTGAGGTTATTGCTGCAAACATTTGCATGAGAAGTGGTATGTAGTGGAGTGTATGTTTAAAATAAATCAGCAGGTCATATTCCCTCCAAATCAGTTTCACTTAAGATAATACTTTTAATAAGCTCCCAGCACAATTCAACCCCTATTGTGGAAATAAGGAATTAAAACACAGGTGAAGATGCTATTAGCCAGTAGAGGCTTATGAATAAAATTCTGATGGCAGAAAACTCTCTCCCACAATGCTACAATTCCATCTTTATAAATTAATTTCTATTGGCCTTGCAGGCTTTTGGTCTCTTAAAGGTTTCACACTAAAATACAAACACGCTTTCAAGGCATGGTATATTAAAAACACAGAAATTGGATTTGTAACTGACTTGAAGGCTGTGTTCAAATAGTGCCTAAGGTACACTTCTAGCAATGTGCCTTTGAAATGTTGAATTCAACATTTTGAGGTAATCTCATTAAATTGGCAAATGAGGAAGCCGGGAGACATATCTTATATATTGAATGATCCAATTAATATCCAAATGATCCTCATGATTAACTGGAGGGATGAGAGATGGAAGTTTAAAAAAAATTAGTAACACTAATTGTAAAGTGTTGCATTTTTAAAAAAGTAACAACTACCAAATCTTTTCACAAGGTAGCACAGGCAAAAACATCTGGACGAGGTTGTTGGTAGTATATTTGTGATAAAATTAAGTTGACACAATGATGTATCATGAATCAATCTCTTTTCTAAACTTCAGCTCATAGTGAAGTCACTGTTCCTATCACAAAAGAAATGATAACCTCTCTTACGTGCAAGACGTATCTGGTGGGCTGCGTTTAATTCTAGGTTTCATATTTTGAAAATTACTGACCAACTGGAATACACCTAGATAAAACTGAGTTGAACACACGTGATAACAGAGTTGAGAGAATGAAAATTGTAAAATAAAAAAGGGAAGCTTGGATGGACCTGAGTCTATTTTAAAGTAGCTGGGAAGCTGTCCTATGGAATAATTACATTTATTCTGGGAGGTCTCAGAGGCAGACCTAAAAGAATGAGAGTGCTGGGTGGTGGAGGACACTCCATTTTTGAAAGAATTATGCAAAAACGAATTGTTCCTCAGGAGTTCTGCTGTCACTCTAAGTGTGGTTTTTCATGCAGCGGCTTGCCCATTTCTTGGTAGGGATCTTGCATGAGGTGTTTCATGTTCAATGCTATGGTTCATGCAGATCTTACAGGAGATCACGGTATAGTCAACAGTGGGGTGCAAAGTAGCTGTGTGGAGTCAGGGAGTAATAGCGCAAGTTTGAGAAGTCATCTTCAGAAGAGATTTGTTTTCTATGCAGCTGTTTCCAAGTGTCAGCTTGTGTGGTGATAAGGAGTGAATTGACGGGGAGGGGGAGTGATACAGGGTGTTGGGCAATGTCTTCCATTCATTTGGTCATTTCAAGCAAACACCATGTGCGGGTCTTATGCTAGACAATGGAGGTACGAAGTGAATATAAGGTAATTCCTGCTCACTGTTGCTCACATTCTGGTAGAGGAGATGAACACAAAAACAAATCATTTTTTCCTTCCTTGGGACTTTCCTCATACTGAGTTTTACATACCTCTGAAAGCGCATATTCTCTCCTCACAGAAAAAGCACAGTAATTCCAGGGAAAATGTGTACTGCCTGGAGATGAGAGGTTTCTTTTTAAAACATGCAAAGTTTAAACATTTTCTTTCTGTTTACGCCAGTTTGGTGATTAGAATTATTTATAAATGAATACTTCTTTCTTCAAAAATATTATTTTCCTTATCAGTGATTGGACTCTAGTTTGGTAGATATTCTCTCATTTTCTCTCCTATCATGGACCAAGGAGTTAAGTGCTGTTTGGGGTTAGCAGTTCTCATTTCGGTGTCATCTAATTGGTGTTCACTGTTTCGCCATGTTGCAATTAAAATTGTTGCTTTTTAAATTAATTTCTATTATATATTTTTATTTAATAGATAGTAAAGATGCTCCAAAAGTTAATATACCCACCTTAATCAGTCATTACTTTGCCACCTAAATTTTGAAGTGATGTTTATTCCGAACTTAATTTCTCTTTTTCGTCATATTCCAATGGTTTCACATCATATAAAAATCTGAGAATGAATCTGCAGTGGACAATACAGATCCTGATACAAAGAAATACCTCTGTTTAACAGAGGTATTTATAATTCTAAACATTTCTAATTATTAAATTAAATAATTTTACCTTATTAAAGTGGTTTTGAAAATCAATGAGTTTGTGGGTTAAGGGAGATAAAAGTAGATAACAGAAAGAAAACACTTTCAAATTGAAGAGGCTTTATACATACTATGGACAAGGTTGGTATTTTCCCCCTTAATTCTTCCTGGTGTCTTGGTAACTGCAGGAGAGATTTCCACAAATGGGATGTTTCCCTGGAGTTTTTGATACATGAATCTGATTCTCCTGTCCACACAATTAACCATTATCTGCATGGATAGCAGGTCAGAATGGATGATTTCAAATTGCTCTTCCAACTATGAGTTTATAAAGTTACATAGAACACCTCAAACCAGTAATCTGACTTTATTCTTTATTTGTATCTCATGTAGGAAATCCTAAGAGGTTGTTTTTTTTTTGATGGGGCCAACATTTATCATTAAGGTGACTGATTAGCAACCAATATTTAAGATAGACTGATCAGTGAGTTTATAAATATGCGAATTCAATGAGAAACTATGATGAAACCACATTGATTAATGCTAAGTAAAGCATTAACTGCCAAAGTTTGTTGTTGGTTTATTCTATGGAAAATTTGTAATAAGAGAAGCTTACCTTAACAAAATTCACACAAAATGCTTGGGGATTTTGTCTGGAAGCTCATGAGTTCACGGTGTGATATGGCAGCAAAAAAGGTGATGCTATTATATGTTTTTTTTATTTTTTACTTAAAAATTTTTTATTTGCATATCACCTCCGTTTCTCCTTCCCACGCTCTCGCCTTCCCTTTCTCCTTCCACAATGTCCATCTTCTTACTTCTTCAGTATCTTTTGTATTTTTTTTTCTGGTTTAGTTTTCTCACATTAGAGAGACCATATGATATATAGCTTTCTGGGTCTGATTCATTTCTTTAAGCATAATGTTCTCGAGGTGCATCCATCTACCTACAAATGATTCAAATTTGTCATTCTTAATGGCAGAGTAATACTCCATTGTGTATATATATCACATCTTTTTTATCCAGTCATCTGTACTCAGGCATATTGACCTCATCCAAGATTTGGCTGTTATAAATTGTGCTGCTATAAATATGGGGAATGCATATATTACCCTAGCATGATGACTTTAACTTTTTTGGAAAGATATCCAGAAGAGGTATAGCTGGGTCATTTCTAATTTTGGAGTCGTGTCTAATTATAGCATTTCTTTCCTTAGCCTTTTCTTCAAGATCTGAAACTGTCTTCACAATGTTTGAGTTGACTTCCCCTGCTTTCAAATGAATTATTCATATCTCTTCCGCATTTCCATTTGTGTATCAAAATGTTCCTTCATATTTTGCATTTCCCTATTTACCTCAGCCAACTTTTTATTTGTGGCTCTTATCTGTTCTGTAAGCTTTGAATCCATTAGGCCCACTATTTGTTTAGTACGTTCCTGTGCTAGCCCACTGATCGTTCCTTGCATTTCTTTAAGAATATCCTGTTTGAGCTCATTTATTTGCTTTTTGACTTTCTTCCCTATGAGTTCCACTATTGTGGGGCTCATGACAATAGTTTCTGGGGACTCAGGAATTTCTGTGTTTGTCCTGTTTCCTTCTTTTCCCATTTTTCTGTTGTTGAAGGACTTCAGTATATAGGCCTAGCCAAGAGGTTTCTGTGAATGGGTGTGAGGGGTGGGTAGGAGGAGCCAACATTCCTCTGATTCCTGTGCTGGGAGTAGGCAGTGAGGGAGGACTTAACAGTGCATTGGCCTTTGAGGTATCTTGTCTACTCCAATTCCCCTCAGCTAAGTTCTCCCGCCTGTCTTGGGTTCCCTCCCACAAGGGTGGGGCTCTCTACCCTTGGAGGTGCCCCCCACTACCACCAACAGTCTTTCTTCTTAACTCTCTCTTGTGCCAGTTTCTTTCTCGGCATTGTTTAAGAGTATTCCCAAAAATCTTGGTGAGCTGTGTGTGTCTGAGCTGCCTTCTACTCTAATTAGTTCAGGCTTGGGCTCTTTCTCTCTTTTGTTTTTGTAAAATGGCTTCTGCCTACGTTACTATCTGTTATGGCTGCCAAGCCCTGCATTTTCCATGCCAGTCTAGGTTCCAGGGAGCCTTTCCTAGGGGAAGCTCTCAAGGCAGTTTGCACTTCCCTGTGGCTTGTTTCTGGAGGCTGGGGGCTACCAGGTTCTGTCGATTCCCACTTCTCCTTGGTCTGAACTTCTGGGCTCTGGCTGGGCTTTCCGTTGTCTGGGGATGCTGGCCACTCAGGACCGTGCACTTTCTGCCTAGAGCTGCTTCCTGGGCTGCTGTTTTTCTCCGCTGATGATATACGGGGTTTCTAACCTTCCTGCGGCCTCCGTTCAGTTGTTGAGGTGGTCCTACCTCAACAACTCAGTCAAAAGTTCCGGGCTCCTGGTGAGCTTTCCTCCCTTTGTGAAGCCCGGCAGTTCGCAGCTGTTCACAGGTGGCCTGGGGCAGCTTCTTGGGCTGCTGTTTTTTTTTTTTCTTCCTTGCTTCTGCTGTTTCTTTCATATTTCTGATCTTCTGTGGGCCTCTTTTCAGTTGTTAGGATGCTCCTCCCTCTTCTAGCTACATTGAACAGACCGTTTTTGACTCTACTCTTCACTTTTTAGTGGGTCCACAAGGAGATACTGTGCAGCTCTGTTACTCAGCCTCCATCTTGCCCAGAAGTCTGCTATTTTCAAAACACAATAATAGATGTACAGTACCCAGTGGAGAGAACATCAGACCATACATGACACATATTTTATATCATGATTTAAGGGGAATATTGACAGTTTAAGCAGAATCATTTCTCAAGTTAATGAAAAACAATAGAAGGAGCTGAATATTTTCTTTTTATTTTAAGCTCACACAACATTTGATTTATGAGGAACCTAATCAAATACTTTAATGGTACTTAATGTCATGTGGAAGAATGATTAGACTTACAGGAGTTGTAGTTCCAGATAATTAACTAGAACAAATCAGAGAAAATAATGATAATGACAGTTTGGGTCAACCTCAAGTCTATCTATCTGGTAATTGCAAATGATTGACTTTTGATCTAGTAAGCTCCCAGTGTATATGGCAATGGTGACTTAACGCTTCACCCCTCCCTGCATGCATGTTGTTTGCAACAGAACTTTGTTGTGCCTCCTGATGTGGGCAGGTTGGCGTGCTGTGCTCCTTAACTCTATGCTGTGCCATGTGAGCTACTTGGGTAATGGGATATTAACAGATGAAACAGAGGATTGAAGTGGTTTTGCACTTTGGCTTTGTTTTCTTTTGCATCTTTGTCGGTTTCATGTTTTGGGCTAGATTCTTAGAGGCTCAGAACTGCCCAGGCCCTCCCAGGTTAAAATGTTGACCCATCTACTTATGATGAGTTATATAAATGCTAATGGTTTGAAGACATGGTATTTTGACGTGCTTTGTTATGCAGTATTAATGTGTCGGTAGTAACTGATGTACTCACTATTGATTGGTCATGTGCAAGAAGGAGATGGGTGACCATCAGGAAGGTTATTGCAGAGCAGGATTCTTGAGTTGACCAAAGCTAGATAAGTTCAGTTCTATTCCTTAGGGACTACTCTGATAACATTAATGCAGAACTCATACTTAATAAATAGTTACTGTCTGTTAGGCATTATTTTAAGGGCCTAACACATATTAGGACTTAATTGTTTTGAAGTGGTTTCTCTCATTTCTTCCATGATACTGTTAAGAGAACAAACACAGATCACATAACTAGAAAGTAATAGATCTAAGGTTGAACCTAGGCTTTTAGCTCTGTATGTCACACCCTATACAGCACACTGTGCTCACACTGGCCCATGAAAGTGAGCATTTATGTCTTTATGTACTGATTCACAGTGAGAAAAAATATTTAAAGAAGCTTTTGGATACAGAAAAAACTTTTAAAATACTCATTGTGGGATTTCCATAGGGCCTTTCCACTAAGCTGCATTCTAAGCCTGCATGCTTGCTTGCTTTCTTTCTTTCTTTCTTTCTTTCTTTCTTTCTTTCTTTCTTTCTTTTTTTCTTTCTTCCTTCCTTCTTTTCTTTCTTTCTTTCTTTCTTTCTTTTTTCTTTCTTCCTTCCTTCTTTTCTTTCTTTCTTTCTTTCTTTCTTTCTTTCTTTCTTTCATTCTTTCTTTCTTTCTAGACAGGATCTTGCTAAGTAGCTAGATTTTCTTGAATTTGCAGCCCTTTTGCCTTAACCTCCTAGAGTTCTTAGATTATAGGCATGTTCTCCTATGGTTGCCTCAGGACAACTTTTTAAAAGAATTATATCTTATTAATGCTCATTAATTAATATTACATGATGATGGAGTGTACTTTGGAAAGCTGATATGTACAATTAACATATCTTCATAAGTTTCTTTCCCATTATCTTCTGCTCCTTTTCTTCTTTTGCCCATCCCCCCCTTGTCCATTTCCTTGGCTCCAGAAATCTATCTTTGGCCTTCTGCTCTCTCTGCTTTATTTCCATCATTTACTTATTTGTTAATTTGTATATTTAGGTATCTCCTATACAAGAAAGCACACAATATTTAGCTTTCTGGGATTGACTAATACCACTTCCATCTATTTTTTGCAAATGACGCGATTTTATTGTTTGCTTTATAGCTAAGATACCACTGTGTATTTATATCACATTTTAAAAATTCACTTCATCTATTAGGGATCATCTGGGCTGTTACCACAGATTAGCTATTGTGTTTTGTAATCTATAGATTCCATGTAACCTCTATCAAAAATATCAATAGCATCAAAAATATCAATAGCATTCTTCATAGAATTAGAAAAAGCAATCCTGAATTTCATTTGGAATCATAAAAGACCTAAGATAGTTAATCCAATCCTGGGAAAACAGTGTTGCTGGTGCCATTGCTGTGCCAAAGTCCAAGCTATTCTATAATGTCAGAGTTACAAATACAATATAATACTGGTACCTAAACAGAAATTTAGACCCGTGGAAGAGAATAGAAGACACAAAAAAATCCACGACGACAGAGATGTGATTTTTTGGCAGGAAGTCTAGACACATATGCCATAGAAAAGACAATCTCTTTTTTTCCCCTTCATATATATTTTTTGGTATTAGGAATTGAGCCAAGGCTTTCACACTGAGCTGTATACCCAGCCATCACTTCCTCGTTTCTTTCTTTTTTTTTATTTTGATACAAGGCTTTGCTAAATTTTCCAAGCTTAGGTTGATTTTGTGATTCTCCTGCTGTAGCCTCTCAGCTTTCTGGAATTAATGTGTATGTCATCATTCCTGGCTGAGACAATCTCTGTAACAAATAGTGATGGGAACACTGGAGAGCCACATGCAGAAAATTGAGACTAAGTCCCTGTCATTCAACCCTCTACTAAAATCAAATCAAAATGCACCAGTGGCCTAGATATTAATCTAGGAACAGTGAAACTGCTGGAAGACATTGTGACAATGTAGAAGAAATACTTGAAACCATAGACACAGACAGAGACTTCCTGAATAGGACTCCAAAAGCACAGTAAGTAATATCAAGAATCAATAGGTGGGCTACATCCAGATTAAAAGGCTTTTAAACCCGGGAAAGTTGGTGTAGGCCTGTTATCCTAGCATTCTAGGAGGCTGAGGGAGGAAGATCACAGGTTTGAGCCCAGCCCGGACAACTCAGTAGGACATTGTCTCAAAATCAACAACCAAAAAAAATGGGCTAGGGATGTGGGGAATGCAGCAAAAGTGCAAATGTCCTGGGTTTCATCTCCAGCACACACACATACACACCACACCACACACACACACACACACACACACACACACACACACTCACAGTGCCTATATGCATCTTAGTTACTTTCTTGTTGTTGGAACACAATACCACAATTAAAGGGAGTAAAGATTTATTTTAGTTCACAGTTTTAGAAGGTCTCTGTCTGTTCATAGGTGGCCGGAAAAGGTGGAAACACACGGTGGCACCTAGTTGGAGAGAAGCTAGCTGTTCATGGCACGGCAAAACAGGAAGCAGGGTGAGCAAAGGGTGGACTAACGAGAGAGTTAGATCCTTCCAGGTCATGCCGCAGTGATCCACCCCCTATTACCAGGCCCCACATTTTAGCAGCACAGAAAATCAATGCATTAATCTCCACGATTGGTTCACCTTCCAAACCCTAGGCTTTTGGGCATTTCAGATCCAAACCCTAACATCATGTCAAAGGAAACAGCTAACAGAGTGAAAAGACAACCTACTGGATGGAAGAAAATTCTTTAGTACCTGATCTTCCCATAGAGGTTTAGTACAAAAATAAAGAACATAAATGCACCCTTATAAAGCAATAAATCCAACAAAAAGGGCAAATGAAATGAATAGATACTTCTTTGAAGAAGTTCAAATGGCCAAAAGTATATGGAAAAATGTTCAACATCACTATCTGTCAAAGAAATGCAAATTAAAAGTACATGGAGAGAGTGTCTTTCCTCAATCATAATGGTTATTATCAAGAATGAAGAAAGAACGAATGCTGGGGAGGATGCAGCGAGAAAGAATCTCTCACATTGTAGTTGAGAACGTAAACTAATACAACCACTATGGAAACCATTATGGTAATTCCTCAAAAGACTATAAACATTTGACCCAGGTATACCATTCTTGGTCATACTCCCAAAAGAATTAAGAAAAGTTATTTAAGCATAAACTATATTAGAAAACATTAAAGGTAATTTTTTATTTTTAATTGTTAAAACCTTGGTAACCACTGTTTGAACAATATTTCATTCTTAACAATCTGTGATTCTTAATAAACTCTATTCTGATAATAATATACAAGGATTTTCTTTTCTGCAAAATAATAATCCAGTGAAAAGTTTTGTATACAAACTGCAATAGACCACTTCATAGAACCATTCATGAAGAAAGTAGATATTTGAAGTTAATCATGAAATATTCAACTCGTCCACCAAGACATATGTATTATAACCTAGAAAGTTAAAAATAAAATGCATCTGATTAGCCAAACTATGAGTGGAGGCATTGTATTGCAATAAAACTGTTTTTTGTAGGAGATGTGGAGATAGAATTAGCAATAACCAAAATTGATAAACATATTTATGCTGATATTTTGGGAGACATAGCTTAATTTTTGTCTCTCACTGGATGCTATAATTAACTGTGTTGCTTTCGTCCTAACAAAATCTGCTTTTTGATATATTCTGGGTAGCAGAAGATAAATATTGAATAGAACTCAATTTAAATTGTATAAAAACATCTTTTGGAAATGTAAATGTATGTATTATAAATTTAGCAGATGAGCTCTGTTTTTAAAATTATTTAAAAACTATATTCTTTCTTACATTGCTTGCTTTTCTAAAACTTGCCTATTTTTAAACTCAGGAAGTTGGCGGTTGCATGGTAGAATGGGAAATCTGTGGCTGATCTCTTTTAAATGTATATTTAATTTCTTTTTAAAAAATCACCTTTGTTTGAAAGTGATCTCTATCTTCTTTTACATCATTCAGAAGTGGATCTATACATTATTTTCAATATTTTGACCAAAAAATATTTGACCTAGTATTTGTATGCATAGTACATTTAAAAAATGCAGACATTTAATTTGATGATCTATCAGCTAGTAGAACCTTCTTCACAGAGATGCATTGGCATTTTTAATTGGAGTATTCCAAGGTTAGCTTAGCAATTTTTTGTAGTTTAGGTCATAATTGCCCTTTCTCACCGATGGGTGGATTTTCTTATTTACACATAAGTTAAGCAAAAAGAAAAAAAAATCTCATTAACAGAAAATATTACTTAAATTATAACAAATATATACCTCAACTGGAAAATATTGAAACTTCCTCATTCTGTTCCCCTAGTTGAGAATGCTAGCTGATGACTCTGATAACATGTTTATGTGCCAATTATAGACAACTCATATATTAAAATACCTTTCCCCCTTGTAATAAGTAAATACAATCTCTCTCTCTCTCTCTCTCTCTCTCTTTCTTTCCTTTTTGAGACAAGGTCTCATTCTGTAGCCCAGGCTGGTTCTGAATTTAGTATGAAGAGCAGGCTGGCCTTGGACTCACAGCAGTTCTCCTGACTTAGCCTCTGGTGTGCTGGGATTACAGGCTTGCACCACCACATCCAGCTTATGTGGTTCTGGTGAATTGAACTCAGGAACTTAGTGCTTGACTTAGTGCTTGCTAGGCAAGCACCTTAACCACTGAGCCATTTCTCCAGTCCTTTCTTTGGTTTTAAACAATTTTTTTATTGTTTACTTTTCTGAAGTGCTGAGGACCAAACCTAGGGCCCTGAGCGTGCTAGACAAGTATTCTACCCCTGAGCATCATCAGTCATCCCTAGTTGACTATTCCCAGCTATTCCCAATTGAGAAGAGTTATGGAGAGTTCAAACCTGTTTATTATCTTGGAGTTGTGTTGAACTTAGAAGTGCCCAGATGAGTGATGAAGGTTTTAATGTAATACAATTTAAATGTCAGTTGATCCTCTTTAGAGACCAGATGCTAACTTCAGTGTTATAGTTGTGTTAAACTCATAATTCTCACCATATCTCCATGAAATAGGTATTATTTCTGTTTTACAGTTGAGCTATCTGAGGCTTAAAAGGTTTAAGTGAACTTATCTAAAGTTACAGTTAGTTGGTGATTCCAGTTTTAGATTCACTTTGAGTTTCTGATTTCACAGCTCAGGCTTTTGACTACTATTGGACATCAGCTCTTTGGCAATGCGCTGATAGTCTTCTGCAAGGTGTTGCTATGCTGTGCTCAAAGCACCATTGTGTGAGGTGGCTTGTTCCTTGAAAGTGAGATGGAGTCCCCACCCCCACTTTTTTTTGAAGGAAAGAAATGAACCAGAAAGCCCACTGTGATAATTCCTCATAGCATAGCATTGGGAAATAGAAACACTTTGCTGGATTTTGATGTGATATTAACTACTTATTGGTTTGGATCTGGAATGCCTCTCCAAAAGCCTGATGTATTTGGATGATGGGGAACATCAAGGAATTCCATGTGATGTTAAGGGTTGGAATCTGTTTGGAAGGGACAGAAGATGGAGCGTGACCCAGAAGGCATGGGTCACTGAGACATGACCTGGAAGGACGTAATGCTAGCTCAGCCCTTTCTTGCTCCCTCTGCTTCCTGTTGAGATGCTGTGAACAGCTTTTCTCCAGCTACACCTCTGCCAAGCCCTTCTGCTACTGCTAGTTACCCACAAATGGACTGAGATTTTCTGAAATTGTAAAGTAAAATAAACCTATCTTCCTTAAGTTGCAGGTGTTGGGTATTCTGTTCCAGCAATGAATGAGTAATTAAGATACTTATCATAAAATATTAAAAATATTCTACAATTTAAGCAAACATAATGTTTCCTTGTTTTGAAATGATGCTCCATTAGACAACCATATGAAAGATAGGTTAATCAGAGATAAGCCCTACTTTGTATCATGGGTTGAGAAATGAAATCAAAACCTTACATTGTACCCTAAGTGCTATTATAGAACTGAAAGTATGTATAGTCCTGGAGGATATTAATTCGTAAAGTATAATAGATGTTAATGCTCTGCTTAGCATTTTAGTGTTATAATTAGAAATTTACAGGGCAGTAAGTAGAATATTTTATGTGTCTAGAAAGAGCCCTGATTCTCAGAATTACATACTAATTCTAAAATTTCTTTTTATATAATGTAGAGTTCCTTTAAGGAATTAAAAATTCATTTGTATTTCAGACAAGGAAATTAGATATTTTTACTAACTTTAAAAATGAAAAATGCTTAGAATTAATGTGTTAACTTTAAAACTGTGGTTGTTAGATGGAAACAAGATACCAGTGCAAATTGTCATAATTCCCCCATGTGAGGGAGTGTCCTATACATGAATGATTCTTCTTGTTTTTCTAACTCTAATGTTACTGGGCTTCCAAGTGAAGGTGGAAAACATTAGCTGCCCCAATTTTCATTTATTATTTTTGGCCCTTTCAGTTTCCCATTTTATAAATTTTGAGCTTTTCATTGTAGCCTTTATTTCTCTCTAGATAATTAATGAAATTCTGGTTTTAGCAATAAAACTGTAAGGACTTCCAACTGCCAATGAGAACTACAGCAAGGCTAAACTCCTCTTTGTAACTGTAGAAACACAACACAGTTTTGTTTTTTGTCAGAAAACTACTCTTGGAAATTTTATTTCTAACAAATAAGTCTCATAAGATGCCTGAATTTTGTGCATTGTTGTGTGTTCTGATCTCTCACTTGCAACTTCTTAAAATGTGTGATTTTGTTGCTCATTTTTCATAATAACATGTGTTCTGAAAATAATATTTAAACTAATATTTGTTTTTTCTGAGAGATAGAAATACTTGAAAGCTGAAAAGGATAACCATTGTTTGTATTTCTCTTATCTTTCATATGCAGATAGAAGAAAATGAAGCCTGCTGGATTTCTTATTTAAATAAAAGCGTTGAGAGCCTAATCTATTTGATTAGAACTGTTTGTTAAATTTAGGCTCCTCATCTCAAAGAAAGAGTTTGAAGGGTTCTTATGGAATTATTATGGCATATGTTATTTCTGTAGAGCAGAGAGTAAGATGTTTGTCATTTATCTGGTATCTATAGTTTAGGCACCAACGGCCAGCATTTAATTTGATTAAGTGGGACTATTTAGTATAACATCCCAGCCTTGCCATTTTGGTGGGAGACAACTGTGGCACTTGGGCCAAGGCAGGTGCAAGGCAGGGACACCACTGTCATGCAAAGAAGGCTCTGCGCGGTTATTCTGTTACTGATCCAGTGGGATTCCATCCACCACTCACTCTCTTTTGGGGTTATTCTACCTCTTTTCCCATTTCTTTCCCTTTGGCAGTAGCTGTCCTCTATTTTTAATGAAAACTTATTTTGTGTTACTTGATCTTGAGCTATCAAACAGGAAGCCCTTGAGGAATTCTCGATTTTTGACTTTTTTCAAGAAATGCTTCTTCTCGTTCTGATTGTAGCTTTCCCCTCCACTTTCCCATAAGCTACTGGGAAAGCAGAATTTAATCATAGAAACTGGTCTGTCATTCTTGTCAGCTGTCCTGTTGGCTACCTGACTGTAGGCTTTGTACCCCCTGCCCACAGACAGCTGATCATAACTTGCCACTTGTTTCTTTAGGGCACTCTCACATACTGTGGGAAGTAATGAACTTTGCTACATGTTTCTAACAGATAAGGTCTCCTAATTATTAACCTAATTATTATGGCCTAGATGTGCTTCTGAGCACTTCTTTTTCCTCATGTGCCCTAATTGTGACTTTCCAGGACTTCCTTAACCTGTGTGTAGTCCTGACCTTCCAGGACCTTCTCCATATTCTTCTTTAGTTTTGACCTTTCAGTATGTTTTCCACACATTAATTAATTAATTATTTTTGAGACAGAGCCTTGCTCTGTAGTCTAGGCTGTTGCTGAACCCTAATGTAGCCCAGGCTGGTCTTGAAACTTACATCAATCCTCCTGCCTCAGCCTCCTGAGTTCTAGGATTACTGGCTTGCACTACCATGCCCAACCTCTGTGGTGCTGGAGCACTGAACCAAGGTCTTGAGCTTGCTAGGCACACACTGTAACTGCTGAGCTAAGCCTCCAGTCCTTCCACACAAGTATTGAGTCCTGACCTTGCAGGGCCTCCCCCCCCAAATGCTGTACCAAATATCTGACAGGCACAAACTTAAAGGAGTAAAGGTTTATTGTGTCACATGGTTTTGGTGGTTTTTGTCCATTGTTAGTTTCCTCCGAGGCAGAAACATTTTAGTGAAAGGGGATGTTGAAGGAAAGCTGCTCAATTCCTAGCATCCACGCTGTTACGTGGGACCAGGGACCAAGCATCTTCCCCAAGGCCACACCCCATGACCCACCCAGGCACACCCAGAGCTGTACTTTACTAAGTTTGTATGCATCTCTGAATGCAATCACGTTAGCAATCAAAATGAGCCATCACAGACTGAATTTTAGTTTTGTGTTTGGAAAAGATAACTACGACTTTGATTTTTAAATGTTAGTTCAGAAGGGTCTTGTAGTGTGTCACACGATTTATCCTGGAGAATGTTCCATATGCTGACTAGAAGACTATGTCTTTTGCAGTTGTTGGATGGAACGTTCTAGATAGATTTCTGAGGTCTGTTTAATCTGTGGAGTGCAATTGAATGTTCCTCTTTCTCTGCTGGTTGTTTAGATGACCTTTCCATTCCTGAGAGTGGGGGTGATAAAATCTTTCACTGTTATTGTGTTGGGGTCTGTCAGTGTATCTCTTCTTAATAATATTTGTTTCATGTATTTCAGTGACTCATTATTGGATATATATATATATATATATATATATATATATGTATACCATTTTTACCTATCTTTCTATCTAGATTTTTGTTGTTGTTACCTTTTTATGAATTGATTCCTATGTCATAGCACTTCATTTTTTTTGTGCGTAAATTTTTTTCTTTGCTTTTTCTTTTAGCTTATGTGTGCCTCAGAGGTGAAGTAAGTTTCTTATAAGCTATATATAGTTGGGTAGTGTATTTAAATCCATTTAGTCATTATTTCATTAAAGAATTTAATTTATTTACTTTTCAGATACTTTTTTGTGGGGATCAAACTCAGGGCCTTACATATGCTAGGCAAGTGCTCTACCCATTGGCTACAGCTCCAGCCTGGTTTATTTATATTTGAGGTGACTATTGATAGGTAAGTTCTTACTACAGTTAACTTTGTGATTTGTTTTCTGGTTTTCTTTTAGCTCATATCTCTGGTTCTCCTCTTGTAGTCTCTCCTTGTGATTAAGTGGTATACTGTATGCTATGGTTTGAATTTCTGGTGTTCTCCAAAAGCCTCATGCATTTGGAATTGCGCATTATTGGGAGATAGGGCTTGCTGGAAGGGGCAGGTGCTTGGGGTTTCACCTGGAAAGATTTTGTCAACTTGCTGCAACTGGGACATGTCCTGGGAATAGCTTTCAGGTGTGCGCTGTTGACTTGTGGGCAAAGAAGTGAGGAAGGGGGAACCATCTTGGTGCGGAAGGAGGGGAGGGGAATGACAGCTTGAAGCAATTAAAGGAAGAAAGAAGAAACTTTGTCACAGCTTCTACCTGGGAAAGCTCATTGGTTTGCTCCTGCCTCACTTGGCTTCCTGTTTGCCATGGGGTGAGCAGCTCTCTAGCCTGTTTCTGCCTTGCGCCTCCCGGGTTGCTGGCTGCCTCAGGAATGAGACCGTCTCAAACCGTAAGCTAAATAAATCTTCCTTCCTTTGTACTGTAGATGTTCGGTGTTCTGTCACAGCTATGAATAAGTAACTAAGACATTACAGTAATGTGTTTTGTTTCCTTCCTTGTCGTTTTTAGTTTTTCCAGTGTGGAAATTCTAAGTAGGCTGCTTTTTCCCTATAAACCTGTAGTCACTTCTGCTATTTTACTACTAGGTGTTGCCCAAATTTGTCATGAATATGATGTTATATTGTACTGTTGACATTGTACTATTGCCCTTGCAGGAGTAGAGGTCAGTTCATGCCCAGATGTCTCCCAAATTTGCAGTTGCTAAGTTGTTCAGTGTGAACTGGAGGAGTACCTAAAGGGGATAGTCTGTTCCTCAAGTGTTGTCTGGTTGCCGTTTGACTTTCTAAGGAGGGGAAAAGACAATGAGGTATTAAATGGGGACAGTGACGCCTTCCACACAAATGAAAGACTTCATCTTTATCTTTACCTTCTGTCTTCAGCCTCACAGAGTTAGACATTGCCAAAAGACACGCAGAACTGTAACCCAAAGGTTATCTTGGAATTTCACATGTCCACAGGAGAATTCTCCATCCTTAAGGGCACAGTGAGTGGGAACAAAGAGAGATTTGGAACCTTCAGAAGTTTCCTCTGGACCTTCTAGTGATCTGGCTATTTTACATTCCCCCCACCCCTCACGAAACTAGCAATGGATTTGTGCTAACACAAAATTTAAAAATACGTGCTTTCAGGAGAATTTTTTAAATTGGGTATTTACATAGGTTAGATTAATAAATTCCCAAGGTGGTGAAAGTAGCAAGCCACTGTATTTCTTTTCTAAAAATTGTTTGTAGCATTTTAAAAACTTATTTTTTGATTTACATACCACCTCCCTTTCCCCTTTCTGCCCCCTAATCAATCCTTCCCCCTTCCTTTTCCCTTTTCCTCTCCACACAGTGCATCTTTTTAGTTTCTTTCATTTCTCTTACTTTTTTTATGGTTTTGGTGTTCTCTTTTTGGAGAAACCATATGATATTTAGCTTTCTAGGTCTGGTTCATTTCACTGCGTATAATGGCCTCAAAGTACATCCATTTTCTTACAAATGGCTCAAATTTGTCATTCTTAGTGGCAGAGTACACACACAAAAACACACACCATCTTATTTACCTAGTCATCTATACTTGGGCATATTGGCTTCTTCTAAGATTTGGCTATTGTAAATTGTGCCGTATGCACATGGGTGTGCATGTATCACTATAGTATAATGACTTTAATTCTTTTGGGAAGATACCAAGAAAAGGTATAGCTGAATCAAATGGAATGTTTATTTTCAGTTTTGTGAAGAATTTCCATGCTGCCCTTCATAGGGATTCTACCCACTAGCAATGCAGGAGGGTTCCTTTCCCCCCACAGCCTCACCAGCATTTGTTGTTTTTGAGTTTAGTAGCAGCCATTCTTACTGGGATCAGATGGAACGTCAGCGTTATAAAAAACACATTTTTGTGGCATTTTATATTGAGAATGCTAATTATTGAAGAAGACAATGTCATTAACAATATACTTACTAAAAAATCAGAAATGAATTTGTTTTTAGCTTTATTCCTGAAAGATAGAGGTTTAACACGAAGAGCAAGTTAATAGAGTTGATTGCAAGATCTCCCCTTTATCTAACTCTAGCAGCTAGGCTATGAATAGTGACATGTGCGTGTGCTTGTGTATGGGTTTGCTACATACAAGGAGTGGAACAGTGTGCATCTGTGGAGTTTTCAAATGTAAAAGCCTGTGATAACTCTTTGAGGGCCTAAACTAAAACAGTCCAAAAATGAGACTTTTGATGGGCCAACTTAACTTCTTGCTTTATTTTTGAATATTAAGAGGAAACTGTCTTGTTTGTAAACTTCATGCACAACTTAGTGTATGTAAGATTTGTGT
Organism: Ctenodactylus gundi; assembly: GCA_004027205.1. Lineage (NCBI taxonomy): Eukaryota > Metazoa > Chordata > Mammalia > Rodentia > Ctenodactylidae > Ctenodactylus > Ctenodactylus gundi. Next base: position 317,047 of record PVKB01001407.1, read on the forward strand.
GTGTGTGTGTGTGTGTGTGTGTGTGTGTGTGTGTCTGGACAATTTGCCTCAAATTGTCTTGGCTAAGTCTCAAAAAAAAAAAAAGCAAACAAAGTGTCTGAGGTTTTGACAAGGACATAGGATGTTTGTACTTCCTGATGGGGACTGAAGGCAAGACCACACATCGTGGAAATAGGTAAGAAGATGGGACAGTGAGACCCTTATTTTGAAAATATATGAGCACTAGTGCCCTGGCTTGAGTGAAAAGATGAACCATTCCCAGCCTCATGCATGAATTTATTCAGTAATCATTGAAACTGCATGTGCTGTGATAATAAAAACATTCTCTCTGTCCTGATGAGGTTTTAGTAGGGTTAGGAACAAATAGAAGATGATAAGGTCTAATAGATGCTAACCTACATTAAGCAGGAGAAGATACTAGACCTAGATTTTGAGGACTGATGCCATAGAACATTCTAGAAGATGTGACATTGGTGAGATGTGAAGGATAACAAAGAAGATATAGATAAATGCTCTTAAGTAGAGTAATTTGGGACAGATTGAACTCAAGTCTGCTGAAATGAGAGTGGGAAAAATTATAAACTATTGAGGATAGTTGTGGAAAAGTACTGGAGGATATTAGGGAGGAGACTGGTCAGTATGAGGAGGCCATCAGTGTTTGCTTACTGGGGCTTATAGAAATTAAGCTTCTATCTATCACCTACGAAGACTGAGAGGTAGGGTAACTATCTGTCTTTTTTGGTGATTGCACTTTAGGGGGGTGGCACTTGAAGCCCAGAGAAAAACATTCCTGGTTTGTATTTCTTCTCAAAGAGTCAGAGAAAGAATTTATAATTGAAAAAAAACTCGAATAACTATTTTAAGAAAAAAGAAATTAGGAGCTTAGTTTCAGAAAGAAGTCTGAAAAAAAAATTAGTTAAGCTGAAGGGAACGCTAAGGCTATCTTGGTTACCTTAAAAAGAAAGTTAGAAATTAACAATGGAGAATTTAGGGACTAAGTAAGTGTGTTTCAAATTTTAAATAGCTGATGTTAGTGAGTTTCTATAATTATTTTTATTCAGAGGTATAGCCAAGAAGAGAATTTAAAGTTTGTCTCTATAGACAATCAACTTAAGGGTAAGATCCATCTTTTAGCATTTATAGTAATAGGAGACTCTCTTCTATTGTTTTTAGATTTCATAATAAGTTTTTCCTCCTTCAAATTTGTCTTCCACATCCTTGCTAAGATAATTTTTCTTAATGAGAAATTGGATGTTACAGCTTTCTTATTTCTTTTCTTCAGCGTCGGACAACATTTAACCTTTCCATATGCTCTTCAAGGTCTTTCTTAACAAATATCCTCTTACCTTTTTAAAACTTTATTTTCTTTATTAATTTCTCTGGTCCCTGAATTATGAAATGTTGGTGTATTTTCCTCAGCCTAAATTTCCTTTGTGTTCTTTGTTAAGATAGCTTGTTCCTTTCACCTTCAATGACCAAAATCTGCATTGCAGCCTATCAAGCTGAATTACTTTTCTTTCTTCTTAGCCAGAGGCTGAACTCCTTGGGCTCAGAAACACTAGTCCAGTAGAGTGTTTGACAAGTATCTAGTGAAATGAACAGACAAATGAATGAATGGACAAAGGAGGGCAATGAAGTTCCCTATGAAGTAGATAGTTACCTGTTGGATGACTTATTGGGTTATAAATAGAGGAATTTCTTTGGATATCTGTCATAACCTTTTTCTTTGTTCTTGCTACTCAACTGAAAAAGGAAGACAAAAAATAGCATTTCATCGCCCAAAGCTAGTTAAATTAAAGCATTGATCTTTTTTTTTTTTCATTCTGGAATAGCATCTGGTTTAGAAGGAGTTAAGGAAGCAAGTCTTTCAGCAATCAGATTCCCTACTTTTAGTAAAAATAAAGTAAAAAATGAGGTATCACCCTTGAATTTCTTTTTTCAATCTGCAAGCTTTTTTGTGGGTAGAAAATCTTTAGCAGGATTGGAGATTGTCCAATTCAAATGAAGTGGTGTTTGGTCTGTTTAATTAAAAAAAAACAGATGGATTATCTGGCCTGCTAACAATTAAAAGCTTTGTGAGGATGGCATTTCTTTTTACTGAGAAGGAAATGGGAGAAGAGACTACTTATTGAATACATTTTGTATTTTTATCAACCTCCTAGGAGTTCTCTCAGTATGGTGCTGATTTTTGAAAAGATCCAACAGGAATCAGAAAGGATTAGGGTGAGCTTTCTAAAATATGGATGGGAGTTGACCTTTGACACACAGCTAACTTTTACTGGCTTGCATAATAGATCCCTTCTCCACAACCACCCAAACCAGTACTGCACCCAATCTTTCTTGTAAAATAGCTTAACTTTTGCCACCACCAGTCATCGTTTCTGACAAATGATGTAATTTTCAACCCTTTCTGTGGTTCCAAGTTATAAATAAAGCTACCATTTTGTAAAAAGGTCAGGGTATACTTTCTTTGTTCTTCACTGGGTTGATTGTATTTTGGGTCAACCCTACGTTCTCCCTGAACATCTTGTACAGGCCTTTATTGGCATTTAACCAATGGTCAGTGACATTTTCTACTGAGCCATGGATACCTTGAGGGCAACAGCCTTTTTCTTTCTTTTCAGAGATTAGTTTTTGCTTGTTTGTTTGCTTGCTTGTTTGTGTTTGTAGGCAGGGGATTGAAACCAGGCTCCAAGCTACACCACAAACCCTTTCTTTTTGCCTTTAATCATGCAGTGTGACAGTCTGATCCTAAGCTAGAGCTTGCTTTGAGTGATAGCAGATCCCCACCTGCCACCTCCCTACCATCTTCAGAGGCCACCGTTTTAGCAATTTAATTTTGATTATATGTTGCCATATAACTGAACAGTGAGCTTATGCCCTTCATTTTTCAATTTGAGGTATTATCCACTGATTTACTTGTATGGAGGTTAATGGTTTTTTTTTTTAAATGAGGGATTCAACTTTTTTTTTTTGCCTTCCATCCCCCCAACACATATTCACTATTATATGCATATACTCTTGTATCCATCTTGTCCTTCATCTTTTTACTAGAACTATATTATTATTTAGGTCAGACAAAAATTCAGTATTTATATTGGCAAATCTATCTGTCAATACTTTATAAAGATATCTATGTAGATTTATCTGTCTATACTTGTATATATATATATATATTTATATGTGATCGATCTATCTCTATATACTTATATCTATGTATTTTTCTTGATATTAACCATATGCCAGACATGACCAATTTTTTGTTTTTTGTGAGGTTAATGGCTATCTTTTCTGGTTTTTTTGTTTTCTATACACTTATTAATGTATTTCCCTTTAATAAGTTCAAATATGTTGGGTATTTTATCAAATTCATGGTCTTAAGATGCAATAAAAGTGGTTGAAAGTATCTTTTTCCATCTTTCTGTCTGTTAGGATTGCTACTAGGGATGTCTAGCAAGTAATTCTGGGAAATAACAAATTCTAAGAAATGATTTTGAAGTCATTGTCCCATGACCTTAAGCTTCCAGTGTGGCATTTGAGAAGTCTGACTCTATTCTTATTCTTGAACCTTCATAAGACACTCCTCTTGAGAGCCTCATAAATAATAGGCCCACAGCAATCAGAAACTTGTTATATCCTATTTTAATGTGCAAATATACATGTTGGCATTTTTGATAGAACATGAGTTAGATAGACTGAATGAAATCTTTGTTCTGCTTATAATTAATGTTATTTCTAAAATGCCAAACTATCAGTAAGATAGATAGGTACTAGAATATTAGATTCTCTTTTCAAAATGACAAAATTGGAGTTCAGAGGTTATATAACTTCTTCATGGTCATGAATAAAATATGGAATTACAGTCCAGGTCTTCTTTGCATGACTGCAGACTTAATGATACCAGTGAGAGGGAGTCTGGGCAAGAAAAACAACCTAGACTCTAGAAAGACAGATTTTATAAAGTTGAGAGAGAAAAAAGAAGCATAATTATATGGCATGAGTCCATGAATGAAAAACAAGCTAAAGGTTTAGAAATCATCAGAGGCAAGTCTTGCCTCATGATTGCAAATGAAGAAGAAGAAATAGAGGGACCCAAACAAATCATCGTGGATGCATTGAGAATGCTTTAATGAGCTCAGATTTTAAAAGCCATGAACAAAAGAATGAACCAAGACTCCATGACTGACAATGAATCAAAGACTGCCATAGCTTTTAAGAATAGAGTCAGAAAGACTGTATCTTCAAGTGGGTTGAGTCAGGTAGAAAAACAAAGAGACTAAAAAAGCTATTTTACAATTTGGGGTGTAGTAAAGTTGAAAAAATGACCTTCCTGCCAAGGACTAATGGGAAAAGAGATGGGTGAAAAAGAAACAAGAACTCACAATCTAACTTTGCTTCTGTTTCCTGTAGAAAAAAATGGTTTTATAATTGGCAAGGAGAGAATGAATATTTGAAGAAAAAATCTAAGGTGCTAAGAAAACAAAGAAATTTTAAGAGTATACCTTTTTTTCTCCAAGTGAACTCAGTCTCCATAAGATCTCTGAGAGGGCTAAGAATCGCCCTGCTGTCAGAATCTTGGTGTTTTAATTGTGCAGAGCTGTTTGTTCCAATGCCAGAAGCACTGATTTAAAGTTAAAGTGAAGGTGCCACTACAAGTGACTTAGCAGTTGAGATAAGGCTTGACATTTGGTTAGATTCACACCAAGCAGAAGACAATGACAGAAAACAATAAAGGATGGAGTAGCTTGGCAAGATATTTGACATGGCCTTGAGGGAAATTGTGGCTCCAAATTTTTCAGTCCTAAAGATTACTGAACAAGTGACAGATGCATTTTGTAATTTGAGGGGTAAGACGATGAATGGGAAAACAAACTGATCTTGAACAGCATTAGTAGATGCTGAGAAGCATTGAAAACCAGAAGGGAATTGAGAAACACCAAAAGTTGTCAAGGTTTAGGGAGACAAGATTTTGGGGACAAATTTGGGTATGATTTAATTAATTCACTATAATTGTTTTGAAAGGCTGATCTTCTTGACACACTGTCAGTTTTTTAAAAGCATTGTTGAAAAATTATTTGAAATTGATTGAAATTTATTATTAGAATAAATGAACATACGATCTTCTAAAATATATTTTATATTTCAAGGATCTTTGATAATTTCTACAGCTTAAATGTAAGCAATGTCACCGTAAAGATATTACAAGAACAATATTTGTCAAAAGCAGTTCAGACTAAGGGGTATAGCTCAGTGGTAGAATGCTTACTCTAGACTTAGTCCCCCAGCCCTAGAAAAAGAAATTTCAGTGGTACTGTCAAGTAAAGACATCAGAAGCAATAGCTTGCTTTCCTATGCTTCAGTGAGCTCCGTGGCATGGATGCCTGGACTGCCATAATGACTTTCAAATAAAACAATGTCAACTTTGGTAATATATCTTAATTTCTCTGGGTCTTTTCTCATTTGCAAAATGGAGTGTAAACTTGATGAACTTCTTGTCTTTCTCTCTCTGTATCGCATCCTGATTTTCAGATAGCTGAGAAAATAAAGTGCAATTCATGAAAACCAGAGTAGCAGAGACGATCTGTTGACCCTATGACACCTTTACATCTTTTGCTAGTAGTTGACAGAGAATCCATTTCAAAATACTCAGCTATAAGAGCAAGCCCAGAAGGGACATGAGGTATCAAACGAGAGAAACCAGAACCCAGGGGTTAGACAAAGTGTGAAGTTCAAAAAGGAGAACTTCCCAAGTGTCTGGCTTGGTAATCAAATAAAGCCTTTTCTAAGTCCAAGAGCTTATTTATTTTACTCCTTTCAAGAGCTTACTAGATTTTTTCTCTGCCAACTCATTTTAAAAATTTTTTTATTTTTTTGAAACAAGGCCTTATTCTGCAGTCTGGGCTAGCCTTGAGCTCATGGCAGTCCTCCTGACTCAGCCTCCCAAGTCCTGGGGTTACAGACATGCACCACCTCACCCAGATCATGTGGTACTGCGGAATTGAACTCAGGGCCTTGAGCTTGCTAAGTAAGTACTTTAACCACTGAGCTATTCCTCCAGCCATTCTGTCAGCTAATCTTAATATATACTGTTTTACTTTTTGACTTTCCAACCTTTGATTTATAATTCAATGTTCCTCATGAAGATTCAAAGTCTTCATTTATTTTTCCTTCTTCATTTTTGAATCTTGGCCCCAGCATGCTGGAAATGTCTCCAAAGGCAGCTTGTTGGTATCATTCGATCTTAAGCTTTCTGAAGCAATAATAATAAGAAGAACAAACTCTAACTTTATAGCTGAATACAAGAGAACTCTCAAAGTATGGTGTTAGCTAACATTACTGTGAAAAGTCTAAAGTTTGTCTTATTTGCAAACTCACGCTGGCCCGCACAGATTCAAGAATGTCGATGGAGGCATAAAACAGGATTCCCGAGTCAGGTACAAAGGGCTTTGTCACAGCACAACTGTCAGCGGGAGGTTCGTGGTCCGGCCTTCTTGCCTGTTCTGTCCCTTGTCCCACAGGGATCATTTGGTGGTGGTCCTAGGTGGATGCTGTGCAGAGGATTTGCATCATAGAAATCCCGTCTCTTGCAAGCTATTGTAAACAAACTTGCCTAGCTTTGCCATAGGAAGACATCTTTATTATAGTGAACAGCATGTTTGCTATACGAACATCTTTGAAAAGACAGCTCAGAACTAAATTTGTCATGTTGCTCGCAAGAAACTCAGTGACTGGGGAGTCTTGTCTTTCATCATCCAGGTTCACAAAGTCGCTCTACGTCTAATGACAAGGACAAAAGGCAAAACAAGACAACCTCTGCCACTCAAAGTTCATTTGAAGTGTTTCCCAAATGTTTCCTACATGTATTTGATATTTTTATCTATTTTCTTTATAAAATATATAGTATCTCTATTATTTACATGCTTTTAGGTAATAACATATTCTCAATTTTATATTTGAAGACAATTTCACGGTCACTCATACAAAAAACAAAATAATATCTAAGGGAAGAAAGTTCAGAAAAGAGTCATATGTAACACCTTTTTGTTGCACTTTAAATCTGGAGCATAACGTGAAAAAAACACAGCAGTATGAGACTGGGGAGGTAGCTCAAGGGTAGAATTCTTGGCTATCATGCAGAAGGCTCTGGGCTTGGTCCTCAGCATCACCAAAACCAAACCAAACCAATCTGTTTGGAAGAAGTATTGCTTTATCACTGTTCATGTATTTGATATTATTTAGCTTATCTTAGAATATTTTGTTATGAAAGGTTTTTTTAAAAAACAAAACGTTGAACGCATCACTACTAAAGTAGGTCTGTGGATGTGTTGTGTTCAGAAGCCAAGTCCTGGTGCCAACATTCTAAAATTACGTATAATCATAGTAGTAATTATAATAATAAAGACCTGAAAAATTCCAGCCTCTGGGAAGAACATTTTGGTAACCCTGGCTCTGAGTACACATGAAGTTAAACTCTCCCTTACTTCTTTCTGTTGGGTATAATTTAGACCTGAATTAAATCAATTTCATCTCTGAAATAGAGATATTATAATTTAAAAGATACACATTAGTTTAGTTGAACTGTCTGAATATATTGTTATAATTTGTTACACATGGGAATGCAGGCCATCCTAAAAAGGATGAAATGCAGAGATTTCTGCATTTTCATACACTTACACTAAACACCTAAGCCATCAGTGTAGTCAGGCCCTCACAAATACCAGACAAATCTGTTTCAGGAAGAAATTTGTAAAACATCTACTTCTAATTTTGTCAGAGGAAATGTAACTTCCTAATGCAGCACCCTCTGGAATGGCTGTACGCCAGTCAACATTGGTTTTCAGTACGATGTTAGAGATTCAAAGGAGGAAGTTAGATACCTGCATTTTAATATGGAATTAATCAGAGATAAAAATATTAAATTAGAACTTTAGTTATGCTTACTCACCTCTTTGGAAAAGGCCAGTTAAAAAATATGAATGACATCTCCTTTTCTGGCAGAGTGATGAAACCACAGGCCTGTTGTACTTGGAACTCCACCTGCAGATACGCCCCAGTTGTCTGTTGCTTAGTTGTCTGGGCACCCTGGGCATACAGAGGAAGGGGTGCACATCTTCTCAATACGTCCTTTCTGGTGTCCTGGAGGCTTGGCTCACTTTCTTTTCCAATCACCAGTTGCACTCTTAGTCAGGCTGTGAGCATGGTTGGATTGAGGACGAACAGGGATCACCTGTGCTTGCCTCATTACATTCAGGTTCTGTATGAGCTTCTTCTAATTCTTGACGTGTCCTGGGTTTAGTCCCAGCCAAATCTTTCTGAAGGACTCCTAGTTGTCTGCTCTCAAGCCTTTCTCTTCTTGGCCAGCACCACAGATGGACTTTGCATAAGTAATTTTGTGACTTGTATTCCTAGAAGCTAAGCCTTTTTTCCACTTGGGGAAAAATTGTCCAGTTTCATCCTTTGAATATTTCTCCATAAGTTTCCTTGGAGACACGCAAAGACTCCCTTCCAACTTACAAGTGGATCAGATATAAAGTAGCCTGTATTTAATGTGTATCTTCTTGGGAAAGTCTATCCCCTAGCATGTGCCAGGTACTGTTTCAGTTCTGCTTCCTTCTCTGTGTGTGTCAGAAAGTTGTGTTGCCTGGTCCCATAGAGAATTTCACCTACTCGAGTCTACCTTGGGCTGTGGAAGGATGGACTGAGCAATCCAAGCATAGTCTAAATTTTTTCAAATCCTTATGCATGAGAAGCCTGTTAGCAGGCATTTTTCCCACCAGCTAGGATTTTAGACACTTGGTGTTTCTTTTTGAGCAGTGATGCTCACAAGGAACAAGAAAGGCAGTATGGATCCCCCCTTTGTGATTCCACTTAACTTTGGCTTATGCAAAAAAAGGATCTTCCATAGATCCTACAGGGCCTTTATGGGATTTTAAGTCTCCCTTTCCAGAAGACTGATAATGGCCTCTTGCAGTTCTACGCCTAGCACTCAACTTGACAAGCAGATTTCAACTTCCTGACACAAACACATGACCATGCATTCCTAGGCTCAGTTTAGGCATTAATAGTGCAGAGATCAAGTTGATTTTGTGTTCCAGTATTACAATTATGACATGATGTTATGTAATTGTGATTTTCAGAGGCAGAGATCATTTTAATAATTTTACAAATAGCAAGTCTTATATTTGAGGAATCTTTAGGGTATGTGAAATAATCACCTACAGTTTGTAGTTGTAACTCATTGAGTTTTGCGGAGGAAATACTATGTTTTAGTGTGTTCACAAATAGATTCGTGAAGATATCAGGGACATAATCTTTTGTATAACATGGCTTATGGTATTTTTAAAGTCTCTGAATAACTATAATCTTTCTCCTTTATTGAAAGGCTACTTTATGAAATATAGATTGGGCCTGTTTTAATATTGTTTTACTTGAAACATTAAATTAATAGGCATTTCTGTACACTCAAAACACATAGGGGTCTATTGTATACACATACAAGGTTAACCAGTAGGGGTAGTAAATTTCTGCTTCACTCTGTATAATATAAAATATCCAATATGCAGTTGTCAAAGTTGTTAATATAGAGGACATTTTGCAGTAAGATGATGCTATGATACTTCAAACAAATGTGAAAACCAATAAGCTACTTCTTGTACCATAAAATGATGCAATGAGGATAATAAATCACAGGGTGTTAAAATATATGCTTTCTAAATATTATTTAGAAAATTTTCAAAACTATATTGTCCATTGTTGGGGCTCAGAACAAGATCCCTGAAAGTGTGGTGCCTATGCATACTGAATACTTTGAAGTGAGTGAAATTGGTGGAGCCTCAGAGGCTCTCTGACCTCTGCCTTCTTATCTCCCATATCAGGAAGTCCCCTGAAATGAGTCAAAGAAACCAGAATTCCTCTTCCTTAAGGCAGATGATATAAACCAGAATTCCTTTCCCTCAGAGCATGCTGTAAAACCTAGTAGTGGCACTCTGTGGCCTTCTCCTTCAGAGACTTTCATTCTCGGAAGCCCTACCCTAGACTGAAGGGGAAACAGTGCTACACAGAAAGGCCAAAAAGAATCTCCAAAACATGCCTTGCTAGGTTCCTCTGGGTTTATTACCGCCTGATCATACCTTTTATTTTTGCCCAATCAGTTTCCACATGGCTGTCCATTCTTCATCAAACCTAAGCATAAAAATACATAGTTTTCCCTGGGTCTTTGGATCTTCATTTCTTAATGATCCTATGTCAGTTAAAACTTGGATTATGTACATATTATGCTTTTTTATTAATTTATCTTGGTTAGCAGTTTTATAATCCTTGGACCTTGAGACTGGGGAGAGATTGTATGGCCACCTCTATGCTATCTAACACAAAGTCAGCTGATTATTAATCTGTTGATACACAAGATTTGCTCATTCAAGGAATTGAGTGTGTCCTAAAAGCAAAAAAGGAAGCGTTTGTTCTGGAAGTTATTTGCCCTCTTTAAACAGTATACATGATGATAATTGAATAATTAAGAAATTTAATGTAGGTGAGTCGTAAACTAATTTAGCTATGAGTGTCAACATCTTGAACCACAACTATGGGAAACACTTAAATTAAGCACTTTTTAATAGCTCCGGTTGCCATTGTAATCTATTACTCTTCACTCTTTTCACTTTTGTTCAATCTTTTAAAGGCAGACTGCATGCTGGGATGCTGTAAAATTTCTCTTTTAATCAGTCTATAATGATAGGAGTCACATTTCGATACCTGCGCTATAAAAGCAGTGTACCTCAGGAGCTTGGGTTTCATGATTTATTGGCATAGCATGGGGTAACATTTAATTTTGTTGTTTTAAATACAGGATTGGAATTAACTTGGTTAAAAAAATGCTAGGCTTCTGGCAATGATATATATTAATGGATGAGGTAAGAAAGAATATTTTATTGTGATTAAGAGCTAGAGACGAAGCCAGTTCAAATTAGGTTTTTGTGTGGCTCAGGTGTATGCATAGCATAGATCGGTAATGAGCGGTGACATTGTGGGAGGCATTATTCACGTTCTGGCCTCTGTGTCCCCGATGCCACTAGGTTCTCAGTGATGAGGGAATGTGTTGGAACGGGTAGAGCTTGTGACATGGCAAAAGTGACAAAGCTATGGCCTAATTTCACTCTATATCTTGTAAGAAGATATTCTTTCAGGGGCACAAATATAAGGGGGAGAAGCAACAGAAACCAGCCTGGGAGAGACAGCAGCCTTGAACGTGCAGTAGTGTTTTCTAGATTATTATTTCTTATCCATGGGGCATGCATATTTTCATTTGCTAGGAGAACTATTAGCAATAGGAGGAATTTCAGTGATCACAGGTGAATACGTGTCTGCTTTCCTGTGAGCGATGGTGGTTAGTGTTCTTGCTTGTGAAGGCAGCGGAACCTGCCTGTTCTCCATCTACTGTGTGGGTGAGATGAGCCTTTTAAAAATCAGTTTATGACCTAACATGATGGATGAGCCATTCAGGAGCTTTTTAACTTTTTAGTTTCTTAGCTGTAATCAAATCTGTTGTGAGAATTCATAAAGCTCTGAATGGTAAGTATTTACAAGCTGAAATATTTCTAGGTCAGGTTTGGTGGCATAGGTCTGTAATATCACCACTCTGGGAGGTGGAGGCAGGAGGATTATAAATTTGAACCCAAGCGTGGGCAACTTGGCAACTTAGTGAGACTCTGCCTGAAAATAAAAATGAAATGGGCGTGTAGCTCGGTGTGAAGGTCTTTGGCTCCATTCCCAGTACTGCTACGCCCTTCCCCATATACATATGTATACATTTACATGAATATATGTATATATATGTGTGTGTGTGCATTTAATTTCTACAAAGTATATACATTGCTTCTGCATATCCAAACCAAGTAGTTATGATTCTTTGGAAAGAACACTGAATTTGCTTTGTAGAGGGAGCCCTCTGGCTAGTGGATTATTTGGGGAAAGTCAAGAAAAGTCTTCAACTCATAGTTTTATTTACCTGACAACCAAGTGCATTGTCTATGTCCATGGGACAGAACGTGATCTAGGGGTCCCAAGGTTCTCATCAGGTACCTCATCTCCTGCCTTGCATGCTAGGGGTCAGGGTGGCCATCTGGAGCCTGCGCCTGTTTCTTACAGAGTTTTCAACTTGCATCTGGTGTATATATTGAACAACAATAGGTTGAAAAATGACCATTCAGCTAAGAAAATATGAAAAGCTCTGGGTTGAGACTGAAAACCGCAAAACCCCAGAAAGCTTATTCACCTTGAAAGAAAGAATTTTGTCTCTTTGTCTTTTTCACACATAGCACATGGCAGCTACTTCATACCATAAACACGTATGGAGTTGTGTGCAGTGGTTATAGTGTGACAGTGGGGGAGAAATACCAGAGCCATCATGTAAGTACTGCTGTGCCTGAGCATTGTTCCTAGTCAGCTCTAATAATTAACGGTGAGAACCAATATGGGCTATGGTTGATGGTGAGTAGCTAATTTCGTGAGATCTGTGTACATAATCAGAAATTGAATCCAAGGACAAACCATTTTAACGTAAATTTCAGTAAATTCAAATGGAAAAATGAGGCAATTCAGGATACAGTAGAAAAACGCCTCTTTCAGCTATTCTAGAAAACACAATTTAAGGAATATGCCATTTGTAACTCCTTTTTATAAATGCATAAAACATTTTCTCTATGTGAGAATATCTATTCTATGGCTTTCTAAAGAAATAAGCAAAATTGAAACTTCTTCTCCAAAATAATGTTTGTCAGAATACAGGCATTTTATAAAACAAATGAGTGTGATAGAATCGGGAGGAATGAGGGGGGATCAGGGGGGCGAGAAGGGGGAGGGGAAGGAATTGTAATGATGACATGATATACATGTGCACAAAATACTCCAGCTCAATGTAACCATTGTGTATCACACATATATATTAATAGAAATAGGAAAAATAATGTTTGCGTACATTTTATAAAAATAAGAGAGATTCAACAATCATGCTAGCAGGTACTTAAAGGTCTAAGATTAAAGATCCATGTACATGTGATTTATGGCCAGTATTTTGTGCACTTAAATGAAAATTCTGAAAAAAAAATTAGGGGTAAACTGACTTAAAGTAAATCAATAGATGTCCCTCAGCTAGAGGGAAACAAAAAGAAAATAGTTGACAAGACTGCAGTAAAGAAAAAAACATTCAAGTAACTAATGAGATCTTCTACTGACGGGAGGGATTGCTTAGCGAGGCATAGTCAGCATCAGCTGGCAGCAAGTTTGTGACAAAACAAAGGTGAGGAAAAGGGTCTGGGCTTACAAATGATGGGAAGATAAATTACCAGGAGGAGAAAAAAAACCAACAGAAAATAGCGAACAGCTTATTTCCCCAACACACCTGGAAGGACCAAGGAGGAAAGCAGCCCAGTACCCTCTGGTGTATAGTGACTTTGTCCCCCTAGCAGGGCTTGTCAAGATGGTCCTGGAAACTGGATGACCTTAAGGAATGAACCCACATAGACGTCGGTGAAATACTTTGGTTTCTTTTTCCTGCATTGCTTTCTTTTGGTCTTGACTTTCATGGGAAGTTTATAGTTGTTTTCTTTCTTCAGATCGTCATTTTTTGGAGTCTCAGGTCACGGGGTTGAACAAACAATGAGGAGGAAGTTGGTAGAGTCTTTGCTGCCCCTCCCCCAGCATACATTATACCAATAGCACTGGCTTGTGCAGATTGACTCCCAAGTTACCTTTCTGATCATAATACAATGATGGTCATTATTGTAATATATCTGAGACCACCATCTCTAGCTTTAATAAGTTCTCTGATCAAATAGCCTTAGATAATGTGCACATGGTGAAAAAAAAACTAGCTTGGGTATCAGATAATACCAGTGTCCACAGTTCTTCATTTTTGTTGCCTTTACTTTAATGGTTGTTGGAAAAGGAAGGATTATTTTTAGGCTTAACTGATTTTCTTAACTCAGCTATATTAAATTAAATAATACCATTTACTATTTTTTTCTTTTTCTGTCTCAAGTTTAGAGAGATCTGTTTAATACCCAGTATTGTATCCACGGCAAAGGAGAATTAATTAACTTTTATAATCAAGCCTAAATATGTTGTTTTTGATTTAGTTTTTGTTCTAAAGACTCAGAAAGTGAATTAGAGCTGGATTTAGCACCAGATTCAACCAAGCTCACTTGAAAATTGTTAAGATAGAAAATGGAATGGGCTGAAGGAATAGCTCAGTGATTAAAGTGCTAGCCTAGTGAACTCAAGGTCCTGAGTTCGATTCCCCAGACCACATAAGCTGGGTGTGGTAGTGCACGCCTCTTGTTCCAGCACTTGGGAGGCTGAGACAGGAGGACTGCCTTGAGTTCAAGGCCAGCCTGAGCTCTATAGTGAGTTCCGTTCCAGGCACGACTACAGAGTAAGACCCTGTCTCAAAAACAAACAAACAAACAAAAACCCCAGTGAAGTTAAAGGGAAAAATGTCTAGTGTTGGGATTACCGATCTTTTGTGGAAAATGATGTTTAGATTTTAGTACTTTCCTCCCTCAGTAGGTTGAGTTCTCATAGAAAATATCATGGCTGTAATTTCAAAATTCATTTTATCGAGACCTATTTAGATCTTAAATTAATCAGATTTCAGTATTCTCAGCAGTTATGTGGGATTATTTTTCAACAAACGTGTGCTTACATGTAAGATCGAGGAAAAAGGAATGATATAGCTAACACGAAGAAGCCAAATTTGCCTAATTTTCAGTAGCTTCTAATTTTTGCTGGTTTGCTTTATGGATTTGATAACAATTCCATTGATTGTTCTCAGATCTTATCAACGATGGGGTAGATTGAGTGTTCATGGTCCCCATGTGGCTGTTCTCTTTGCTAGGTAAGTCTACCACTTACCAAAAGGTAAACTCATTGAGTTTGCATTTGCCCTTGTGATTTGCTTTGGCCAATGGGACACTCTAAGTTATAAGTAAAGGCTTTTCAGGAGTATCTGTGCAATCTCATTTGCTCTCTAATAATTCTGCCATCGCCATAAGGATATGGACAGCTGATCCTAGGTGGGGCACGTACATAAATGAGCCTAATTCAGTTGAGCAGACCTCTAGCACCGTCCATAGACATGTAAATTACACATGACTGTTGATTTGAGGCAGGGCTGGGGAATGACCGGCCTGTGGCTGTACACAGTCCATGAAATCATGGCCAAGGCCTCACCATAGAGGAGCAGTTTCAGCCATCACATTAAGGGTGAGTTAATTCCAAATATAGCAAGCTACTTTTTTTCTTTATTTGATTTTGAGACAGCATGTCACTAAGTTGCCTAGGGTAGGCTTGAACTTGTGATCCTTCTGCCTCAGCCTCCCATAGTGCTGGTGTCTTAGTTACTTTTAGCTATTGTGAAAGAATACCCAACATCCACACATTAAGAAAGGAAATACTTACTTTAACTCAATCTCCTAAGGTCATATTCATAGGCAGCTGGTAACGGTGCCAGTATGTGGCAGAGGACATCTTCACAGCATCACAGGCAGGAAGCCAAATCCAGGAAAAAGGGAGGAGCTACCCCCAGGTCCTGCTCCAGCAATCCTCCCCTTCGAGTCAAGCCCCACTGTTCTGCTCCCCTTGACCGGGCCCTACCTCTCAACAGCACATGATAACCACAGATAATAAACAACATCCCAATACATGAAGCTTTTTGAGGACACTACAGACCAAAATGTAACAGCTGGGGTCATAGACCTGTGCCCTCAGGCCTGGCTGCTATCGGTGCTCTTGATTATAGCTATTCTTATTTGAGTAAGATTGGATCTCCTTGCTGTTTTGATTTCTATGTCTCCGATGGCCAAAGATGTCAGACATTTTCATATATTGATACTCATTGGCTATTTCCTTTCAGTGGTACCTATTCACTCTGTTCATTTAAATTGTTCATTTTTTGATCAAGTCTTTTTTTTGGGGAGCTGTCTACTTTCTTTGAGTTGTTTGTATAATTAGTATTCTGTCTTAGGAGTAGTTGGCAAAATTTTTCCACATTCCTTATATTGTCTCTTTATCAATTGCTTTCTTTGCTATGCAAAGACTTTTTATTTTGATGCAATCCTATCTGTTGTCCAGTTTCTTCTGCAATTGGATTTCTGTTCATGAAACCCTTTCCTGTGCCTGTATCTTCTAGGATTTTACCTATTTATTTACTTTTGATCTCCCACCAAGGTCAGTTTCTCTGTTTTAATGTCTAATTCTTTGAGGCATTTTGATTTGACTTTTAGCACAGGACGACAGACCTAGCCCCATGTTTTTTCTACTGCACGTAGAGAGCTAGTTTTTCCAACATAATTTGTTAAATGCAGGTGTCTTAGTTACTTTCTTATCACGGTGACTTAATATCTGACATGAACAAATTCGGGGAGGAAAGATAAATTTTAGCTCAGAGTTTCAGAAATTCACAGTCCATTTATGGATAGCTGGCTGGAAAATGGTGAAATCCCTTCATAGGGCCATAGCTAGAGCTTCAGCTGGATCCACTGCTCTGGAGTCCGAGATCCTCATGGCTATATGGCAGAACAGAGACAAGTCTGGGAGGAAAGGTGGAACCAGTATACACTTATCCAGGTCCAGTCCCAGGCATCCACTTCTTCCATCCAGGCCCCACCTCCCAACAGTACACAGTATCCACAGGAACATGAATCTTTTGGGGACATTCCAACTCCAAACCATGACATTCTGTCCTTGGTCCCCAAAAGACTCATGGCCGCTTTCTTAAGCAAAATGCATTTAGTCCTTTCCAAAAATTGCCAAAGTCTTAACAATTCCAACAGTATTAAAACATGCAAGTCTAGTGTCTCCTCTGAGATGCAAGGCAAACTCTCAGCTTTGAACTCCCATGAAAACCAATGAGTTAAGCACTTTCAATACACAACGGCACAAGGGTAAACATACCCATTCCAAAAGGGAGGAAAAATAATTCCTAAGCCCAGAAGGGCAAGGGTTAAATCCTGTAGTCTCATGTCCTGCACCTGGGGTGGACTGCTGCAAGATATGACCCCCACAGGGCTTGGGTGGCCCCGCCCCTACGGTATGGCTGCTGGCTGCAAACTCAGTCTTCTCTCCTTTGGGCTGGATCTGCTCCTTGCCTGCAGCTTTCCTCTGCAGGCTGTACATGCTTCTGGCTTCTCAAAATTTCTGGATTCTCTACTATACGTTAAGCTCCTCCTTTACAGTTTCACACACTGCCCTCCCAGGGGCACACTTCTTGGCCTGCAAGGCCTACCTTCTACCTCTGGGTAGAAGCCTCCATGAGCTCACAGATTTGCATTCTGCAAGCCAGTGAAGCCAGTGGCTGTCGCCAAGGCCTGCCACTAGCTTGAGCAGTAACCTGACCCCTTTGGACAAAGGCTGCTGAAGTCTCTGAGCTTTATTTGAATTCAAGGTGTCTGGACTCTGGGAGACATTTTTTTCCTTTGTCCCTGGGATACACTTTTCAGAGCAAAGTCTTTTGCCCCTCTACCCTTGAGTTGGTAAAGAGTGGTGTCTTGTTGACTTTTCAGATGCCCTCATGGCGTCTTACCTACAGTCCTGATGGTAAGTACTTAGTTTCTTTTTGATGCTAGTCTCTTTAACTTCTCTGTGCTCTTTGGCCCCACCATTGCAGGCCATTTTGGTCTGGCACTATAAACTTTTTATATGATTTTTCTCTGCCCTTTTATCCTGGCTTTTACCTTACATTTGGCTAAAAGCCACAAACAGCAGCCCTGTAACAGTTTGAACATCAATCTGCCTTGAGATTTCCTCCACCAGATTAAGTAGTCCACCACCCTTAATCTCAGTTTCAGGTAAAGTCTCTGGACAAGGGCAAAATGCTGACAAACTTTTTGCCAGAGCGTAGCATGCATGGTTTTCAGACTACTTGCCAATACAATTCTCCTTCCCATCTGAAACTTCTTGAGCCTGGACTTTCCATTCTACACTTCTGTTAGCATTTGGGTCTTTTGAGTTCTGACCAGAATCTTCCATCAAGCTTGACTTAGAGCACTCCAAGGCTTCTCCAGCTGGCATCCTCAAAACTTTCCAAACTCCTCCTGCAAACTGGATTCAAAACCTTCTAAACCACATGGTCAAGTAAAGCCACAGCAATAATCCCACTTCTCTGATACCAATTTCTGTCTGAGTTACTTTTTTTGTCACTGTGTCTCAATACTCAACATCCACAACTTTAGGGAAGAAAGATTTAGTTTAGCTTACAGTTTCAGAAAGTTACAATTCATTTCATGGTTGGGCGGCTTGAAAATGGTAGAATCACATGGTGAGGCTGCAGCTACTGCCAGAGCCAGAGCCGGTGCTCTGGGAGACAAAAAGAGCCTTATGGCAGCATGGCAGAACAACGACCAGATTGGAAAGAATGGTGGGCCAGCACACATGTCTCCAGGTTGAAACCCAAGCATCTGCCTCTTGTAGCCAGATTCCGTTTCCCAATAGTACACAGTATCCATAGGAACATGAGGCTTCTGGGGGACACTGCAGATTCAAACCATAACAGCAGGCTAATTTTAAGTTGATAATTTTGTATGACCTGTGAATGGTATCATAAAGATCCAAATGGCCTTTGGGAGGAAAAATTTTCCCCACCGCCGTTAAGCCATTGAATTTTCTAGTGGTTGTTGTCTGGCAATAACTAACTGGCATAAGTTTGGTATTTTCCACGTATGTCTTTTATTACCAAGTGAAACATATAACATTAGGTGTCGTTTGACAGCTATATATTTTAAACATACAATACTGTATTACACTTTCTTTTTTTGGGTGGTGGTGATGGTGGTGCTATTGGGATTGAACTCGGAGACTTTGCACCAGGCCATGTTCCTAGCCCTTTTTTATTTTTAATTTTGACACAGAGTGTAGCGAACTTGCTGAGATGCCCAGGCTGAACTTGCTGTCCTGAATGCTGGGATTATAGGCACAGCGCCACTATGCCTGGCTTGTATTGTATAGCTTTTCATACAGAGAGTGAGGTACATTTATTTACGATGGATCTTCACATCCTCAAAATGACACTTCCTGTGAGAAGACCCAATGAATAAACTTCTCAAGGTCACCTTGGCCC
Organism: Ctenodactylus gundi; assembly: GCA_004027205.1. Lineage (NCBI taxonomy): Eukaryota > Metazoa > Chordata > Mammalia > Rodentia > Ctenodactylidae > Ctenodactylus > Ctenodactylus gundi. The sequence goes on from PVKB01001407.1 coordinate 336,155, forward strand.
AGGGCAGCGCTTCTGGTGCTTTTCCTGTGTGTATAACACAGAATGTCAGTCACTAGAGATTGAGCCATAAAACTTTTCAGAGATATAAATTGTGTAATTTATTAACAAGGGAATAAATAGAATTGGTCTTTCATTTGTCACAGACCTTGTATCAAAAAATGTTGCAGAGTTTTATTGAGGGCTGTATTATTTTAACCTTATTAGAATGATAAATGACAACCTATTTGTTAATCACGCATCTGTATATTCCTTTTCTTCCTCTGTGCATTTTGTGTCTTTTAAAATAGATACCAAAAAGTTTTGCATTGTGAAGAAATAGTTGAGCCATATCATCAAGTAAGCCTAACATAGAAATGTAGGGGGAAAAAAATCTAATGGCTATCCAGTGCGTTCTCTGAAACAATTTTATTTTCCATGAAGAAAGGCCTCCTGTGGCATTCTTTTTTAAAGCTATCATAAACACATATCAACCATGTAAAATTAAGCTCATTATTTCCCTTCTGGAAGAAGAAAAGATCATTCAAATGATGAATTCTCTATCTAGCCTGAAATAAACAAACTTTAAAGAAGACATAATTTCTATTTAAATTATTTGGCTCATCAAAATTATAATTTATAATTGTTTCACTAGCTAAAGTTATTTAAGTTTGTTAAATGAAGGAGGCTAGAAGAATGAGGCTATTAACTCTGTGTAAAGTTTCCTTGTTTTTCAGTCTTAGTAACTTCTGAAGGCTTTTTAAGATCATCTGGTCTTTACTTCCCATCAACCTCAGCCCAAGTAAGTCACTAAGTCACCAAGTTGCTCTTGCTGGGCTGGAACTTGTGATGTTCCAGCTTCAGTATCCCAGAGTGATGGGATTACAGATGTGCACCATCATGCCCAGTTTGAAACAGATCATTTTTTTCTTTTTTATTTCCTTCCTTCCTTCCTTCCTTCCTTCCTTCTCTCTCTCTCTCTCTCTCTCTCTCTCTCTCTCTCTCTCTCTCTCTCTCTCTCTCTCTCTCTCTCTCTCTCTTTCTCTCTCGACAGGACCTCACTCCGTAATCCAGTTCAGTCCTGAACTCACTTCATAGTTCAGGCTGACCTCAAACTCATGGCAATCTTCCTGCCTCAGCCTATGGGAGTGCTGGGATTACAGACATGCAACACCACGCCTGGCTAAGAGAACAAGTCCCTTCAGACAGTGGTGCGGAGGGAGGACACACTGGCTCCTGGTTAGTTTTGGTTGCTCTTCGTGTTGTCACAACTGCCTTCAAGCATGAGAGAACTAAGAAAATCTGAGTGTGAGTTAAATATCGATGACATACTTAGGGAGAACACAGAAGTGTAAGGCATGTCTGCTGTCCTGTGTGCACGTGGATGAGAAATAAACTGGTGCTGAGGGTAAATAGTTCTTAAGTGGAAGCTGGAGACTTCCATCATAGTGCAACCACCTTTGGTGTCTGCTGTCTGGCCCATAGTTGGCTTACTCGAAGCTTTAGGTTCTTGTTTTTGTCCCACAGATATAGACTATGGAATTCACAATACAATTTTGTACCAGTTTCACCGTTTTCATGGCCAAAGTTTGTGATCAATTCTACGTTTTATTAAAGACAGGAATCTTTATTTTTCTTCAGATAGTAGCAGTCCATAATGGTGTATAATGGTATATAATTTGCATTGGAGGATGGGACTCACTCTTTATTATCTTTAAGAACATGCAGGGCTTTAACATTCCATATGCATTCACTTTCATTTTCTTTCAAGTCACTAGCAGTTAAAAAGCAAAGTGATTTTAAACGCTGTGACTTCAATTTGCATTTGACAAAAATGAATCATGAGTGGGCTTTCTAAGAGGTACAGTCACTTGGGAAAGCAAGAAGATGCAAATACCGTTTGCTAATGAAGGTAGAAATCACCTGTGTGATGAGATGATGTATTTTGGGTGAGAAATTGATGTCAATCTTTAAATGAATGGTGGGGAGCTTGGCTGCAAATGTCTTTCATACCGAGTGATACAATGCATAATTATCTGTTATGGTTGTTGACGTGTTTTATGTGTGGGTTATTGTGTACATTTGAAGATGATTCCATTTATAAGATTCACATAGCTAGAATATATATAAAGAAAGTTGGTGCCCTAGAGTTTTAAAAGTCATTCATCATAGTGAATTAAGACAATTAATCAAGGCTTATACACTGACGAGAGTGTCCATGAGAATTTTTTTTACCTTGAAACACTTTCAAAAATGATGGTTTCTGCTTTCTACTTAACTGTCTCAGGAAGCCAATTCTTTTCCTTCAGAGCAAGCTCAAGGTCAATGATATGACTCTGTCAGCTGAAAATGATGTTTCCCCTCTCTCATGTAAACAGACTTCCGTGGCTATGACTTGTGCAGAAAATGATACTGTTGAGAGGAAGCGAACCGATTGCCTAGGCCTAGGAGGAAATTAGGGGAAAAGGCCTACAATATTGCAGACTCCAATTTGTCTTCCATTAAAAATATTTAGAATTTAATTGAATATTTGTACCTCAAGATGCAGCTAGGTTTTTAAAAAAAAAACAATTAACTGTGAGTTGGATTATATTATGAGACTATGCAGAAATACTGACTAGGCTATGGTACATTATTCTGGGAAAAAACAGACAATATTGAATTGGATTAATCTAGTAAGTGATATGATTTCTGTAACTAATTTCAAATGGAATTTCTTAATCAGTTTTCCTTCTTTGATTCCTCAGGCCTCTGCATGGTGGGAAATTGTTTCCACACTGAATCCACACTGGAGGCTGAGTTCTGAAGTTTGCCAAAGGCAAATGTCCCAGCAATGGTGATCAGCAGGTATCTGTGAAGAGTTTGCGTGGCAGGCCACTCTGAAGTGAGGTAGTCCCAGAATCAGGTTCCACCAAACGAAGTGATTGTATCACTTTTTTTTTTTAAATGACTTCATCACTTAGACTCATATGTTGATATCCTCAAGGCTTAAATGTATAAACTCTTCTAATATATAGTGCCCTCTATAATGTAAAAGAGAGCTGGAGGATTGAGTCAATTTTTAAGAGCTCCTTAAGCCTACTTTGCCTTGAATATATGGAAGTATAGATAGGAGATGTGATTGAAAACTATGGTGAATGCTTAAATGTTAAAAATGAAGAGTAAAAGACACATCACCATTAGTTCCCCTCAAGGTACTCCCTTGGTTCCGACACACCCCGTTGTTCCGGTTCAGCTCTGTAAGTTCTATAAGGCCACTTCCATGAATGTTTTTAGTTGTGTTTGTCTATGTCCTGATTCAATTCGAGTCATCTGCCTTTCATGGTAATATTAAATTGGGGAAAGAGGCCAGAAGTTGCAGGGAGCCCCGTGTGAGTGTATAAAGTGGGTGAGGGCTCGGGGTAATGTTTTCACATGCCCACCTGCTTTTTACATGACAGTTGCAAGCAGCATTTGCTGTATTTTTTCTCATACCTCATCCTGACGTTGAACTTTCGAAACTGTTTCAGAAAGAGGAAAGAATGTTGAGATACGTGTGTTCAAAGCAAGGAGGGAAGATGTGTCTTTTACTGTAATACATTTTTAAAATTTAAATCTTTATTGTATTTTTTGATCACACCTTAAAGTCCTGAAATTGGTTTCAGCCATTTATTTCTGTTTGGAGAGACTTCCTGAGCACTGATGCCATAGTGGAAATTTCTTCTTTCCCAGATTGCATATTTTCTTTTCTAAAGGAACAAAGAATGTGTAGGATTTGTGGCAAAAATCATGTTGAAAAAATAATTTAAAATAGCCATTTTCCCAACAATATACGTCTGGCCCAGAACTTAATACCAGAATATAGTTTACAATGAATGGCAAACTAATAAAGGAAAAGAACTATCGGAAGTGGGAGCCATTAAAAATAGTGATATTTTGATTTCATTGTCCCCTTTTCCAGAGAATAATGGCTAAAAGAAAATTGTGCCACTTTAAAGTGAATTTTAGGCTGAAAAATAAAATCAAGGTGTTATTATAACAATACAAAATGATAGTTTCTTCTGAAGAATTTGAATTACCTGTGAAGCAATTTTTTAGTCACTGACTTATATAATCCCTGAGATATCTCCCTGTCTTTGTTGCTAATCCTCACCATGCCTTAGGCATAAATCTATAATGGTAATGTCTAATCACGTATCAATGAGAAGTATTGAGAAGTATTTAAAATAAAATTTAAAATTGATGAATAAATAATGAAAGTTGATGCCCAAAGAAAAATGCAAATTGAAATGGCCAACAGATTAGCTTTTGTGGTTACTTTCAACTTTGAAATATTAAAATTAATGTATAAGGAAAGAAAGAAAAAATTTAATGTTCAGTTATCAGTGGGTAGGATCCAGAAGACTAATAACTTAGACCAAGAGTTCATACCATGCAGAACTCTTTTTATTTTGAAAATTGAATCAAGATGATTCATTTTACTAATTAGTAATTTATTACCACTGTGCTAATTAGGCTTACATCGCTATAATTAAGCTATGTCATGATTAAGAGTCTTTCTGTCTTTCCAATTATAAATAAATATTTTAAGCCATTATCTCAGGATGCCATGCTGTTTTCATGGAAGAACTTTTCCTTGACAAATGCAAATCAAACATTACATTACACAAACTTAAATGTACCATCCTCTGTGAGTTCTATTGGAGTGATGTGAGGAAATTAAGATGGGGATTCACGGTCTAAGTTGTCTTTTGCTAGTAAGCAATATGGAGAATAAAGCAACAAACGTTTAAATAATAATAAAGGGAGAGAGAGAGAGAGAGAGAGAGAGAGAGAGAGAGAGAGAGGAACAGATGATCGATCAGGTGGGTAGGGTGGCACACACCTGTACTCCCACCTACTTGTGTGACTGAGAAAGGAGGACTTCTAGAGCCCAGGAGGTCATGACCAACCTGGTTTCAACCATATATTTGCAAAATATTTCCCCAAAGAGGGGAAAGAGAACTCAACTCCCTGCTCCCCATGAAGTAGGCTGTTGACTTGTCCCAGAAGAGCATTTTAGTATATCGACGAGAAGTGTGACATGACAGATTTATTGGGCAGAAAGTAGTACCCAATCAGAAGGGAGCATGTCATCCACAGGGAGAGGTGTCTTGTGGGTTTGGGCTAGGGATATTTGTATGTTCTTGAGGTTGGAAACCGGTTAAATTTTGAGTCGGTAGAAACCCAGCACTCAACTTACAAGTGGAAGACAGTGGCCCATTTTACAGATGAGAGGCAAGGGAGGACATTTTACAGACTTATTTTATTGTATCTTTAAGACTTTTTATTTATTTATTTCTGAGTGAGTTTCCTGGAAGGGATACAAAGGCATTGTGGCCTTGTATAACCTTGTGTTCAGAAACTGCAGCTTTCTTAAAAATTCAGTTCACAATTTTTAAATCATGATTTTCCTTGTCTCTTTCTTATCTTTATTTCTTCTATCCTACTCACCTCCACATGGACCAAATTGAAACATCACAGCTGACCGCTTCATTTCTTTCTCTTCTGGTAAAAACCATTTAATTTAATCTGGAATTGATTTAACCTACCTCAAATAATATAATACAAAGCAGGTTAAATCACCCATCTGATCCCAGTTAAATGAAGAAATATTTGCATGTCCACCACACTCATGGTACACTATTAGATAGTATTTTCTTTCCAGTGATTTTTAAAATATCAAACACAAATAGTTTCTGTGCAGAAATAAAGTTGGTTCATGAAGTGCGTTGCTTGTGTTCTCACTGATCACATGGGCTAATGACAGAGGTGGGTGGCAACAGACACTTGCTCCTTATAACATGCACCATGGGGGAAGTAGCTTAAGGTACTTTGGGAGAAATTAAAACAAAGAACAGCACCGCACCTGCCGGGCGGGGAGGGAGGAAAGGACAGGCGCCTGGGGCAGAGGGCAGCCTGCCTACGTGCTGAAAGAAGGTAGGATGTTAAGTCGTTTGCAAAACAAAGCTCAGGCGTCCTGAGCAGGGGGTCACCAGCAAACCAGTGATACAAGATGATTAACATATATTTAAGCTGTTGCCAGACACTCATTGTCTCCTGGATTTTTTTTTTTTTTTTTTTGGCATCTCTATTTATCCTGACAAGAACTGAATGAGTTAAAAGTGTCCTTATGGTATATAGTTAAGAAAACTGGACTCTTGCAGGCTAACTGCGCAGGGAGAGCTTTGGGAAGGTGAAATGTATTATGAGATTGAACTTTTTGCCTCTGTGCGACCCCCAAGTGCCTGCATTCTCCGTGAACCCAGCAGCAGAAAGTGACATGTCACAGGAGTTGCATATTAGGCTACCGTCATTTACTCATTCAACACATATTTACTGGCTTAGGTGTTGTCCTAGACACAAAGTAAACTCAGCAAAGGGGTCTTTTTTTTAAAAAAAAATTATTTTAATTTTTTTAACTAGAAGAATCTTTCAATTTAGTAGAAGAGATAGGGCCAGAGGTAGGGCTAGGTGAGTAGATGTAAATGTATACTTTCAGGGCTTCATTAGGATATATATAAGAGAATTAGAGTTGGAGGGTAAAGTTTTTGTGGACGTGAGTGGTCACCAGAGGGTCATAAAGGACTAATGGAGAGGTGATTCTGTCCGAATCCATAAAAAAGAGTAGAAGCAAAAACAAAACAAAAAAAAAACCCAAAAAACAAAAAAAAGCATCCCAAATAATAAAATAAAGGAGAAAAGCCATGGCGGTATAAAGATAGCCTGAATTTGGAAATAATGCCCAGTAATTCTGTAGATAGTGGCATAATCAAATTTTGAGGGAACAAGCAAGAAGAATGCTGAGGGAATAATTTGGTTGAGTTGGTAATGTAGGAAGGAAAGTAGGAGAGGAATGTAAAGTAATTCCTAGACTTGTCTGTGCTGACTGGATGGTTGGATTTTGCAAATTATAAAGAGTGAATATTATACCAAAAAAGAGTACAAGTTGGAGTTGGAGACCAGTAATAAGGACATTGAATTTAGTTGAATGTACATTGAGTCAGGTAGAGACACCCAGGGGCTGTTGGCTGGACTTCAGGTCAGTGTCTTGATTGAAGATTTAGATTTGTAGATATAGTTACGTAATTCCTGCTTGGAGTTTCTGTGGCAGTATGTCAAACTGAGGAAAAGACTAAATAGAGAACCATGAGACATGCCAGTATTTAAGAATAAGGCCAGAGGAATAATACCGGGCTCTTGTAGGAGATGCTTATTCATCTTTAAAATGAAGTACAGAGAAGCCGTTGTAGTCTGAGTGTCCCCTGAAGCAAAGCTGGCAATGAGGGCCTATGTGTTTTATTATGGGAGGTCTTCCCAGGGAGCAGAAAAGTGGCCTGAGGAGGCGAGACAGAGGAGGAGAGAGAGGCAACGCAGGGAACGTTATAGAGGTTACTGACGGGGCAGTGGGTGGGTTCCAGTGGGACGAAAACACACAAAATGCCTCGAAGTCTTGCCTACTGAAAGAAGATAGGTGGGAATGCTTATCCGTCAGCTATGTTCCCACCGGCCGCCAGCTTCCCTTACAGTGCTTCCGTCCCTGATTTTCCGGGCTGTAACTTCCCGCTGTGGAGCTGAGCTGAAGTCGGAAATCAAAGAAGCACAGCAGGTTCTTTGTCAGTGCGAAGTCCAAGCCCCTTCCACCAGCACATCCGCAGCTGCAATCGAAAGAGAGGCTGAGAGGAAGTGAGTGGAGGGACCAGTAACTGCTGATATTACAATTTTCTGAAATGATAAAACCTTCTTAAATAATGTTACCTTTAAATGTCATAGATGAAGTTGCTTTTGGAACATTAACTTTCTGTCCAATACTGGGGTAACTCAGTAAATCAAGAGCACAGGAGTCCCACGTTGTCTCTGAAGAGAGACATTTTGGTCAAATATAACAGTACTTGCCCAAAGCTATTAAGAGGAAACAAGATATGTAAGTATTTAAGTGACCCAATGAATGATTTTAGCAGGAAATTTGAAGAGACTGAAATAATGAATTAGGGTGCCCTCTTTTTAAAATGGCAAAAAAACCTCTGGGAATATTATTTAGCATTATTTAGTTATCCAATAAATAAATTTGGAATGGGAATATCTAAGAATTACTTAAGGAATGCGAACTACACCTTCAATAATTTTAAGGGAAATTTTCAGAGTTAGAGAGATCTTCAGATGCTGTTACATAATAAGTGTGTCTTGGGCAGCTTGGAACTGACAGATGACCCAGGGGAAACAATACTTGGGTGGGTGACTAATCGAATCTAGAAACCTCAAGTGTGGTGTTTTTCTAAAACCTAAGACAATACTTTTCTGCCTGCCCTTCTCTGGAGACTCCATTATGGCGGAATCTTTGCATCCCTATCTGCAAATGTTTTAATTTTAGGAGCTTTCAATTGCCGAAAGAAAGGGGGCTATGAAAATTTTAACTTCTTACCTAGGATATGTTAGCCTATGGACTCCCTTGAGATATAACTTTGCCGAGTACTTTCTCCACCTACAGGCAGGCTAAGTATTGCCTGGGAGCGGGTGTCATATGCCGGACCTAGCACATTTGTTCTTTCTTGTGAGTTGTGGATTTCCATCTGGGGTTAATCTCTCTGCATTTTGCTCCCACCTATGGTAGTCCCCTAAAGAAACTTCCGTGTTTTTTACCCAGCACTTCTTGTCTGTGGTAGTTGGGATTGCCAGTTCTTTGGAGGGAGTGCAACAGAAGAAAGAAAAGAGAGGGAAAAACCTCCAGCGCACTTCTTTAAATTATTGGCTTTTACTCCTCATCAACCAGGCATGAGTATCGTCCTGGTGACGTCCTGCCAACCTTGACTGTCTCAAGTACCCTTGGAACTGAGCTGCCATTGTTATTTTTCTGTTGTCCATTGGCAAGTGGCCAAAGGTTGTATCTTTGAAAGCAGCCTCCTTCCCCATGGCTGTTCCAGAAATGTGAGGTTATTGCTAGAACACTGCCCTTTTCTTTTCTCTGCCACACTAATCCAACCATCACAACAATATCATTTTATTTCTACGTTCTTTATGCTTGTTTTCTCCCTCCATCCATATCACATATGACTCTGCCTTTTCTCTGTTCTAGACTCTGGAAATCCTCTTACCTAGGATAGTCTTCCCCGTATCTTCTTGTTACCGTGCTCATTTCATTTTCCCCAAACAGATTGAATAATTTTGAGGCGACTGACCTAATGGGCTTGCTTTCTTGATTAAAGTCCCTTCAGTTGCTTCCAATTAACCCAAATAAATCCCTTCTCTTTATGCAAATACCACATAGCAAACGCTCCATAATTTCTGTCCAGTACTGGGGTAACACAGTAAATCAAGAGCACAGAGTCCCACCTTGCCTCTGAAGAGGGACATTTTGGTCAAGTATAATAGTACTTGCCCAAAAGCTATTACGAGGAAATGAACTATGTAGGTATTTAAGTGACCCAGTGAATGATTTTAGCAGGAAATTTGAAGAGACTGAAATAATGAATTGGAGTTATGTTACAGTGTATTTTCAGCCACTTCCATGGCTGTTCTCCACTTTGTATTCTGCAACATAGCTTTAGTGTGGTACTTGAAGTTCTCCAAGTAAGCTGAATACTCAGTTATGCCTGTCTGTTGTGGTAACAGGAGATTTATTGGAAATATTTACCAGCTTTTGTGGTATGGGTACCACAAAGTCAAAACAGAGAAAATAGCTCACTCAGGATAGATCTTGACTATAAACAGGAATCTAAATACCCAGCCACGGAGGCCCCAGTTATATTCACGTAGCCCTTGTTACTGTGCACATTATATAATGGAAGCTTCTCGCATGCATAAGAAGCATCTTGTGTCTGTTGTGTCTGACTATGTTGTAGAAACGCAAATGTTTTTTGAGTTGCATGAATGAACTCCAACTCAAGGATCTAGTTTTGAAATCCTGTTCTTGATCTGTAGCCCTTAGGGTAGTGAAAAAGTAGCTATTCCCTTGGTGAGACAGATCAACATCTATACTTTGGGGACACACAGATTTTTCTTTCTCTGTATCCCACCTCCCTCCCCAGTCAATGCCAGAATAAGAAGATAGTGAATAACATTATGACCTTTCGAATATTATAATTCTATGCTTCACTCTGAGTTTGGACTTCAACTTCTTCATAATTCATTGACTTTTGATTCATAGATGATGAAAACTTCAGATATCCCATCCAGCAGGATATGATAGGACTGTATAAAGGATAGTGAATTCTGCTCATTAGTCAGAGTGGTTAATTAGGGCTGTCATAATAAACATAATATTTCTCTGTTCTAGATAATTGTATCTCCCATTTCACAAACTTTTCTAGAACCTTGGCAGTTTCTTATCAGGAGATACAGCTTATGTCTCTTGACCTTAAAAATTATTATTTGCTTCAACCAATAGAGTATGACAAAAGTGAGACTAGATGACTCTAAAGTCGTGTCATAAAAGTTGAATGTTTCTTTTGGTCCTGTTCTTTTGGCATGTTTACTCTTGAAATCAGGCTGTGAGGAAGCCCATTGCAGCTGCATGGAGAAGACTTGTGTAGAAAATTCAGGTTCAGGTAATACTAGTGCTCACTTCTAGATATAAAATTGAATGAAGCCTTCGAATAATCTTGGATCCCAGGTGTTTAAGTCACTTCTCCAGGTTCCCATTTTCAGAGGAGGCTCCTAGTATCATGGAATAGATACCAGCTGTGTTCTTTTGCATTCTTAACCTACAAATTTTTAAGCATTCTATCAATATTATTGTTTAATTTGGGTGGGATTTTTTTTTAAACAAGATAAGTAACTACATATAGTGTTTATCCAGGTAGTTAACTGGACTTCTATCCCTCTGTCTTAAAAGTAGTGACTTTTATGACTATAATGACTGAAGTCAAAAGAGGTATATTTGAAAGTTTAAAGTCATCTCACTTTCCTTAATCATCTATTTGATGGTGATAGACACATTAATGACATTCCTCTATTGAGTTCCTAAAGAGAATTTAATGCAGATACAAATAAAGATTAACAGGAACAAGAAGGAAGGTAGTTTGCTCTTTTCCTCCTTTCTGAGTTACTCCAACTGTGAAGAAGGAGAAGGAGAAGGAGAGTATGTCAAATTAGGCCTGAAGAAAAGTATCTTCCTGCTTAAAGTTCTAAACTTTCCTCATATTTTCAGCCCATTTTTGCATGCTCTATCCTTTGGGAAAGATATGAGTCAAGACAATGCAGAAGCTGAATTTCTTTCACTAGGTATTTGTATGTACCTCCACCCTGGTGTAACTAGATGGGGTCACTTGATTTTTCTTCTGGGGTCAAAGTTCAGTGGTGACGATGGAAGCTGTGAGTGAGATAGCCTGAGGGAATTACAACCTGGAAGGGCACCTGGATGGCTGAAAAGCAGCTAGATGCGGAGCCAACATGCAACATTCAGCAAACCTACAAAGCTGCGTGACTTGTGATGGCCCACAGCCCTTAAGCGCTGAACCACTGAAAAAAGTTGTTCGGTGTAGCCTACCTTGATCAGCACAAAGAGGGGAGGTGCGAGTAGCATCAGTATCACCAGCTGCTCCGCCAGATTGTGTCACAAGAAGTACCTGGTGTGCAAATCCTGTCCAGACATGCATATCTGTTAGTTTCTCATTTTTATAATGAAGGGCAGCAAAAGATTAAATATTAGTAAATGTTCCTGTATTTAGGTAAATATTTCTACACTAAAGGAATTGAATATCATGAAACAATAAGAACCCAGATTTCAGAGGAAATGGAAACAAAATAAGAAATATAAAAATCTTCCAAAAATAATATTTAAAAATCTTCCACAATAACATAGCTTATAGCCCTAGAAGAGTTTGAGAAGGTATTTTATCTGTGAAATAAAAACAGGCTTTTACTAAAACAAAAAAATGGGGGAAAGGAGATTTAGTAAAAAGCCTATGGGAGTAAAAAATAGAGTAAAAGAACTAAAGTCAAAGTTTCAGATCAAGGTTAGAAATAAAGTTAGAAAAATCTTTCAGAAAGACATGGGAAATGGAAAAGGTGGTAAAGTTAGAGAAGAAGGTGGAGGAGTGCCTGCTAACTCCTGTCATTGCAAAATAAAGTGTCAATTATCAAATCTAAACTCTCTTAAATAAGAACTCTTGGGATAAGTGTAGTCTTCAGAATAAAAGGCAAGTAGATGAAATAATGAAATGGTATGGAATGGAAATTCAAGAGCTAAGGAAGCAGGGCACAGAGTGGCTAATTTCTGGGTCATGCATTAATTGGGTAGAAGGGTTTTTAAAAGATTAAAATGTCTTATTTCTCTTCTCCTCTTAACCAGTTTTCTCACATGAGGAACTCCTGGCAGTTTAGAACAGATAACTTTTTTTTAAATAGCAGTATCCATAATCTCTACCCACTAAATGCTAGTAGCAACCCCCACATCCTCTAATATGACAATTTAAAATGTCTCCAGACATTGTAATATATCCTTTGGAAGATAAAATTGATCTTTGGCTCAGACTATTGCACTGTATCTACACAATACTAACGTTAAAATGAACATACAGACAATATTGCAGAAAGTATCCAGATGTCTATCCACAACATCAGAAGTATTTGCAAACTGGGCAAATACTGGTGCCCTCTGGTGGCAGAAGCCTGTAATCCCAGCACTCAAGAGGCTGAGACAGCGGCTTATGGTAAATTTTAGGCAGCCTGGACTACATGAGCTCAGGACCAGCCTGCACTACAGGGTGAGTCCCTGTCTCAAAACAAAGCAAAGCAAAGAACACTAAAATATTTCCATTCAAAAGGTCACCTTGAATTATTTCTTAACAGTCCAAAGAATTTGAAAAATAAATTCTCAACTTCTGTGCATTCAGAGTTGTGACGTATTGTGTTGCTCAAGTAATGTTATTTGCTTAAAATTGAGATTTTAATAACCATTGTGTGTCTTGACTTTCCTTTTTGCTACTGTGAATTGATTAGTAACCCTGACATAGGAGACCGGAGAACCCTCTTGACTCTCCGTGGGAGAGTGTGTACACCTCTCTCATTCAGCGCTGGCTGGATAATAACCCACTGTTCCAAAGGAGAGGCCTAACTGTGGAGGAGGTGTGATTAAAAGCAGCAAGTTGTGTGTTCTGGTTGCCACGGTAGTGAGTCCGCCTACTGTGTCGGAGCTGTTCGCAGGAAAACCCTGTAGTTTGAACAGAACTCGTCTTGTGTCCGTATTAATGAATACTCTTATGGTCAATCAGAAGTTTGGTGCTTTCAAATGGTAGAATGTCAACTGAAAAAAGAATAGTGTTACAGAGAAGGAACAGTGCTACATTGCTGCAGTGCTAATGGCCGCAGGCTTCGGTCTGAAGAGTTTTCAACCTCACTGAGTCATCATCAGGCTGATTACTTCTTACTTTGGACATAGGATACTCAGGATTTCACTGGGCACTTTGCATGGCATAATGACCCAGCCAAAAAATCTCATGTTTGGTACAGCATTCACATCACAGAAACGAGTAGATGTTTTCTCACTGTTTTAGGGCATATTTTCTTAGTCTACTTACAAAGAATCTCAGGAAAAATATTTTAATAGCAAATAGCAAAGCAATAGAGTTTTTTGTTTTGTTTTATTTTTAGAAGTCTTTTTGCCAGTTGCATGCATATAACTCAGTACTCTGGGAGGCTGAGGCAGGAGGATCACAAATTTGAGCCTAGCCTAGGTTACTTAGCAACTTAACTCCCCTGCAACCCCCCCCCCCCTTTTTTTTTTTTAAAGTCTAGAGATATATCTCAATGTGAAAGCCCTGGGTCCAACTCTCAGCACCTCAAGAAAAAAATCATTCTTAATGACTAACTCATTATATTATGTTTTAAACATTACACTGATTCAGAATTGCTTTGTATTTGATTTTATTTCTCTTCTCTGTCCCTCAGGGCATCCTCCTGTTTCTGGGCAACTGACCAAACTTCCCTCATAGAAACACTGATGGATTTTCCCTTTTCCCTTAAGAGCTAGCTCTAGGGCTTGATTTGATCCAGGCATTTAGAACAGAGCAATGTGGTTCCTCTCCTGTCTGGGCCCGCGACACCTGTCGAGCGTGGTGAAGCAGGTGGCAAAGGATTGCCTGCTGCTTCAGCTCACCTCAGTGTCTCCGGCTGGAGATCAAGGAATTCGCGTGGGTCGGTGAGGCAACCTTTTCGAATTGCTAATTTTTATAAATCTACACAGAGGCAGCCTAGTCAAGAGCAATATATGCATTCTTCTTCATTAAAGAAAGAACATAATTTTCAGGGGCATAAAGACTATCCCTTTTTATGGTTGTGGATTCGTGCTTAGACATGGAATTGCAAAGTCATTCGAGAACTTAAAGTAAGGCTGCGTGTGGTTAAATGAAAGCACATAGGGAACAATATTCTTGAAACATTTTATTCTTTTAGTGAACACAAAGAACTAGGAAACAGAAATGATAATTTTTGCTATCTGCAAATAAGCACACTGCTCAGGATATAAAGAATTTAGAAGTTGAAACACAAAGAAAATGATTTGGTGAATTTGAGAAACTCACATACAAATAATTAATAATAATAATAATTAATTGGTCACTGTTTCTGATGCTACCTTCTTCCACAAGGAAGGTTATAGGTAGTGTCGTGAACTACTTTGACCTCCCTGGACGGACCAGGCATGCGAAGGTATAACTTCTGCATGAACCGAAGGAATTTGCCACATTTCCACATGACTATCTTTAAAGGTGAACAAGCTACCGAAATTTTTAAAAATGTGTTTGTATTGGACAAATGATCTCCAGAGAAGCCCCTGTCAAGATGAGCCTTCTACCTTAAAGGGAAACCCATCTTTGGTGTTGATGCATCTTGTTCTTCAGGAAGTTAATGTTGGCAAATAGAGCTGATATTCCCAATCAGTCTTTCACTGGAAGAAATGTACTACTTCATCCTAGTGTCTCTGGTTCTTATGTTCAACAAACATTGCGCGTTGGTTGTGTTGTGGACAGAATGGCTGATGCTAGGAATACAGACACTCGACTACACGGTCGTTGGTCTAAAGAGACATTTGTTGGTGAGAAAGACAGAGAAATATGTTTCTAATACCATGCTGAAAGCTTAGAGGGAGTCACGTGTAACTCAGGCTAAAAGAGGCATTTGAGTCAGATACAGAGTTTGGGAGACAAATCTGAAGGACTAGAGAGAGATTGTCTGCCGAGAAAGAGGAAGCAGGCTCCCAGTGTTTGTGTCTACGTTTTTCTTTACTTCCCGCTGCTTGAAACTTAGGTAAGGGGCCAAGAGCCAGAAGAGTTTAGGAGGAGACGTCTGATATTTGAGAGTATTACTCGAGAAGCTGCCTCTCTAATAGGAATACATTTAGCTATGACCTATGCTATTACTTTATTTTTTTCCAGGATTCTTTTATGTAGTAAGACTTAGGTTTTGTTGTTTCAATTCGTTTCATAAAAGAGAACACAGTTCCAAAAGGTATTGTTTGAAGCCTACCATGACACCGAGGCAAAGCTGTGCTGAAAGAATGACGTGGCTCATAACGTATGTGAGGAAACAGTCATAATGATGAACAATTATTAGGCGCCATTTGATCTCTGTGTTAATTGCTGTTTGTTTACTTGAATCTGGTTTTTAATCATAGGTGAAAATGATTCAGGTACAGTTTCTAGATGCTTTGCGATCATGGCTTCATGGGAGGCAAGCCAGGGCTTGCATTAAACTACAAAGTACTCTTTTTTGATGATGAAATATCTTTATGGGCTTAACAAATTTTGAACTAATCTTGAAACAACACATGTGAAGTAGCCTGTCTGAGAGTTATGTGCAAAACTAGCTTTTTTTTTCCTGCAGCTTTTACCCCTGACCTTTTAGAATTCAAAGAATGATAAGTATTACATTTTCAAGTGATGGCATCAGAATTTGTTTTGAATAAGGCGATTGTAAATTTTTTAATACCAAAAATCAGAACATATTTATTATCACAGCTTTCCTTTCTTTGTTAGTAAGGATTTACAAAACACCTTTGTCTCCAAACTGGTACAGATCATGTCTATTGAACCGTAACATGAAATATCATTAGATGTTAAAGTCTTGCCAATTAGGTGGTTTATTTTGGCCACAGAGGTGGCAGAAACACCACAAAGCCATGCCCTTTCCATTCACTGTAGTCTGCAGGACTGGCCAGCAACAGATCAGCTTATGAATGAAATTCCAAATCTTTGTCTGTAAACCAGTCACTCAAACTTGGCTTCCTTCATGGCCCTTTCTCACTCTTGGCTTTTTACTTTTGTGTATATTTTCATAATTATGTGTTTAGGAATGTAGTAAGTCAGTTGGAGAGAATCTCTTGCATTCAATACCAGTCAAAAAGTGCATTGTAAAAGCGAAAAACCTGGACAAAACAAAACAAAACAAAACAACAACAACAAAAAAAAAAACCTGTAGACTTCAGAGGTCACTTATTTACTCAGAAAGAGGAACTGGACTGAGGCTTTAAAGTAAAATGACCACTAAGCACAGAGGCTAAGTCAACATGTTTCAGAAAATGAGACTGCTGTGTTATTACGGTGCCACTAGTGTGTAGATTTGTGTTCTGCTAAAAGTTACACTCATTTCCTTGGCTCTAGGTTATCGGGTCATAGCTGGGGTCTAACAAGGGAGTGTAGCCTCTGCAGTACTTGCTAACCGCAGGGGAAAGAAAGGTCCAGGGCAACTTCTGGAAGGGGAAACCACGCTGTATTTAGCACAGTGCTGTGAGTGTTGGTGCTGCCTGTGTGCGACTTTTTAAGAGTTCTGTGACCCTACTTCGTTGGCTGAAGGCACTTGTCATTGACTCTTTTAAATGTTAAGGCTCATGCCTGCTTCTGCCCCTCCATTGTATTGTGTGCCTATTATTACAAGTTTCAAGTCAATAAACATTTGATCTACAGCTTTGGCTGGTTGGCTCACAAGTTACTTGGAAGGACAGTTACTGGGGTGTATCTCCCAAATACACCTAAAGGATGCAGATGCCTCAGCTGTGGTAAGGCAATCAGAATTTTTTTCCCTGTTAGTCTAGACCTACAGTTTAACTCATTGTCTAATTATTGTAAAATATCCCCATTAACATGGCTGGCTCACCCCCCAACGGTTTCCTTTATCAGAAGGGGCTGCGTTAAGTACTGCAGTCTGTTCTTGATCACAGTGCAGCTCAATCACTATGGCGACATGAAGAGTCACCAAAAGTTGAAAGTGATGACAAAGTGTGGAAGAGCAGCGAGAAACAAAGAGGATAAGAATAGGTGCAAAATAAAAAAAGGGGGAAAATTAAAATGGAAAACAAAGAGTGGAAGAAATCATCTGTAGAGATAGTGTGAGTCAGTAGTTACCAGCTCACTGACTACTTTCCTTCTCTCCACATTCTTTCCTTTTCCATCAACTGGGAAACATCTTTTCGGAGCATGCATGAAGATTTCTCCCCCTATTTTCAGCAAAGATGTTTCCTGCTAGCTCAGTACGTGAGTCATCAGAAGAGACCCTTGCCTGATGGAGCAAGGCTCTCCTGTTTGGATAAATTGCATTAGCTGCACACTTGGTGCTACCTGTGAAGTGTCTCCTAGTTACAGCCTAAAGCAACCTGCTTTTGAACATTTCTACTCTGCATTCAAACTGAGTTCTGATTCTGTGCCAAAAAGAAAAAAGAAAAGAAAAGGAAGTCTTGCAGCTTTGCAGTTCCCTTATTACCAGAAGCCTGAGGTGGCATTTGTTGTCTAAAGGCATGTGTGTCCTTTCTCTTATATCTTGTTATCAACTGTATGCAATGTTTTGATTCCTTTGGTGAATCAGATGCATAGGAATTTGTTTTGTGGCCCAGTCTCCTCCTCCTCCACTCCTGATTCAGAAACTGCTCATTTTTTGCCACGGTGACAGAGAAGGAATACTAGCCACTTTTGCAATTTCTCCTGTGACCCACCTCTGTTTCGGTGGAATTTCTAAAAGTTGACTTCCAAATTTGTGTTCCTTCCTGGTAGTTACTTTTATCCAGATGATGACTCAGCAGGAGCTAGGAATTTAGAAGATTTCATCATGTGACATGCTTTTCCATAATGACCTAAATCAAAATCTTCCAGAATTTTACAGGGTGGTAGTGGGAGTAGATTGCAAGAAAAACACAGCCAAGAGATGGCTTTAAATTTTCTTTAGACTATATGATCACCATAAAAGATGATACAGCTGGCCGTCTGCAGATCGAAAATATTCTAACAAATTGCATCTTAGCTGAACATCTATAGACTACTTTTTTGTTATCATGCCCTAAACAACACAGCATAACAACAATTTACATCGTATTTACATTGTATTAAGGATTATAAGTAGCACAGAGATGAATTAAATTGTGTGGGCAGTGCGTATAGTTTGGGGATCCTGAATATTGACTAAGATTTGCCAAGTTTCTTTTGTAGTACAGTTGGCATTTGTATGTAGCTTCTACACATCCTCCTGTAAACTTCAAGCCATCTCTAGTTTACCTGTAATGCCTCATGCATAATCCATACTATGTAAATGGCTAATATGTCCTAGAGTTTAGAGAATACTGACTATGAAAAGAAGTCTGTACGTGTTCAGTAGACAACTTTTTTAATGTCTTGACTCCATTTGGTTGAGTCTGCAGATGTGGGTGGCACTGGAGGGTTCAAAATGAAAGCTTTTAATCTGGGAATAGACAGTACGTACCGGAACAGGAACAGAGTGCCTAGAAATGTTTGGTTTTCTTAGCCAAATATTGTGTCATTCTTGAACGTGACCTCAATTATCGAGTTAAAATTGGACAGGTAACTCTGTCATTGTCTTCACATCTCAGTGTGGGACCATAAAGAGGTGATGCCCAGTGTGAAAGAAATCAGAGGCGTGGCACATGGAACCAGAAAACCCCATTTACTTGCACAGTGAAGGGAGGCTAATTTCCATTTTGGCTAATCAGCAATTTCTCTTATCAGTAGAAGGAATTCTAGTAAATAGTGTTTAGGCAAAGAGATAAAAATGGCTTGGGGTGAAGCTCTTCAGTCTCTAGAAATAACATTTGAATTTTAATAGGGACTTTTGGCACTTTGCTCTAGGATCAGCTGATGTCAGCTCTGCTGCTGTTCTCAATAGCTTCAGGCCCTCAAGATCGTGACTTGCACATTTTGGCCCTTCACCTTGGTGTGAAAGGCTGTGTACGCACAGTTACAGAGAACTATTTATTTTCCAGAAGGCTTAGATGCTCAAAATACTAGCCTCAATACTTTTCTTTTGGAAACATCCAGTTTTTGGACTGCGGTCTTAATGTTGGGAGCCGTCTGTATTAGAGGCTTGAGACCTGAGACATAAGCAACTCCATCTTGGCTCAAGTCTACCATACTTGGTGCTGCTGAAGAGACAGCAGCCAACACCCTGTCACTCTGAAACGCCCAGTTTTCTGAGAACTCTTTTTCTTAAACTAATGTGACCTTTGCCTTTCTTTTTCTGGGACATTCTGTTAAATATTTTAGCATAGATTAGCAGATAAAAAAATCAGAATGTCTTGCGGTTTGGAGGCCATAGCAATCGTGCTTATGCAGATTACCTCTCCCATACTATTCTCCTTATATACGTTGTCCTAGCCTGCAATAAACGAGACTTGATCAGAGAGCCTGTCTTGTCTCCATTCCTTTGTGTCTCTCTTGTCTCCCTCATTCGCACGCTGCCCCCTCTAGGTTCCCAGTTGTCCTGTCCGGCGGGCCCGGGCAGTCTTAGATGCAGGGAGTAAAGAATAGGAGCACTCTGAACTTTACACAATTCAGAAATGGTCATTATGTAGCAGTTAGCTCATTAAAAGAACAATTAGAACTGTAAAAAGTTAAACAGCAAAAGGAAAACAGGATTTTAAAAACCTTCTTTTCTTCCCTTTTTTTTTTTAAATGAGATAAGGTCTTACTCTGTACTTTTGGCTGATACTGAACTCACTATGAAAGCCAGCCTGGCTTCAGACTCACAGAAATCCTTCTGCTTCAGCCTCCAGAAATTGCAGGTATTGCCACCACTCCCATCGTATGTGGTGCTGGACAATCACACTCAGGGCCTTTACTGTAACTGCTATACCATGACCTTAGCTCTTTTATTATTTTTAATTAAAATATAATTGTAAAGTGAACTTCCCCCAACATTACTAAGCCACCCACATTTATGAAAAATCAATTTAAAAATAGAGAAAGAATATTATTTTCCTCTGGTATGACTTCAGGGGAGGATGGACAATGAATATCAGAAAATCCACGTCGTTAAGATGTCCCTGTACTTTTGCTTAAGCTTTGTGTGTATAGTATAAAGATTTTAGCAAAACTTTTTTCCTTTGATGCTTTCTACACCCAGGGGACAATTTTAAAGTTACACTATCAGCAAGACGCCAAGCCATGGTTGCATTTCAGGACTCCCCCTCCCATTCTAGAAGCAAGATTTATCATGGAAAAATATACCTCAGATGGAAATAAAAGGCTTCTGACAACAAAATAACAGGACCCATCAGTCTCAGAAGTGTTGGGACTAGGACAGGAAGGAGAACACATGTGGGAACCAAACACTCCATGAAAGTAATAAAACAATAGGAAACATCATCCAGCAGCACAGGGTCTGCTGAAAAGCAATATGAAATCGTCTAATGATGAGAACTCCATTAGGAGTCACGATTTGTTGATTGCAAAGTAAATGTTATTCCTTTCTACAAACTGCACTTGCAACCTGGGCCAAGAGTCACAGCAATTTCCCTTTCACCTTGGCCTCACTTCACTAGGCCGATTCCTTCCTGTGCGGATGACAGGGAGGTTAGGTACTGTGGCATTGCGTGAAAGGGAGAAGGGACTGAAATTTGAAGGGTGGTTTCTGATTTCCGTTGTGTCACTGATTAGATCCATCTGAATGGACTTAAGAAGTCGTCTTCGGGTTTCAGTGACCTCATTAGTGCAGTGACAGTTTCCTTTGAGGAATAACACATGTTGGCCATGGCTTGTGGCCTCCTGCATTTTTGTGGCCAGGGGAGATGGCCGACTTCAGAACGACTAACCCGAACACTACTTCAGTTCGAGTCCAGTTCTAGTTCTAGTTCTAGTCAGCACTAGTCCAGTTCTAAGAACACGTGCCCCGCGTCCTACACTTTAAAAAATTCCTGTGATATTGTTAGTATTGTTGAGAAAGGGGAGGAGGTTTTGGCTGGTAGATTTGGGTATTAAAGAGGACACAGGAATTTCAGAAATAAAAGAAGGTGAAGAATATAAACGTTAACAGAAATCAAAGGAAACTTACAAGGTTATAAGACTTGAACAAGATGAAAGAAGCCTTGTTGCTGTTTCCAGGCTACCAAAAACGCAGCGCTTGGCAGAAAGCAGCTCCCTTTTCCTGGTTGAAACATGGTCATGTACCATGCGCTCACCTCAGTAGTCTTACTTCCTCATGGCTTGGATTTCACGGATAGACCCAAACCCCACGATGTTTCAATGCTACCACTAGATGGCACTTACAGTACGTTCTCTACTTGAGAAAGCTTTCGATTTGGGAACTTCTTTCTTGTTGATGAATTTGCTCAGGGGCCATGGGAGGACCTCACGGGGCCAGAGAATGGGACTTAATGATTTATTGACCTCAGTTTTGTATTTATAAAAATAACAAAGTAACATCAAATCAACATGGTCTGTGAGCAACTTGGCCCTCTCCTTTTCCTTGTGCCTTCAGATAGATGAGTATTGTCACTGGCCTTTTTCTTTAGGATCTGGGTGGAAGGAGATACTCAGGTTAATCTCTCAAGGGAAGGTCTCTTGACATGTAGTGTATATATATATATATACATATATATATATATATACATATATATATATATATATATAGAGAGAGAGAGAGAGAGAGAGAGAGAGAGAGTCTTGGAAATAAATTTAACTGTAATTGATACATAAAAGCATAAAATTGTATGTGTATGTGAGGTGTTACTTTGAAGGTACACATTGAATAACATTTAAGTCAGGGCAAAAATATTTCTTCAAATATTTACCATTTCTTTACGGGAAAAACTTTCAGAATTCTTTCTTTTAGCTTTTAAAAATGCATAGGGTGGTTTTGTTATCTCTACTGACCCCACTGTGCAACTCACAAGGCATCAGAACTACTCGTTTTCATCTGACTATCAGCCTTTCCCCATCTCTCTCCCCTCCACACCCTCCCCAACTTCTGGTAATCCCCCATTCTACTCTATAGCTGAGGTCAAATGTATTTGTAGTACAAGGACTTGACCAAACACTTTGAAAGTATATGGCTAGCATAATAAATGAAATAAACTTCTCTGTGTTTTTTCACTGTATTCTGCCCCCCCCCCCACCCCCCCACCCCCCCATTTTCTTTTTCCTATCCTAGAAAGCAGTTAATTTTGGGCTTATTGTCCCAGAGGAGAAATGTACCAGGACAGAGAATAAGCGCACGTCGTGAATGTCTCTGAGTGTCGTACTTCACAATCCCAAATCACATGCAGGGAGGATTGATGGTCTAGAACAAGAGCCGATCTGAAGCTGGGAACAGAAGAGACTGTATGGTATTCATTAGACTGCAAAGACTAGGAACAAGACAAGGAAAGGGACAGTGGCCTGGAGGACCCAGAGGAAAAGTGACCAAGGACCTGCTCACTGCTAGTGGCCTGAAGGCACATGCAAGACCCTAGAGAGGAAGAACGGAAATGCTGCTGTGCCACTGTAGATTTGTTTCCTAACACTGTATGTGGAAATGACAGAGAACCATACAACTGAAGAGGCTAGATCACCAGACACAGTGGATGGCGTGGTTCCAACTGACTTGTGTAGACTGGACCACACCTTATTAGTCACCACCACCATTTTTTAAGTGTGGATGGCCCCATATTCTTGGCACTCTGTAATGGTTTAGATCGAAAATGGTCTCCTAAAGATTCACGTTTCAGAGGTCGGGCTTTTGGAAGGTGACTGGATCATGCGGCTATCTCATCAGTAGGTGAATTGATCGATAAGTTTGTAACTGAGTGTGGTGTTAGAAGGTGGGGCCTGGCAGAGGAGGGGCTAACAGGGGTATGATCTGGGAGGGTGAACTCTTGTCCCTACTCCTCCTTTCCTTTGCTTTCTGACTGATGTGAGTTGAAGGAGCCAACTGGGACCTGAGATCAACAAATTTTATTGTTGAATAGTATCAAGAAGTATTTATATTAACCTGAAAATGTTGTTAGAATATGTTTCTCTTCCCCAACTACATATCTACATGAAACTGAACTTTATTTGCAGACTTTAACTATTATACATAAGGTTGAATACAGAGCTGGGTGCAGTGGTACAGAACCTGTAACTCCAGTGTTCTGGAGGTTGAGGCAGGAGGTTCACAAGTTCCAGACCAGCCCGGACAATTTAGTGACTTAGAATTTGTCTTAAAATGAAAAATAAAATGGGCTGAGGATGTTACTCAATGAGTATCCTGGGTTCAATCCTCAGTATAAGGGGAAAAATCATTGAACGAAGAGGCAAGTACAAGTATCTCGCAGTGTTTTATTAATCCAGGCATTAAACAGCTTTGCAAGTGTGATAGACAGATGCCACTCCTCAGTTTTTTGAAAATGGATTTATTTTTCATAAGAATTTCCTTGGACTTATATAGGATAACTATTGCTTAAGATGACTCAGTAAACATGTAACTTGAAAATATATGGAAAGATGTCATCCATAAAAGCACACATTTTCGTAACTGTTAAGAGTGTGAGAGGACCTACAGACCATGAGTCTCAGAATAGCTAGGTGACTAAGAAAGGACTGTCTGGGGAAGGGAAATTTGAGTTGAGGATTGAATGAAGAGAAAGCAGTTGACTAAGGATTTAGGAGAAGCGCCTTCTAGGTAAGGAGTGGAGACCTGGAGCTTCCCATGCAAAAGTGAGTTGAGTGCTCTTGAGAGTGAAAGAGCCAACGGGGACCTCAGGTGGAAGAGGTGGGCATGGATCAGGCTACAAGAGTCTCAAGCATCATGAGGATGTATCATACACCATGAATACTCAATTTTATTCTTCACATAATGGAATTTCACTTGAGACTTAGGTGGTGTTTCAACCTGGGTTTTTCTTTAAAAGATCACCTTTTCTGGTATATGAAGTCCAGACTGTAGGTGTTAAGACTGGAAGAAAGAATTAAGTTTTACATGCAGCTGTAGGAGCCTAGAAGAAAGATACTAAAGATACGTACTGTTTCAGCAGTGGAAATAATAAGAAGTAGTAAGATTTTTTTCTCATTGTTTCCATTTTATTGATATGTATACTTGCAAAATTTAAGGTTTACAATGGAGTTGAGCATTTTGTGCACATACGTATCTTGTCAAGGTGGCAAGGTCTTTCCCACTCTCCTTTTGTCCCTCCTGCTGCCCTCCCCTCCCTCCCTCCCTCCTGCCCCATCCTACCCCCCTGTTTCACTTCGTTTTTCATTTTAAGTTCCATAAGAGTTGTGATCTGGGACTCTCATACCAGAGAGACCATTTGATGTTTCACCTTCGGCTTCTGACTCACTTCACTAAGCATGATGTTCTTAAGTTTCTTCCATTTGCTTGCAAAAGCCTCCACACTGTTGGACTTTATTGTTGCATAGTATTCCACTGTATATAAATACCACAATTTGTGTATCTACTACTGGTCTGTTGGGTGTTTTGGTGACTTCCATATTTTAGCTATTGTTAGTTGTGCTGCTATGAACATGGGTATACATATATCTCTGTTGTGTGTCGTTTTGTCCTATTTTGGATATATTCCCAGGAGGGGTGTTGCTGGATCGAAGGGGATATTTATTTCTAGTCTTTTGAGAGCTCTCCGTACTGCTTTCCAGAGTGGTTGTACGAATTTACATTCCCACCAGCAGTGCAGGAGGGTTCCTTTCTCCTCACAGCCTCTAGCACTGATTGCTATTTGACTTGTTGATATAGGCCATTCTCTCTGGAGTGAGATGGTATCTTAGCGTTGTTTTGATTGGCATTTCTCTTATGGCTAGAGATGTTGAACATCTTTTCATGTATCCATTGGCCTTTTGTACAAGAAGTACTAAGATTTAGAAGACTTTTAAAAAGATATAGAAATGACTTATAGAAGAGATGTGGATTATGAGTGAATGTGATAGAGCAGAGTTTGGTTGGAGTAACTGGATGGATAATGGTGTTATTTCCTGGGACCAGGAAGACTCGGAGTGAGTCCATTTTAGCAAAGGGCAAGAGAAGGAATTGAGATGCTTTGTCCTAGTAAGTGAAGATCTTGAAAGTACTACTATGTTCCTACATTTAAAAAATGAGAATGCTGTGGTTGAGAGAGGTTATACAATTTGTCAAAAGTCACAGCTTTGTAAGCGGTAGAGGCAGATGCTCTAGGCCGTACAATTTCCAAGAGTCCTTTTTCAGCCACTAGGATTAAAAAAAAAAAAAAGATGCTTGGGTTTTGGCAAGGGGAGCCCTAGAGTGATAAAATATAAATCACAGAAGTCCAGCCTCTGCCCATCTGGTTAAAGGTTTCTGCCATTTTCCACTGGCACACAAAAGAAATTTAGACTTTGTTTTTCGTTTGAAGTTCCATAAGTGAAACAGGGGGATAGGGTGGGGAGGGAGAGAGGGGTGGGTAGAGGGATGGACAAAAGGAGAGTGGGAAAGTACTTGTCACCTTGACAAGATAAGTAGGTGCACAAAATCCTAAACTTCATTGTAATCCTTAAATTTTGCACTTATACATATCAATAAAATGGGGGAAAAAAGAAATTTAGCCTTGCAAGCTCTGTCTCCTGCTTATCTTTCAAATGTCTGGTAGCATTACCCAGCCTCTTGTGAAATTCTACCACCTTGGCTTGTTTTATGTTCTCGAAACATGGCAAAACCCCTTCCTAAGATAGAGCCTTTGCCCATGCCCTTCCTTGGGGCTGCGGTGCTTTTCCCAGGCATTTGGTCTCCCTGGCTTCTTCTAACGCTTTAGGTCTCAGGTCAACTTACATTCTTCAAAGAAAGCTTCCTTGTGTATGCTTTCCCTCAAGGTCCTCTCCCAGGCACAGTTTTTATCTTAATACCTTCTTTATTTCTTCATTGACTTTTATAATGAGAAATTACTTATTTGCTTTTATACCATATATGGATATGGCATTGCACACACACACACACACACACACACACACACACACACACACACACACACACACACTCACGCACACGCACACTCATTTAACCACCAGCACCTCGGCTCCAGTAGAGCAGCCCCACTGTCCCTTGACCATTGCACCTTGATAGCCCAAGTTGGTACCTGGAACAGAATACATGTTCGACAAACACCTGAATAGTTTATCTCTGATAAGGAGGGATCTACATGATGTTAAGTATAGGGAGTGACTAATTCACTTATTAATCTTGAAAAGGATCAACACTGCCAGAATAAGAGGTTCCCTAAGAAGTCTTGTAGTCCAATTTATTCCAACAGTCCAATATTACATATACTACTTAAAGTCTTTATTTTGCTGAGTTACAGTCTTTAATTATCACACTACAAAGCTGATTACTTAGCATTAAAACCCTTGTACCTTTTCTTCTTTTCTACTAACTCTTTAATCTTTACTTTTTCTTAAAAGATAGGGTCTCACTGTGTTGTCCAGGCTAGTCTTGAACTTGTAGACCCAAGCACTGCTCCTGCCTCAACCTCCCCACTAGCTGGGACTGTATCTGTGTTCCACTGTGTCTGGATTTCTACTTTCTCTTAAAAGGCAAATAATTGTGGGAGAGTATACGTCATGACTCTTAGTCACATTTTAGTGGGGATGAGTTCAGTCTCTCTTCTCATAAATGGGCCCTGAATAGAACGAGGGAAACAGGGGTTAGTTTTGGAACATAGTCAGGGGACCCCCCAAAAAAGCTGGTCCATGCTACAGACCGGTGGAGTGAATGGGAGTCTGAAAATGAATGAGAAGAACTGAAAGCCAAATATCTCTATTTTCTTTTTTTGTTTTTGGCTAGAAGTAAACTTGATAGTTGAATTGTGTTTCACCCCATTCAGACTGGCATTAACTTAGTCCAAGAAGCGTCAACGTCAGTTATTGAAACCCCTTCACAGGAGTTCAGCCGCAAAGATATTTTACTCTCAGAAACTGAACTGATGCAACCTTTGCAGGAGAACCTTATGAATTATTGAGCTGGTAGAACAAGCAAAGCAGTTACCTAATTTACACTTAATGATGAATGACAGACATTTAGAGATTAATCTGTTTCTTTGAGACTTATTTTGTGTCAAATGAAGATGTAGACGCTATCATTTGAGTTGGGCTAGGGTGGAAAATGTCTTTCCAAAGTTTATTAGCTTTCCAGCTGTGAGTAAAATAAACAGCTTTTTGCAAATTAATGCTTGTTTTCATTCTTATAGTCTTAGCAATTGTTTTCTAGTCTGGGCTATAAAAGTGAAGGTGTTGATTTTTGAAATAAATTACCTCTGTCAGGGATTCAAAGCATTACTACTTAGACACATTTCCCCTAAAATGGTAAAAAATCATGACTTTTAAGAGGCATGTATTCTTTAAAGTGCTCTTTATGTTATTTTTATGGTTACTTGGCAGAAAACTATTTTTAAATTCAGAGAAATGTCTATTTATTATTTTTCTTCTCTTTGAGCTTAACACATAGTGATAGGAAATAAGACATATTTTTTTTAGCATTGACCCGGTGTCAGTGCTTTTCTTTTTTAATCTTCAAAATGTTTTAAAGTCTTGCTTATTTACATAGAAGAATGACAGCACCTAAATAGTTATTTTAAATTATATGATAATCTTAAAGTATTAATATAATTAATATACTGTCTTATATCTGGGTGACGCAAACCACAAAATCCCTCTGCCTCTTCCTTTTTCTTATACCCACAAGACCTACAACAAGACCAAGTACATGCTAGGTATTTCATATGTCTGTGAAAGAATGGATTAGCAGAAAGCTGACCCAACAATGCTTAGGAAATCAAGGTCAGCCCTCTCTGTTCCTTTCATTAGCCTCTTTTCCCAATGACTATGAAATAGTTTATTTGGGTAGTGGTCCAAGACATTGAGTAACAAAGCATCGACAAAGACATAGGAAATGTTAAGTTTTAATGTCAACCAACGAGAGGAAGCCATGTGTTCCTAAAGAAGTAGTTATGGCGCAAGGCCCTGATTTTGATTCCCCAGCACCACATAAGCTAGCATGTAATCCCAGCACTCAGAAGGAAGGCTGAGGTGGGAGGATTGCTGTGAGTTCCTGGCCAGCCTTGGCTACGTACGTAGTGAGACTATGTCTCAGAACAGTAGTTATAATGCAATCTTCATCAGTTGTAGAATTTTCATTACCAAGATAATCACCAGTGAAAAGCAGTTCCTATTCCATTGTTAGCAAGCTTTGGTATACCAGCAGTCTGTCACTGCCACATGCTCTGCATTGGTATTCCTTCCCTATGACAATAAACCCACCGTTGTGTTTCTCCAGGTCTTGTTTTGACTCTTGAACCAGGAAGCATGCGAGTAGAAGGACTATTTCCAAATTCACAAGGAATATCATGATTTCCGCTTAATTATGAGCAAGTGAGCTGATATGTGATTATATATCAGAACCTTATAGGTTTATGAGTCTAGGTTCTGGTCTTTCTTACCAGCCAGAAGGGACTTGGGAATATTCTATATTATGCTTTCATTATATCGGGGGCAGTGAGAGAATTGGTCCGTATGCTAAGTCAGTCTCTTCCTCTCTTGTGCTTGAAACCGAGACATGTTTCTAAAGTCTATTTTGGCGATATTGCAATACTTTCATTGGACGTTAGTTGAGCAGTAATAAATCATGGAGTCCCTCAAGCCAAATGCACTCTTCTGGCTACAGTCTATACAAGGGACATGGCCAATACTCATCCTGCTTTGCAGCCCTTTGTGGTTTCCCTACAGTTGCACTTCTAAAGGCCCACAGCATTTGGAGTCCTTGATCTTCAGAGATACATCATGTAACTTAATATTTCCTTTGATTTGGAAGCAGAGAAATTTTAAAATGGAACTATTGAACAAGAAGTCTATGGGACAGGTAGGTGTCATCTTATAGAAATGATAATGAACTTTGATCTTAAGAATCATGTTGTAAGTGGAATAATAAATCTTTCATCGAGTTCACCACATTGCTCTAAAAAGTACCATTATTGTGTTTTTAAGTTTAAAAATAAAATATGGCCTATGCAACTCAAATACATAAGGCTGAAATTATTTGACGAGGCTTAAAGTGAGTAATTAAGAGTCACTCTGTATTTTATCATGAAATAGTCCTGCACGTAATATTTTTTCTGCATTTCTTTTCATAGAATGGGCTTGCTCATTCTGTGATTTGTGATTCTTTGAATAACAAGTCTGAGATTCTCTTTATGCTTCGAAATTTAAATTGAATAATATCCATGTGCCAGAGTGGTTTAGTGATTAGCAAATGGGGTAGAGCATGAAGAAGAATTGAACGGCAGGTCCCGAGTCTCCTCCTTAAAGCCTTCTCCCCTTCTCCACCTTGTTCCTTAGTTACAAAATTGGTCACTACTAAACAAGAAGAGCTTGGAAAGAGTAAAGAAGTATTAATAAAAATCCCAATCACTCATTATAGATAGCCACTGTGAATCAATGATTTGAAATGTCTTTTCAATTTAAAATCTTTATTTTTTAAAAAATATAACTTGTAAGTAAGTGTATCTTAAAAGTATTTTCAATCATTTTTTGATGTAAGACCACTGGAATTATTAAACTTCAAGTAAGTATTGTGGAGTTTTTAAAAAAAATAAATATCTGCTCTGCTCTTTGAATTTTGGTTACACTGGAAAAAATCACTTTGGCTCTTTGGTAAATGACATTGAAAATCATATTTAGCATCATAATTACATTTAGATAGTTAAACACTTACTGTAAAAACTCAATATCTTTAGGCCCAAATATGAAACTTAATTATTTTTAAGTGAAGATCTAAAAGTCATGTCAACAGATTTCTTAGATGTTCTAGTACGAGTCTCTCCCATGTGGCTGTTTCTCTGTTGGAATCTTGATTCTGAAGAGTCCAAGCCTGTGGAGGTCATTCAAGGGATTTAGATCTATTAAATTGTTGTGTCTTACATAGAATTCAGAGACTAGAATTGAGCTGAATGCTTTTATTCCAGTATGAAGCTCTGAAATAACCATTTCCTCATTAGATCAATTTGGGAACATGTCTTAGTGACCTTGATAATTCTTGACAAACTGGCTTAAATAATTCTTTTTATTTTTTTCAACTAAAAGTTATCCTTTTTAGTAGCATGTATTTGCAACACACAATAGGTTCATTCAACTTTATGAATTGGTGCATACACATTTTGTGTCATTACATCTTTCATTTCCCTATCCCTCTTTCCTGCCCTTCCTTCCCCACCAACATCTCCCTTCCATTTTCACAAATCCACCTCTTTGCTTCCTACCATTTCTCTTATTTGGCTCTTTATTTACTTGGTTATAGGTCATAAAATCATAATAAATTTGAATATAAATAAGTTGTGAATTAAAAACAAGTACAAAGGCCACCATGCAAAAACAAAACAAAAGAAAACAAAACAAAAAATACCTTCACAAAGTTAAGGAAGGAGCACCTGAACTTAAGAGGTAACTTTTCAGCATAGGACAGATACTTTCTTTGGTCTATTTGTTACCCTGTGTCATCATTTAAGTGTGTACCATTTTAAATCTTTGCTATAATAATAATAATAACTAAAAATTTGACATTGTTTTCTAATTTTTGCCTTTCTCTGTGGATAGTTTGTGTAAAAATATTGTGACTCATAGTTTATATTAGTAATTTTAATTTCAGTTTTAGGGAGGAGGGACTGAGAATTTTTATGTAATTCACTTTTTAGAATACTGTATACTCTCATATTACAAGAACAAACCCTGCTCTCAAACTGAGATTTAACTTTATGCCAACTACCATTAACCATTAATGTCATTTCAAGAATCCACACTTACTGTCAATGAGCATAGCTTGCCTAATAGTTAAAATAATCAATTAAAAAGTTAGGTTGTAGATGGCCTTATGATATTAAAATATTTTCCTTTAAAAATATGAATATTATAGAAAGATTGAAATACCTGTCATAGAAAATAGAAAAAAGAAAACAATTCTATCTCTAAACCATCACCGGATATAATAATTTTTTATACTTTCATATACACAGATTAACTCTTATGTTATTAGACAACGTGTAAACAGGGCAAAACTAAATTAGAAATCTTTATTAAGAAAGTTATTAGTCCTCAAAGTGAGGAAATTAGAGAAGGATATTTGTAGAGTTTTAGGTCTATGATGAGTGATTTGATTTTTTTTATCATTAAGCAATTATAACTATTGTAATTAGATACTTTTGTATTGAGTTTTTCATGTTTATGGATGTGATATATTTATAGCTATTATTATTTATGCTTCATGGTGTTCTAAAACTACAGATTATTTATATTCAAGTTTATCGGGGCATAATATATTTTTAGATCTATTATTTTTCCATTCTCTGGTACAATGCATACAGACTGGAACACAATTTTCTGTAAGTGAAAATTTTACTTACCTTTACTTCAACTAAATTTCCAAGTGGCGGGGCTACTGGTTGTTTAAATGGGTTATTTCCATACAATTGTAACTGGGCTGAGATTGACTCTTAATATCTATATGGTACTTTTAGTAGTTTCCACATAGAAACGTGACCAACATGTAAATGCATTGTAGATACTCACTTCCAAAATGGAAGAAACGAAGAAAGTTAATCCTGATGTTGATAGCTCTAGGATCTAACATGTGGTAGATTCTAGAATATGTTCTATGCATGAATGAAAAGCATATGTATCCTTCAGCTGTTGGATAGACTGTTCTGTGAATTTGTTAAAAATCCATTTGATCTAAAGTGTAATTTAATTTCAGTATTTCTTTGATGATTTTCTTTTTTGGTCTGGGATCCAACTATTGGTGAGAGTGGGATACTATGCAGACCTCAGGCCTCTTATCTCTTTAGACCCTCTGTCTGCAGGATTTTGGCTTCTGCACTGACTTAACTCGCTGGGACTCTTTCATTCATCTCGACGTCCACTCCTGGGAATTTCTCTTCTTTCCCTGGCCATAGATAATGAGACACTCTGTTTCTCTTGCTGTTGCTAGATTTTATATTTACCTCTGCTTAAATTAGATTTTCTGGGTGGATGGTGCTTCTGGTTGTTTAAATGTCTTACTTCAATCTGATTGTAACTGGGTTGAGCTGTCTTGGGACAGTTGAAAAGTTACACATATTTTGAATAGGATAAAAAATTCAATTCCCCTTTCACACAATATTCATTAAATACTTGTGTGCATTTATTTTTTGGGAGGAAGGGAAGAAATGTTTTCTATTTTAAGAGCAGTAATGATAGTTTTTAGTAAGTGTCAGGCTCTGGTATAAGATCTTTCTTTTCTTTTTTTTTTTTTTACAGCGTATGCTCATTTAATTTTCAAATCATGAAGATGGGTAGGATTCTCATTCCCATTTTATTAATGAGGACATTGAGGCATGAAGAGGTTAACTGACTTGGCGTAGTCGGACAGTTAGCAAGCAGAGGAAGGAGGAGAGAGTGATTCAGACAGAGGCAAATAGAGTCTGTAATGTTTCTATGAATCATGCATAACAAGTGACATTTCGTGTCATTAGATTTCTGGGCAAAATTTAGTTTGCTTTTAAAAAAAATCTTTCTGCTCTGCTTTTTGCTCCTGGTTCTCATTATAAATCTGCCTAAGATTAGCTAGGAGTACCCATGCTGTAGTCTCAACATTGGAATGCTTTGAAATTTTCTTTCCCAGATCAGTTAGTTTTCTGCCTATAAATTCAGCCTCACTAAAAGTCTTAGGACACAGACAAAGCATAGCAATGCCTTTGTGCACACGTGGCCTCTAGTCCACTTCCTAGAAGAGGTTTTTTTTTTCCCCCCAACAGAAAGATGAGCCTAGCCTTTACTGTCTGTATTTCTATCGGCACTTTGGTCTCCTGAACGCCAACCAGAATCATCAGTTCAGGCTGTGCTTACAGCACTTTAGGGCTTTCTAATTCATATTTTTAAACCATTTCAACCACCCCCCCCCAAAAAAAAAACCTGTTCTCAAGTTTTCTGAACAACTGGTCAGGTACAATCACAGCAACAGCCCAATGTTGTTTGTTGTTGGAGAAAGAAAACACCTGGAACCCACACTTTAAGGGATTAGCAGTTTACTTGGCTTACAGTTTCAGAGATTTTAATCAAAATAATTTTTGTAGGCCTCTTAGTAACAACAGAGAAAAAAATCTTTAATAGATAAACCCTAAATTATTATTATTTTTGGAGGCAGGGTCTTTCTCTGCAGTCCACGCAGGTCCTAAGCTCACTCTGTAACCCAAGCTAGCTGTAAACTCAAGGCAGTTCTCCTGCTTCAGCCTCCCAAGTGCTGGGATTGCAGGCACGTACCAAAATGCCCAGGTAATCTTTATGTGGTCCCTTCTCAACTTGACAACCAGACATGTCTCCTTAAATCATACTGAATTTCTAAATACAATATCCTAATTTCTAATTACACCTAACATAAAATAACACAATTACACCACATATTAATGGAAATGCAATAAATTCTTCCCCCACAGTAGAAATAGAGTTTTCTTTTAGAAGATGCTTATTCTTTGGACATTCAACTACTTAAACATTACAATGTGATGCTAACAAATTCCAATATTAGGACAATTAATAACATATATATGTACAAGTATAATGGCAGAATATGAAAGAAAGTTGAATTACAATCCTTGTTTCAGTAACTGGTCATGTAGTCATTGCTGGTATTTCTAGCTCCTTGCTTCTACTACCCAGTTCATATTTCCTTGGAGATCTGCAAGAACTTTAGCAGATCTCGGTTCTTTTCCTGATAGAGTGACCAATATGTGAATTTCTGAAGGTTCTGGGCCATTTGCCATTTTGTTTGGACTGGGTTGTGCTAGTTTCCCACTGACTTTATTAACGGGGCATGGTAATTTTAGGAGACTCCCTAAATGATCCCTTGCACTCCAGATGTGTTCCTCCCTACCCCCATTATAGAGTAGTGGGCCTCTTCCTCCTTGATAGAGTGGCCCAATCACCCCTGTCAATATTGTAATTTCCTTTCTAGCTCATAGGCTCAGCGCCACAAGGAGGCCAATGTGACCACGGGGACATCTTAACTTCCTAGTTTAATGGAATTGTCTTATTCCCTCCTCGTATGACCCTTCCCTTTTCTGGACCTAAGACTTTTAAGACAGCAGAGCATAAGGTTGTGGGAATAGGAAGCAAAATTTTTGCCAGTGGGTCATATCCCAGACAAGCCCGCCACACCATTGGCTACAACCAAGGATCAGTATATAGTAGCATGCCTGGCCATTATTTTCTTCCAAAAAAATGTACAATCAGATGTGCTGACCAAAGTTCTGCCCACTGTAAAGATTTTCCTTCACTACTGTCCTTTAGGGAAGTCCCAGAGAGAGGCTGTAGTACCACAGCTGTCCATTTGTGTGTGTTGCCTGCATAACGTGCAGAGCCATCTGCAAGCCAGGGCCTATTCTCCTCTTCCTCTGTCAACTAGTAATAGGGTATATACTCCACAAAGCCATAGGCACATGTTGGGGGACAGAAGGCAGTACAGCAGGAGTAGGTGCTGTGAATATGTGGGTCACTTCATGGAATTTACTTCTGCGTTCTGGACCTGCTCAGGCCCACTCATTTGATGATGGATTATTGTAGCACACATCCAACTTTATGACCTGAAGGATTATATAGCACTTGGTTCATATTGCACAGCTCAGGCCACATGGTAATCTGGTATCCCATGGTCAAGAGTTCAGTTTCCATTAATGCCCAGTAGCAGACTAGAAGCTGTTTCTCAAAGGAAGAGTAGTTATCTGCAGATGCTAGCAGGTCTTTGCTCCAAAATTCCAAGAGCCTCTGCTGTCATTCCTATATCGGGGCTTGGCTGAAGTACCAAACAGCATCCTTGTCTGCCACTGACACCTCAAGTACCTTTGGAACTGCTGGATCATGTGGCCTGAGTGGCACAGCAGACTGCACAATGGCCTGGGCCTATTGCAGAATCTTCTCTTGTTCTGGGCCTTACTCAAGAAATAGCAGGATTTGGAGTCACGCAGTAAATTGGCCAGAGTGACACAGTCAGTGAAGAACGAATATAGTGCCTCCAAAGTTCAAATAGGCCCACAAGGCACTGTGTCTCTTTCTTGATGTAGGAGGGGACAGATGCAACAATGTATCTTTACCTTACAAGGAATTTCTCTACATGCCTTACACCCCTATATTCCTAGACATTTTACTGAGGAGGGGCCCTTGGATTTTAGTGGAATTTATTTCCCAGTCTCTGACGCACAAGTGTTTCACCATGAGTCTAAACAGTTGCCACCTCTTTCTCACTGAGTCTCATTAGAATAACGTCATCTATGTAGTGAATCAGTGCTGTACCCCATGGAGGAGCAAGATGATCAAGATCCCCATGGAACATGTTGTGACACAGGGGTGGAGAGTTGATATACCCCTGAGGCAGCACGGTAAAGGTGTACTACTGACCTTGTCAGTTGAAATCACATTGCTTCTGGTGGTCCTTATGGACAGGTATGGAGAAAAAGGAATTAGCCAAATAGGAGCGTCGAATGGGATAATGGTGGGAAGCACTGCATCTGCATCCCTCATGTTCTTGATAGTGGCGCTAATCTCTGCAATCCCTTCAGAGATGCGGTATTGTTTCTGCTATACTATCTTCCTAGGTAAAAGCAATGCTGCTGGCTCCCACTTCACCTTTTTCACCATAATAGCCCTCACATCACACGTTAGGAACCACTATGGGAATTCTCCCAAGTACTAAGTGTATCTATTCTGATTGTGCATTATGGAACTGGGGAAATGACTACAGGGTGAACTGGGAGACTGATCATGTTTTGGATCTCCTGGAATTAGCATTAGTTCAGATCAAGTACCCAGTAGTGCCCAAAGTGTCTGATCATTTCTCCTTCTCTGATGTTCATTTACTCTGGTAAAGGGATGTAAGTCCCTTGGGGAAGGATGGGAGAAATATTGGCAGTATCACTCCTTGGCAGTGCATCAGGACCCTGTTCTTCAAGGGGCCAAACCCTGGCCTCCCCTTCATTCAAGGGGTCTTGGGTCTGTTAACTGGCTCAAGTCTGTAAATTGATTAAGGGAGTGTGCCTTGTTGCTACTCTTTCAGGCAGATATTTTTTCAGTTGCCCTAGAATTTTTCCTATATAAATCCAATAAAAATTTATTAGGCTTCCTATCTATTTCACCTCTGGGTTCACTGTGACTGATTAGCTAATATCATAGATCCAAGAGAGTCAGGCCATTCCAGTCACTGCCTTGCCTCAGTTGTACATCATGATAAGTACACACACCTTGCCTTTGGCCAATAAGAGCTAACACTTGGCCCCTTCTGCTCTGACATCTGATCGTATTCATAGCATTTAACTGTAACAGTTGGGTGTCTGTCATTCCCACTGTCAGTCTGGGGTACAGAGAAGAGCGATGACAGGGCATTTCACACATGGTGGTGCTCCCCTCATCAGTTGGTTTCTTAAGGGCGTTGTAAGGGGCACATGTTCTGGTCCCTCCACGTGGAGAAGGTTTGGCCTCATCTGGCAGACTCACTCCAGCAATCCCATTTCCCTCCTCACTAGTTTACCAAGGAATATCAGGCATCTTCAAGTCACCCACGGTAGGCCGTCTTTTGATCCACATTTCTGCCAACCAAGCAAATAAACTATGAATGCTTTTTTTTAAAAAAAGAAACTTCATAACTTGCAATATTAAATTCAGAATCTCTGCTCAATGGTATCATATCAGGAAACTCAGTCTTATCCATGCAAACATTTCTTCCACCATTGTCTTACACTCTTAAAATCCATTCCACATGTGTTTCTCAGATCTCTGCTTGTAAGAATTAGAAAACTCAAAACGTTCTTTGGGAGCGTATGGTACCTCCTAATGAATCATTTTGTGGACCTTACCTTGAGAGGCTTTCTGATACTTGAGCCCAGGTTATAGGCATAAAGGCAAAGGTGGAGTCTCAGCATTGTCATGTCCGGTAACTGCATCATGGAATGTCCTTATTGTTCCCATAGACAACATAGGATTAGTTTCCCTAAGTACAAGTAGAAAAGCTAACTCCATAGGGGGAAATCCAATCCCTTCAAGATTTGCAAGGTCCTTACTCTCTCCCTGCTTCTCCCACACATTTCTATCACAATTGACGAGATCCCATTCTTTCCCAATTAGCATTCTTATTTTAACTGCAGATATCCTTTGAGGTTGAGTGTTGACCTGATAATGTAGTTCAGCCACTCATATTATAGGGCTTGAGCTTGATTTTCAGTCATTTCAGTCCTATGGCTAAAAAAGAGGAAATTCTCTTCCAGGACGCACTTAGAAGCTAGTTTCTCCTTTTGGGCTTCCGACATAATCGTTAATGAATGCAGTTTTGAAAAATTGAAAATTTAAAAATAGAATGCATTCAATAGCTTTCCCGCAATTATCTTTCACCTTAACTTCTTCTGTTTCCTTATGCCATTCAATCTGTAATGCACAACAAAACCTTCCCAGCCCCCTAAGTTCCTACATTAGTAATTGTTATATGAGCTTTTGTTTTCTTAGAAATGCTTTAAAGTAAGTGTCAGGGCCCAGCATTCTTCCCCTGTGACAAGTTTCCATCTGTCTCCTGCTAGCTTGGGGTATGGTTTCAATGGAAGCTGCCTTGTCTTATTAAGAGCTTCACCTAGCACCTAAAATGT
Source organism: Ctenodactylus gundi (assembly GCA_004027205.1). Lineage (NCBI taxonomy): Eukaryota > Metazoa > Chordata > Mammalia > Rodentia > Ctenodactylidae > Ctenodactylus > Ctenodactylus gundi. Next base: position 373,980 of record PVKB01001407.1, read on the forward strand.
ATATTGGCAGGATTAATTGCAAAGAGAATTTCTTCTTTCTTGGATTTTCTATAAATAAGGTACAACTTGATGTTACTTCTCTGATATTTTTTAAATGAAATGAAGTTATGTATGCCTCTCCAAAAATGATGGGTCAATGTTTGAATGTTTCCAGACTTTTGTAAGACACATTGGAGTAGAAAAGTAACGGTAGAGGCATCCGATTTCCTATTAGATAAATATGGGTGTTGCAACAGAGCAGAATGGAACCGGAGGTTGTTACTCTGATACCTCTGCCCTACAACACTGAGTAGCTTCCTTTACATCAACACTTCTGCTATACTTGAGTAAGTGTATGTGGAAAAGATCTAGTAAAAGGCACTGCAGCGTATGAAAGGGAAGATGTGCCCCCCCATCATGCTGTAATTTGGAGGGTGATAAAATTCACAAATTCATAAAGCAGAAAGGTTACGGGCACAGGGAGACTTCCACGGTTGATCAGGCCTGGAGAAGATTCTTGCAGTTATGCAGCCAGGGAAGGACCATATTGTTAGCAATGGAGTGTGAAAGGTATGCTGATGGAGGAAGTAAAGTGATGTTAAAGGTATACTGTGTTTGCTCTTTGTCTGTCTGTGTATCAGTTTATCTACCTGTTTATCTGTCTATCTTCTAACTTCTATCTATCCACCTATCTAACATAATTTTGGGGGGAGTGCTCGGCTTTCAGCTAAGGAATGAATGGTCTAAACACTAAATTGAATCACCAGCTTTTTAAAATTAAAAAAAAAATTGAGGCAGGATCTTGCTAACTTGCCTAGCCTGGACTCACATTTATAATCCTCCTGTCTCAGCCTGACCTGAAGCTGGGATCATAGACATGCACCAACCCACCTTACGTGTTTCATAATTTTGCCTAAGTATTTGGTTTGCTCATTTACCTTCATTAAGAACCAGAGAACAGGCAGTGATGTCGTAGATTCTACTGAGGACCAAAGCTGTGCTTGGAAGAGACAGTTTTAAACGTTGAAAATGGTTTTGACAGGCACTCAGGTCCAGAGAGCTTTTCGCAAAATAGGTAGTCTGTTAAATTAATGGATGCAATTATGTGTAGGAAAGAGTGTCTGGGGGAACAACACTAGTGCAGAGTGATTTTGTTTTAGACGGCAACAACTGTAACTTTCCCCCTCCCTCTTCATTGGATTATTATCTCTTTTACATTGTTACCTACTTAGAAAAATGACAACCTGGAGTATCGTTTAGGTTTCAGTAAGTGAGAATTTGTTTATTAATCAAGTTAACTTACTAAGCGCATAGTTTGTGGCAGAAATTCTTTCCTGGAATAATGTTTATACTCTTATATAGGGAGGAAGGAGAGAAGAAAAGAAAAGGGAAGGAAAGAGACAGAAAGAGAAAGAGAGAGAGAGACAGAGAGAAAGAGAGAGAGAGAGAGAGAGAGAGAGAGAGAGAGAGAGAGCTTTTTTTTAAAGGCAGGTCTCAGTCTGTAGTCCAGGCTGGTCCTGAGTTCACTATGTAGCCTAGGCTGGCCTCAAACTCACGGCAATCCTCCTGCCTCAGCCTCCTGAGTGCTGGGATTACAGGCATATGCCAATACACCCAGTTTATGTGGTTCTGGAAGAAAAGAGATAGATTAAAAAAAACCTTGTACAGTGGTAATAAAGTCAGAGTGTAGACAACAGTGAATGTGTTTGGTGTAGAATAGTCAGGCAGAGATTCTAAATACACCGACACCTGAACAGAGACCCAGATGAGGTAGGGAAAGCAGACAACTAGATATTTGGGGAAGAGCAGTCCTAACAGAATTAAAATGCAGATGTTGCAAGTGATTTGTTTTCCACAGTGTGTCTGCATCTGTTTGCCGGGAAGCTGCCCTACGCTTCTAGGATCTCTTCCAAAATCACCATTCTTTTTTTTTAAGAACACACCCAAGATTTACCCTTTATTACACATCTTGTAAGAGTAATATCTCACACTAACTGAATGCCAAACAAGGCCCCGCATACTGATTATTTATGTCTTATGCGTTAGGCTTTATTTACCACCTCCGTTTTAAAGGCAAGTAAGTGAGCAACGGGGAGGTTGTATGACTTGGTAGCAGTGGCAGGTCGGGCACTGAAGGAAAGTCTTCTGATTCTGGAGCCTGTGTTGTTAGAATATTTACATTAATATTAACGTGGCCTATTTTTGTCCCACAACTTTGGATTCAGGAAAGAGCTGGTGCAGCATGGGTTTGTAACACATGATGAATATTTAAGTTATAAAAACCCTCGTGACAATGAAAGATCTGTTGTTAAGTATGATAGGATAAATATTCTGGGAGCAAACAGGATTATTTTGTGCATTTTCAAAATGCAATTAATGGCAGTGTGTTCTTTGCTGTAACAAAATTTTAATGTAAATATTCACGATGTGTTCAATCACTCTTCACTGAACAACTATTTGCGGTAAATCTTGTCAAATAAAAACTTTGCGGTGGGTCCTCATCCACCAGACTTGCCACCAGATCTGCTACTTCCTGCTCTAAGCATCATTGTCTATGGTTAGTTGTAAACTCTAGGGAGGCCATTTTGGAAGGTTGAGTTGTCTTGGCCCAGAAGGCTTTTCATAAAAGCTCTGCTTGATAAAAATGGTTAGATGGTTGGATTTGTATCTGTTGATATTTGCCAATGATCGATCTATCTTCTATATCCATCTTTTTTCACAGTTTAAGATTTTATACCAACTCACCATGTTAAATATAATTATTATATCTTCAAACTAATATACTAATATCTACAAACCTTGTGATGTGCTTAAATCTTTAGGATTTACCTGAATTTTTCCCTTTTCATATTTCTTATCTATTGCATCAACAAACCTGTTGATTTCTTTGGCTAGTCAGGGTTTGAAGTGAACATCTGCATAGTGTTGTGATGACGTATTTAAAGTAGATATGTGTGCCACTTCTTTTATTCCATTAGCTTGCATATCTCTGAAGAGGAGAGTGGGTAGCAGCTCAATTTTTATTAATTTAATTAGTATTTTCTGTAGATTTACACTGGATGTTATACCTTGAGAAGTACTGCAGTGGTCACAAAGGTGAGTTGTTATTCTAGGAACATGTTCTAATACAAAAGATAAGATAAATCTACCATTTAATGAAAGAGGTTGATAAGACTAATAGAAATCTGAAAGAACCATGATTTGTTAATGTTATTTTTTGTAATTTTAATCTGATGACTATGTTGCTTTTTGTAATTCATGGAATGTATTTTCAGCTTGTAGATACTTCATTATGGCTCTTGACTATAAAAACTGAGACGTGGGAACAGTTAAAGAACAAGAATTTGAGAGCGACATCCTTGAAGTTTATTAAGAGGCTTAATATTCTTACGTTTTTGTTTTAGCAGAAGTTTTGGGTTTTTAACTTTACCTAAGGCTGTATAATACTACATTCTGATCGTTTGATAGATTGATGACTTCAGAAGCCAATTAAAAATTAATTTTCCTTTAAAATAATAATCCACAAAATTAATACTTTTTTCCTTATAAAAGATGTGTATTGAATCTCTGTGGATATAATTTTGAATTCTGCTGATTGGAGTCTAAATCAGGAGAACTGCCTATGAGTATATGAACATTTAAATAATTATCGTTAATTTAAGTGTCCTTAAGAGAGCTTTAGCTGCTCAAGTGAACATTTGCTTAATTTAAATTGAATTAAAATGATCTATGGGAGAAACAGTTTGTAAAGTACAACTTGAGTTTGATGAAAATGGAAGGAACCAGAAATAGGTTGCAAAAATCTACTGTTGTAAGGATGGAATTATGAGTAGTGATGCAGATATTACTGGGTACTGGTTCATAGAAAATTACAGTGTAACACGGTGCTGTAGGGGGACAGAAAACTTTCTGCAAAAGAAATTTTCTCTTTTCTTCCTGCAGTCACAGAGCTCTATAAAAGGTTTATTTCTTATTTTCAAGTTTAAGAGAATCTAGAAAATTCCTTGAAGTATAATTTTATGCAGAGTATATTAAAATACTCCAATTTGCACACCTTCTCATGAGAGAAAGAGTTATGTAAAGGCTTGATAAGTAACCTGGGATAAATGCCAAAGCAACCTTTGGTTTTCAGAATGCCTTTTTGGAGAATTGCATAAGCAAACTAATATACGTTATGTCTGTTCTTTCCCGGATGGAAATCATGCCGTGTGATTCAGCACTACTCTTTTCGTGTGGAAAGTGCTGCTAGCAGTGAAGGCAGAAATTCGCGAGAGGGAAAGCTCTGGAAAAGCGCTGAGGAATATGAACCTGATTGCCACAAACGTGAGGTGGGCCTTTGTATTGGCTCTCGGCCATCATTAACCTGGAATACTGGCATCAGAAAGTGTGCAAAAATGGTCTCCTTTGACTAGCAAGTAGATGAGTTCAGACAGCTGAGGCAAAACAAACAATTAAAAAGTTAAATTCAGGCAAAGACTTTAAAATGGCCTAATGGAATATGCAAAAATTAGGAGAACTTAATATTTCAGGAGATATGATTTCAAAGGAGGTCTGCTCAAACTTATGTAGTTCTCACATAGCTAACATCAGGGAGCCTAAATTTTGGGACTGTTTCATCTAATTACTGACTAATGTTGGTGGTTTGTTGTGCCTAAACTGTTTGTGCAAACATTGTGGCTTATGCTGAACACTTGTTTTGACTGTGGGGTGTAGAAATTTGGTATATGCTAGGTAGAGGTGACTGTGTGACCGGATCTCAATAGAAATCCTGGGCAACAAGCACTAATGGGATTGTTCAGTAGTATTTCACAAGTGCCATGGCTCAATGCCAGAGGGATTGAGATATCCTAGGTGATCATACAGAGACAAGATTTTCTGATATTTTTTCCCTATATGCTGTCTTATATCCTTTTCTTCTTACAATTTTGCTTTATACAGCATGGCTCCTTTGCTATTACACATCCTGGCTGTTGAGTCCACTGAGTCCAAACAGCAATTCACTGAATCTTGGGGTGAACCTACGAACAGGGAGCTGTAAATGGAACAGGCTGAAAAGTGAAATAACAGAAAAGTGAGACATCATAATGCCAAGAAGAACAATCAGACACAAGAGCTTCAATATTACACACTCTTTTCCATGAGCAGCCCTCACACCTCTGCATGTTCCGTTCCATTTTCTAACTGTCTCGGTTGTGGTCTTTAATTTCCTAAGGATCCTTGTCACTGTTTGCAGAAATTTCTTGTTTTTGTCATCTCTTAATGCTAAAAATTTTCTTAAAATCCTGAGTATTTATGGAAACATGAGTAGGAAGAGGTGATTTTGCTATTTTGCTTAGTGATTACATGCATTACACATACTGAATGGTAATCTTCAACTGAGATTTTAAATATCACATACTTAAGTGAGAACTAATAACTTTCAAATTTTATACCCGTGTTTAGATTCCAGATTTGTATATCCAATTGCAAAATGGACATCTTTATTGCGATGTTGAGTAAGCATCTTAAGCTTAATATATGTAAACCTGAACCTTTCCCCCTCATTTTATTGGTATGTATACACTCAATGCATAATGTTTACAGTGATCTTGAGTATTTTGTGCACATGCATATCATGGCACAATTACAAATCATTCTCTTCTCCTTTCTTAACCCTCCCAACTTTTCCCCTTCCCCCTCCCTCCAACTCCCATTGTTCCCTCCAATTCGTTCTATAAAATAATTGTGATCTTGGTTTCTCATATTAGAGAAACCATTCGATATTTGACCTTCTGCTTCTGACTCATTTCAATGAGCGTGATGGTCTCAAGTTGCGTCCATTTATCTACAAAAGCCTCCCACCTATTTGTCCTTATATATGAGTAGTATTTCATTGTGTGTAAATATGGCAGCTTATGTATCCATTGGTCTGTGGATGGGTATTTTGGTATCTTCCACATTTTAACTGCTGTTAGTTGTGCTTCTATGAACCTGGCTATACATGTACCGTTGTTATATGTTGCTCTTAACTCTTTTGGGAAAACTCCCAGAAGAGGTATTGTTGGATTGAAGGGGATATTTATTTCCAATCTTTTGAGAAACTTCCACACTGCTCTCCATAGAGGTTGTACCAGTTGAGATTCCAATCAGCAGTTTCTTCCCCACCTCCACCCCCCGCAGCCTTGCCAGCACTGATTGCTGTTTGTGATATTGATATATGCCATTCTCTCTGGAGGTGTATGGTATCTTAGTGATGTTTTGATTTGCATTTCTCTAGTGGCTAAGATTGTTGAATATCTTTTCATGTATTTATTGGCCATTTGAACTTCTTCATCTGGTGTTGGATTTTATCAAAGGCCTTTTCTGTATCAATTGATATAATCATGTAGGTTTTTTTATTTTTTTTGAGACAGGGTCTTGCTCTGCAGCCCAGGTTGGTTCTGAACTCACTGAAGAGTCCAGGCTGGCTTTGGATTCACAGCAATCCTTCTGTCTCAGCCTCCAGAGTGCTGGGATTACAGGCAGGCACCACCATGCCCAGCTCATGTCGTGCTGGGAATCAAACTCAGGTAATTAGTGCTTTACTTAGTGCTTGCTAGGCAAGCACTTTAACTGCAGAGCCATTCTTCCAGCTCAATCATGTAGTTTTTGTTTTTGCTTTTGTTGGTATGATGTATGTATTACATTTATTGATTTACATATGTCAAATCAGCCCTGCATCTCAGGAATGAAGCCCACTTGATCATGGTATATGATCTTTCTGATTACTTGCTGGATTCTATTTGACAGAATCTTACTGAGAATTTTTGCACCTATAATTATTAAGGAGATTGGTCTATAATTTTCCTTCCTGGTTAAGTCTTTGTCTATTTTTGGGACTAGGATGATGCTAGCCTCCAGAAATGAGCTTGATAGTATTTCATCTCTTCCAAATTCATGGAACAGTTTGAGAAGCTTTGGAGTTAGTTCTTCCCTAAAGTGTTGAAAAAATTCTTATGTGAGTCCATCTGGTCTTGGACTTTTCTTTGGAGGAAGAGACTATTACTGCTTCAATTTCTGTGTGTGTAATGGGGCTATTCAAGGTTTTTATTAAGGTATTCTTTGTTCAATTTTGATGTTTTGTATGTATCTAGGAAGTCATCCATTTCTTCCTAATTCTTTAACTAATTGAAATATAGGTGTTCAAAAATAATTTCTTATAATATTTTAAATTTCTACAGAGTCTGTTGTATTTTCACCCTTTTCATTTCTAATTGCATTAATATGTGTTTTTCTTCTTTTGATGAGTTTAGCTAGTGGTTTGTCAATCTTTTTATTCTTTCAAAGAACCAGATTTTAGATTCATAAATCATTTTTATTGTTTTATTTAATTTCAATTTGATTAACTTCAGATCTGATCTTTGTAATTTCCTTTCTTCTACTAATCTTTTGGTTTAGAGTTTTCTAGTTTCTCTAGGATCTCAAGGTGCATCATTTACATGTGTATTTGTGATTGCTCTGTTCTTTTGATATGTGCCTTTATGGCTATGAATTTCCCACTAAGTATTGCTTTCATTGCTTCCCATAGATTGTGATATGGTGTACTTCATTTTTATTTAACTCTGTGAAGTTTTTGATTTTTTTCTTAAATTTCTTCTGTGATCCATGGTTTCCTTAAATGGATTTTGAATGCTGCTTCTGAGTGTTTCCATATATTAGTTGCTACATAGTTTCTAGTGCCTTATTTTGTTAGTTAGGTAGCACCATGGTTCCCTAGAAATTCCTGATGCATTTATTGGAAATATGATGCCATCTGAACATTGAAGGTTTAAGTGTTTATTCCAGATCCCACTAAATCTGTCTGTATGTGTGCCTGTTCTAGAATTTCTAAACAGGCTGTATATATTTTGTGAGCCTGTAGTCACATCTATTATTTCCATACTAGATCTTTTTTAAGTTCAAGTTTGTGTTGAGTTTATATTTGCTGTTTATATTCGAGCACTCAAATATTCCTTAGGTGTAAATTTGTCCCAAATGCACAACTGAAGTGTCTTGGAAAATAAGCACAAAAGGTTGTCAGCCATTATAAGCTTCTCCCTTACACTCAGGCTGATTCAGATGCCTCCTCCATCATCACTGAGGCGGTACAATGAGCTTCTGTTTAGCTCTGGGACTCACTGTGAAGGAATGAGCCTCAGTCTTTTCTAGGTGGCTACTTGGTACTCACTTCTTTTTTTTTTCTTCTTTCAAGTGAACAATTAATTAGTCTTGTCATGTTGTGTGGTCTGGGTTTGGAGAAGAGGTGGAGTGGCCACCAATAATAAATCACAAAGATACACCACAGCCCATAATCTGTTGAGAACAAAGAATCAGTGTCAGCACCAAGGACCATGGTGCTATGGCTGGTCTGCTGCGATAGGACCTGAGAATTCTGCATCAAGCCAAAAGTGATGCTGGCTACAAGTGAATTCCCTCAGGCTGAGGCTATGGGTCTCCGTCTGGCACTGAGGTGGAGTTCCAAGTCCGTGGGAGTGGGTTTTCTCATTTCTTCTTTCTCCAAGCAAGTGCCTCTTTGAATAATGCATTGTTTGGAGGTGGTGGAAGGGTGATACGCACAACTTTTTTCTTTCTATCTTCTTTAACATGTCTTTTACATTTTTATGCTAAAACCAGGGAGTTTCGTTTCTCACTTGGTTCCACTAACTCTTGGGAATGTCATTTTATATGTGAGTGATTGTTCAAATTGATGTCACTGGGGCTGTTACGGTTTAAGTATAAAATGTTCCCCACAGTCTCAGTCAGAGGTTAGTCTGGTCAGAAGACATAGCCAGTAGGGATGGACTGAGAAGGACATGTTTTCACAACTGCTGTCCCTTCTATCCCTGCTTCCTGGCCACCAAGCAGTGGACTGCCTTCCTTTGCCATGCTGTCCTATCATCCCATTTCTGCTTTCCGTGGGCTGAATCCACAGAAACTATGAGTGAGACTCTTCTCTTTTAAGTTGTGGTGTTGAGTGTTTTAACCTGAGAAAAATAGCTGTGCAAAAGGGACTATCATGGAGAGAAATTATTGTTTGAAGGGCCTTGCTCTATCCCTTCCACCTGCAGCCACAGACTCCTTTTCAGTGTTCAGTTTTTTTTCTTGTACCTATTTTAGAGATAGGGTTGGTGTCTTACCGCTCTGTTATACGGGTTCTTTATATGTTACGGGTATGTTATAGATACTTTGTTGAATTCTCTATCCTTTTCTTTATTTCTTCTCCTCTCTTTTGCTTTCCCTCTTCCTGTCCTTTCTTCTTTCTGTTATTTCCTTGCCGGTTGAGTGACTTTTAAGTAAATTAAATAATCACCATCTGCCAGGGAATATTAGTCTTTTTCCTTGATTATTGAGACGAACAGGCACACCATCACTTCTTTCTCTGTTTTAGCTGCTCTTTTTAGTTTTTGTTGCTTCTTGTGGTTGGATACTTTTTGAAATTATTTTAGTTTCTGGTGTGTATAAGGGGTTTAGAGTACTCAGGGTGTTAGCATGTTCTATGCTCATGTATTACTTTGACTTTTACTCTGGGAAGGTCAGAAGTTTTCGTTGGCAGATGAGGCAGTTGATTACAAAAGATGGCATGAAGCTGCTTTACCATTTGCAAGCAGAAATATGGAAGGTTTTTTGTATTGATAGGTCTCTCATACCAATCACAGTGAATAGCAGTAAGTTGAATATGCAGTTGACTATTTCTGGAAACGTTTTTTCTTAAAAACTGTCTCTGTGGACACAGATACCATGATTCTATCCAACTGAGGTTGTCTTAGTCACCTAATTGTCTTACTTTGACTTTATAACCAAATACCTGCTTTGCTTCAAAAACATCCTCTCCCAGTGGACTGTATAGGAAATTGAGAGTTTTCTTTGTTTACTGTTCGCAGGAATTTTTTTTTCGTTTGTTAGACCAGTGAACATCTTATCATAAGCTCTATACATTCTGATACCACAGAATGCTCAAGTAGACAATTTTATAAAGTGGCTTGCAGCAGATTAGGTGCCTTTATATCTCTTTAATGGCTTGACATGAACCCCTGTCACTGAACATTAAGGAAGCTGCAATATAGCCTGCCACTAATAGTCTTTGCCACTTTGCCATCATAATTGTTGACCTTTGCTTGACCCTCTGCTGTGAATTAGAATTTCATTTAAGAAGGAATATTAATGAAACAAATTTAAATTCCTCAGCAGTTTGCAACTGGAATGGAAGGCAGACTCAATTTAATTTTTAAAACAAAAAGACTTGGCATCTGTAAATATTACTGTTATGACTTCAAAGTGGAAGATAGAATGCACGAAAGTCATTATGCTGAGAAACATTTTTGAAAAATATGTTGGTAGGTATTTTGCTCCTACTATGAAATTCTTTAGTGCATTAAGACATTTATTGTGAAGAATCACCGTAAATATAAAAAAACCAAATAAAATGTCAACTAAAGAATTAATCAGTGAAAGCTCCAAAAGAGATAAATGCATTCTCTTAATTATCAGATGCTTTGCTAATTTTAAATGAAAAACTAGGCCAGAACATTATTTCCCTAAGTGTACAACACGGAAACATAGCATTACTGAATCCTGTTTTTGAATGTAGGCTTTTATGATGTGCTCATATTCCAAAGGATGCCATATGCACTTATGAAGTGTTCATTTATTTTTCATAGTAAAAATGAGATAAAGGTTGAGCAATATGTTAGTTGAACTGGGTTTTTCAACAAGTTGATTACAGAAAAGACTATCATTCTGGTAAAAATATGACTGGATTTGGGGGATTTGATTGTTAGGATATTTTAAAAGTGTTCCATAACCCTTTTGAAAGCCATTCGTAAACTAAAAACTATTACTTTTAAGCTTCTTATTGTATTATCATTTGAAAAACTGGGTAATTTTTTCTATGATATTGGTGCATTCTAATAATTTAAAAATGAGAGAATTGTTTTTGAAATTTTAGTTTTCATTTAATTTTATGATAATTTATTTAACTTACTGCTTCAAGTAGATGTCCTACTTTTGAACTTATTCCATAAATTAAATCTGTTTCTGTCTTTTCTAGATTTGAAGGCCATTACTGATTCACATATCCTCTTGTTAAGGATATTTACTGGGGTGGCAGAGGTTATTAGCACGAAGTATTGGGCAATTCATTTGGCATTTAAATCTAATTTAATACCTCAACGTGATTTTATTACTTCTGAACCTTGCTATGGAACTGAGTATTTACAGAGCCTTTGGAAATGGAATTAGGACTATCTATCATTTATTTATATATCTTCTATTCAAAATGTATGATAGAAAATTTCATAAATTAAAAACTCGTCGGTACTACCATGCTTGTTCAAATGGCAGAAAGATGGTAAGATTGAATCCTTGTGAACACGTAAGGAGTTTACACTTAATAACACAGTTGACACCTCTCTCTCAAATATCAAATACTATTATAGTTTCCACATAGTAGAGTTATTGCCCTAGTGAGTTATAATCCTAATATTGAGGCTGAATCTGGCCAGAGGATATAAAAAGCTGCCTTTCTCAGTGCATTGCACCACTGGAGAACTTACTGTAAACTGAATATATTAATATTTTTCCTTTGTATCCGTAGAATAAACGAATAAGATTGAATATAAGGTGGTGGGACAGAGTTTTTATTTTGGCTAGAGAACTTGACTTTCTGCCACTGCCCATTCTTTCCTAAGTCTATTGGGATAATATTTCAGTAACAGTCATTGAGGTCTAGACATGATCACCCTGCTTATTTTTCTGGCAAGAATTGTGGTTTCAGAAAGATACAACATAAAAATTAATGCTACAAAGTGAAGAATTAACGATGTCAAGACATCTCATTTTCAGGGAAGCTGAAACAATTTATCAATCATCTTGTACCAATAGATGATAATATTGCCAATAATTGGGCGGTTGTCCTGTGACAGTATTTCCCTCCCCTTCACCTGCCAAGCTTGAAGTGAAGAACATTAAAGAAACTTTAGCAAGTTTGACCTCCTTTTTCAGATTCTGCATCCCTCCTTCCAAGAAATGTGTTTATCTTTTAGCCTTCTTGTTCAGTTTGAATGCCAAATACCAACGTTTAAACTCTTGTTAATATGGTAGTCAAGTTTGGCAGTTCTAATAAAGCATATCATTTAGTTACAAGACATGAGGGTTTTTTTTTTTCTTTTGTGAAACTGAGGATCTAACCCAGGACCTCCATACTGAACTACACCCCCAACTCTTTTTAGTTTTTATTTGAGACAAGGCTTTGCTAGCTAGTATCTGCAGGTGGAATATGAACTCATGATCTTCCTTCCTCAGCTTCTCAGTGTGTGATTACTAGCATGCACCAACATGCCTGCCTACAAGGTACCAATGCTTTTTAACATGAGCTTTGCTTTGGTAAAATGGTGTAAATTAATCACCAATAATATTGTTTCAAGCTTACAAATTGATAATATTCGGTAAAAACCAAGATAAATTTTTCTGATTACCTGTGAAAATTGGAATAGAATAACAAGTCAGTAACATAACTAAAGTCTTAGGAAATTATTAGTTTGATTGCATATATTTAGAGTGCAAAAGATGCTATTTCATATACATATGCATGATTGTTTCTCAGTTTCTTTTTCAGATTGATTACTGTTGTGAGCCATGTAACTCATTTTTGTTTTGATTTTTGTATTTTGCTACTTTACTGAATTCACTTCCTAGCTTGAAAAGGTTTTTATGTAGGTGTGAAGTCTTTAGAGTTTTGTACATATACAGTCATGTAATCTGAAAACAAGGACCTTTACACTTTCCTTACAATATGGATTCCTTTAATTTCTTTTTCTTGTCTGATTGCACTTGCTAGATTTCTAATACTATATTCACTGGAAGTGGACATCCTTGACTTACACAAGATATCTGAGGGAAAGTTTTCAGCTCTACCCAGTTGATTTTGATGTTAGATGTGGGATTTTCATTAATTGCCTTTATTCTGTTAATGAAAAATTTTAATAACTATCATGGTGAGATTTTGTCATGAAAGGATATTAAGAGTGTATCAAATGCTTTTGATTGCACTTATTAAGGAGCTCATTTAATTTCCCTCTTTCATTTGTAATATATCCCATTGAAGAAAACAAATTTGTGTCCTAGGGATAAATTCTACTCTGTGGCTTGTAATCCTTTGGATGTGTTGTGTATCTGTGTGTGCTAGTTTTTATTGAAGATAAAGTGTCAATGTTATTCGAGGTACTGACCTGTAGGTTTTTCTTCTTATAACATCGTTGTTTGACTTTGACGTTAAGGTGATGTTAGCCTCAAAAAGTGAGGTTGGGAAGCACTACTCCTTTAACTTCTATTTTTAAAAGATTAAGAAAATGGGTATTAATCATTCTTTTAATGTTTAGTAGATTTCAGCTGTGAAATCATTTGATTCTCTTGGGGGTTTTTTTGGTGGGGATTTTTTTGACTATTAATTTATCTATTTGTTATTGGTCTTTTCAGGATTTCTGTTTTTTTTAAATTTGGTTTTAGTATGTTGCTTACTTTGAGGAATTTATATAAAATATTTCCTCTAGACTATCCAATTTTTGTCATATAATTGTCCATCACTGTCTTTATGATTCTTTTTTTTCCTGAAGCATCTGTTATTTTGTTTTTCTCTTTTTAAAGTAGTCTAACTAGTGTTTTGATTTTTTGTATTCGTAACTTCTCTTAAGTCTGAGTCTAAGCTTTTCTTCTGTTTTTAGTTTGTTTAGATAGATCATTTATTTGAAATCTTTCTCCATTTTTAACTTAGTCATTTCTTGGTATACATTTCTTTCTTATTGCACTTCTGCATCTCAGTAGCTTTAGGAAGTTATGGCTGGAGGAATGGCTCAGCGGTTAAAGCGCTTGGGCAAGCACTAAGTCAAGTGCTAAGTACCGGAGTTCGATTCCCCAGCACCACATAAGCTGGGCGTGGTGGTGCACGCCTGTAATCCCAGCACTTGGGAGGCTGAGGCAGGAGGATTTCCTTGAGTCCAAGGTCAGCTTGAGCTCCTTAGCGAATTCAGGCCAGCCTGGGCCGCAGAGCGAGACCCTGTCTCAAAAAAGAAAGTTGTGTTTTTGCTTTTTCTTAAAATATTTTTAAAATTCTCTTTTATTTCTTATTTGAGCCAGTGAGTTTTTGAGAATATGTTTGTTTCCATGTATTTGTGGCATTTTCAGTTTTCTTGGTTTTATTTATTTCTAGTTTTATGCTTATTTGGCTCAAAAAGATTCTTGAAATTATCTTGTTCTTCTCAAGTTTGTTACGTTTTGTTTGTAATCTATTTTAGAGGGTGTTCTGTGTGCACTTGAGACAGTTGTTACTCTACTGTTGGTGAGAAATTGAGTATGTATCTCCAAGATCTGTTTGGTCTGTAATGTTCAAGTCTGCTTTTTGTTGATTTTTTGTCTAGATATTCTGTCTGTGATTGAAAGTGGGGTATTGAAGCCTGCTACTATTATATTACTGCCAGTTACTCCTTTCAGATCAGCCAATATTTGCTTTACACATTTAGACAATCTGATGTTGACTATAACAATATGTACAATTTCCATATCTGATTACCGGATTTGCTCTTTTTGTTAATAGCTTTTGTTTCTAGAAACAGTTTTTGACTTAAAAAGTCTACTTCATATCAAATATGTATAGTCACTCCTTTTTTTTTTTTTTTTCTTGAGACAGAGTCTTGCTCTGTAGCCCAGGCTGGTCCTGAACTCACTCTGAAGCCCAGGCTGGCCTTGGACTCACGGCAGTCCTCCTGTCTCAGCATCCAAAGTGCTGGGATTACAGGCCTACGTCACCATGTCCGCTTTATGTGGTGCTGGGGAATTTAACTCAGGTACCTACACTTAGTGCTTGTTAGGCATGCGCTTTAACCGCTGAGCCATTCCTTCAGCCTTTCTTTTTTCTTTTGGTACCATTCACATGGAGTATCTTTTCCTACGTTTTCTCTTCAGGCTATGTGTGTCCTTGAATCAAAAGTATAGTTCTTAGAGAAATTTATTAATGGCCACAATAAGATGGTCACCCTTGACAACATTTTAGTAAATACCGATACATAATTTGTGAAACTGGAAATCAACTTCCTCTTTCCTTAGCACACATCTTGATTTGGTAACATTTGTATTGCTATTAGGAATTAATAAGCTTTCGAGAACTTAGCATACTTTAGAAAAAATTCACGAATTGTTTTTTTTTTTCTCAATTTGAATTCTGGCAAGTATGGTAAGTTGAGATACTCTGAAAAAATTAAATGAATGAGTAAGTTCTTACAACACGATGTTGTGGTAGAGAGATAGCTTGGGTAAAAAGAAATACTCTAGCACTAAGTGCAGGCTGATAGGATATGAAGTTATGAAAATTTTATCCTAATTACCAACATATAGATTTCTATGATATATTAGTACTTGGATTAAAATACTGTAGACCTCTGTACTAACCTCCAAACCCCAGCCAAAGTAACTTCTCTTTGCCGTGAGCCATGGTTTGGCTGTCCAGATGTCGCTTGCCAGGAAGCTGTGTGGCAGACTACAGTATGAGGAGTCCCCCGACCCCTGCGGTGTGACCGTGCTGCTTAAGACTGGAGGCATTCGCGACAGGATGGGAGGGGAGTGAGCGGCACATGACGTTTCCCCCAGACTCTTGGCTTTTGCTTCTGCTTTTGCTGTTCAACTTGCAGTCCTCTAGAATCAGTAGCGTAGCAAAGGGAGCCGGGTGACTTCGGCAGTATTGCGATCTGGCGGTCATCCACCGCTCTTTACTTGCCAACCTGGATTTGTCTGGGCTATTCTCTGGACTGTCCAAATCTTCCCATTTGGAGGCAGATTTTTTTATAAGCATCTTCCTGGGAAATTTATGGAGCAAGTTCTGGTAATTCTGAGTGTATTAAACTATGCATAGTGATGGCCTTTACTAGAGTAAGTGTGCCCATAAATCTATTTGTTTACATTTAAATTGGAATCTCAGGTGGGGAGATGTAGAACCTTGGGGGAAGGCAGTCAGGTAATAAGAGACTAGGAGAAGGGAAGAGAGAATCAAGAGTCCATATCAAAGAGAAAGTTTGCTTAACTCCATTCTGGCCAAGAATGTGCGTTAGTCATGTGGGAAAAATTGTTGAAGTGGGATAAAATTATCCAATTGTGCCTTTCCAACCTATCAGTGTTCAAGGTTTCCATGGCACATAATTCCAAGTCTTGTAGTAATCTCTGAAATTATAATAAAGATGCAAAACAGCCCCTGACTTTGGCAGGAAGTTACCATGACTCAGGTGTATACTAGGATGAGATACAATTCACCGTGAGGCCTTTTGATTCTTTTTCTACCCAGGGCCCACGGCATGATTGGAACTAAACTCGCTCTGCAAACTCCTGAAGAAGCAGAAGTCACACCCAGCTGGGTGACAAGATCATTATTTGGGGGTGAATTCTATTTAATGAAAATTTCGTACACAAATTATTTAATAAAACTAAAGAATGAGAAAATCACCTGCCATAATTCAAACCTGGAGTAACTTTTATCTAAATTGGAAATAGTGGAGAAAATTTTCCTTTTGGACTTTGTGTCTCGCTTCCATTATCTGATTAGCTGCCTTATCTACCACGTGTGCATATGGGAAATATCCACCCATCCACGTTCTCGTCTACAAATCCTTCCTGAACACCTATCCTGCCGACAAACTCAGTGTGTGAGGTAGGTGAACCATGCTCTCCCTAGAATTTTGGTGTATTAGAGACTCTGACTCTTTTTGTAGATGGTTTTTATTGCTTTGTAAAATATTAACATAGCTAAAAAAATCTAAGCAGCTTTAAGGCTCACTCTTGAGATGAGCAACTAGGCACCAAGAATACAACTAGGTCAATGGGCAAAAATTTTGAAAAGCACTGAAATATTCACTTGAGTCTCTTGAAGCATGCCCGAGTGGCAGTGCAATGGTAAAGCCCAGTTGAGTTTTCCACTTTCCATTGTTTTCCATGAAAGTGAACTCTGTCCCCTGAGTTCTGAGCTTCCTCTCTGTAAATGCTCCAAACATCTTTCCAGGCCTCGATTTCTCCTTTCCACATCTTCATGTTCTCTCCTCCAGTTACTGTTCCTTAAGCTCTTGAACTCTGGCACTCCCTTGGCTTTGTACAACAGAGACCATGATTACAGAAAGAAAATTCTTCAGTGGAGACCAAACACACACACACACACACACACACACACACACACACACACACACACACACACACACACACACACACTTTTTTCCTTTTCTTGTGGAACTTCTGGAAGAACATTTTAGTTATATCTTAGAATATCAAAGAGTCTCAGAAAAATTTACTGTCAAATCTAAAAACACCAATTTGTTCATTGGAGCAGTTATTTAATCACTTAATATGATAATTACATTTTATTTTAATGATGTGAAGACCTTTATAATTTTGGTCCAAAGCAGCATGCCTCAGTTAAAACATTTTATAGCAGTAGAGTAGCTCCAGGGACTTTGCTGTATATGTCATGTTTCTTCCATAAGCAAATTTAATCTTCTCCTCAAATGGGCTCTCAGTCTGGTGTGTGTTAATATATATGTTAGGTTTTTTTTTTTAAACCAAAACATTTTTAAAAGGCTCGGATGCTTATGTTTTTTTTGGGGGTGGGGGGGAACTTAACTGTGCTGTAAGCTGAGTAGTTTGAGTATGTCTCGTAAAATTTTTATCTTTAGTGTTAGCTATGCCTATAAGATCTTATGGTGGCACTGAAGTCATAATCGTCCCACTGATAACGTAATTGCTCTGAAGGGCTGTTACAATGTAAATATGCAAGAGCTTATGGCAAGCTGTGTTGTCAAATGAAGCTACCAAAAACATACTAAAAGTGATAATGTAGAGATAACGTGCTGCTGAAGGACTGTATTGAGGTACCTCCTTCCTTCTTAGCTAAGGAAATTGGAGCCAAATACATTGTGTTTTCCTTTAAAAAGTTAAGATACAGCTGCAAACCTTGAAAGGACCTAAATAATAATTTAGTGCATCCTTTTAACTTTAAAGAAGAGAGAAGGAAAAGCAGGGAGTTGAAGTGAGTTATTTTCGGTTTTATAGCTAATGCACAATCCCAAGAATTTGAAACCTGATTTCTATTCAGAATTTCTTTCACTCTACAGTTCCAATTTAGTAATAAAATAACTGTAAGGGCTGGAGGAATGGCAGAGTGGTTAAACTGCTGGCCTAGCAAGCCCAAGGCCCTGCACTACAAAAATCTGGGTGTGATGGTGCATGCCTGTAATCCTAGCACTCTAGAGGCTGAGGCAGGAGGATTGCCAAGTCCAAGGTTAGCCTGGGCTTTCTTGTGAGATAAGAACCAGCCCGGGCTACAGAGTGAAACCCTATCTCAAACAAAACAAAATAAAACAAAACAAACAACTCTAAGAGAATATAATTTTTCTAAAGTACTAGTCATTCCTCCATTTGGAGGACATATTATATCTTATCCCATTAGGAGATCTTTCTCACTACCTGTGGTTATTCTTCAAAATGAGCTGGGGGTATTCATTAGTTTTGGGTTTTGATGGTAAAACTCAGCCCAGTGGGTACTGGGACACTGTTTTGATGCAGGTGTGAGGATTTTGAGGGGAAGAAGGGAATGCTTTCTGAGGCAGGAATGAACATCCTCCTTCCCAGACAGTAATTGCATGAATACCCAGTGGTGTCTTCTTTCTTTCCATTGCAGTATGGACATTGGGCAAGTCTGGGGCAGTAGACTGTGGAGATCAGCAGTGTAGCCTGGATGCATGGCTTGTTGTGGGCACTTGGGAGTAGCCTGCATGGTAGTTCTAGATCAGGTTGGTATTGAAAGGGCTAAAGAGTTTGACATGTTAAATTTCATTTTGTAAGGCATTATGCATTTAGGTGAAATGTTCCACTTGGTAAATCTCAGAATTCTGAACCTCAGAGTCCTCACCACTTGCACGTTTTCTCTTTCGCGTAAGTGTGTCCAAGAAGAAGGAATTGCATGTTGGTTTGGTTATTTTTTAAACTTGTGATTTAAATTAGCGATTCCTCAGAAATTGGTGCTAAACCATTAACAACAATGCTGTTGCCCGTGCCTCTAGATGTCGTTCCCAGGAGTGGAATGGGCTCCAGGGGCTCCTCCAACGTGGGCGTGCACCCACGTGGTCATTATCCACTGTAATAGCTTGTGGCCTGAACACTCTGGACCTGTGGCTCTGTGGCTCCTGGGGCTGGTTCTCCAACCTGCATGAGGACTCTTTGCCTGGGGATTTTAAGAGTAGGAGGTCATGAGATCAGGACAGGTGCAAGAGGGCGAGTGTGAGGTGACAGTAGGAGAAATGCCATGTTGAATATGAGAGAGTGATCCAACGATTGCCTTTGAATCACTACACAAGGTCTGTAATGACTCCTTCTCCACCTGTGCTTCTGTAGGTAACGCCTCACCCATACTCCTTAGGTGATCGCAGGAAACTCATTGTCTTGGATTGGTATGCCAAATGGGATGTTGATATAACCGATACTTTGGCCAATCTGCACTACCCTATCTAGGGTAAATATGTGCAGAGGTTCACGTCTCTCCAGGATAAATATTCACACAACATGTGTGAATATATATATTTTCCCCCATTTTATTGTTATGTATATGTGCAAAATTCAAAGTTTACAATGTTGAGGATTTTGTGCATATACATATCTTGTCAAGGTAACATGTATATATATTTTATAGTTTCACTTTTAAAGAGTAAAGTGGAATGATATTTTAGATTAAAAGCTTTATACTTCTAAATATTTCACTAGAGAGAATTTCACCATCTTACTAGAATTTCAAGAAGAATATTTAATGTGTGAATAACAGGCTCAATACAATAATTAGTTGTTTTTTATGAGAATATATTTCAAAGTAAGAAAGATCAATGATCCTATTTAGAAGTAAATGTAACACGTATTTAACTTATAATGAAATACATTGAATAATGAAACGATTAGATTGACTTCAGTTATTGCCATCATTTTTTTCTAGCTGAGGATACTTTTCTTTTCTAATTACTCATTATAACTTAAATCAGCTTTGCTTTTCCATTGAGCATATTCCTTCCCCTAGTTGATTATATTCTAAAATGTAGCAAGTTTTGAGTTTAAAATAATTAGAAAGTTATTCAACAATTAATTGGTTGATTTACTCCTGATCCTTAGGCCAGTTTGTCATTGGTAGTACTGGGAAAATATACTGGCTGTGTCTATTGAAATAATCATAAGAAATGACCAAACATCCATAAAAGTAAAATCTGTGGCTGCAACTTTGAAACAAAATTTTATAATGGGAAGTTAGCCAGTTTGGCTGTTATTTGTTGCCTGGCAATTACTAATGCTCTGCATTTGCAACTTAGTAATACTAAACAAAAATTTCCTTAACTAGCCTTAACCTGTGATAATGTGATTTCTTATATTTGGACATGATTAGTTATTTTCATTTTACGAACACTGATCATATAGTAAGACATCTCATGCAACATTGTAGGTATTAAATCGAATATTTACTATTTTGTCCTTGTAATAATTCATTATCTTGATGCACAAACATTTTTACAATGGTGTTATCTCAAAGAGGTGTGTAAGTGCAGGGCGACTTTGTGGTTAGTATCCGTCACCCACAGACCGGGTGCTGTGCTGGATGCTGGTGCACACTTAGGAGCTCACCAAGACAGGCATCATGTTTAAGTTCACGGGACTTCTGAAATTCCAGGGAGATGCGCTTTAGCAATGCAGCGTAGAATCATAATGAGCCCACGAGAGCCCATAAAGTGAGGAAGATAGCCTTCTTTTGAGTGCTCCTGTTAGGGTGAGGGCACCCAGGTAAACCTTCTCTTTAAATGACAGTGAAGCAGAGAGCTGGAGGTAATTAAGAATGAACGTTGGTCTGAGTAAGAGGAGGAGCCCTCCAGCAAAGGCCTGGAGCTAGAAGGACCTGGAATGAATCAAGGAACTAAGACGTTTAGACAGAGGCCAGGAAGTGAGTGACCCACCAAAAGTGTGTTGTCTACTCCACTACACCACCCAGAGAGGTCCTTTCTGCAGAATAAAGATTTTTGATGAGATTTTTTATGATCCTTACTTAATTGTACATTGAGAAAAAAAACCTAAAGAGTAGTTGCTTTCACTACCCTTTCTTTTATTTTGCAAAGCATTGACACTCATAAGCATAGAACTCATGGAAAACTGGAATTTTAATTGGGTTATTTCATAAGAATGAAATGTAAAAGTTTTCTTAGAAAAGTGAAAGTAGTACTTTCCCATATTCAGCTAAGGCATTTGAAATTTAACTTTTTTATTCTTCTTCCCCAAATTTACTAGTCTTTTGAACTACATGCTTGTAGTTATTTTCTAATGTGAACTGGTGGGTAAGGCCAGGTTTAAGAATAGCAACAAAGATACAGTAAAACCCTAACCCTAACCCTTACCCTAAATATGGGCATTGTGTACATGCCCAGAGGGAAGCTGTTCACGGCATGGAAATATATAGAAAAAAATATACAAAAATATCTCATATCTTTCTTTAAAATCTTAAAGTAGTTAGACTCTGGTGTACTGTTTATCATCTCCTCCTTCCTCCTGTCTCAGACCTTTTCTTGTTCCTGTCCTCTGACCGCCTTCTTTGATCAGTAGAATTCTTTCCGTCTTAATTTCTGTCTTTCATTGTCACGCTTGCCCCTCCCCTGTCTGTACTAAGAAAGGGAGATAGATGGCTGCCTGGGGCCGGAAGGAGGGAGAGAAAAGGAAAGAGGCGTTGGAGGGCACAGTGAGCATACTGACGTCCTTCTCTGAGTCTTCAAATCTTGCTGTTGCTGGGCCCTCTCAGATATAAAAAGGTGTTATTTCCCATTTGTTTGAGGTGATGTATTATTTTTCAGTGCTGTCAATAAGCTATCCATTCGAATTTTCTCTCTTTTCTCTATTTTTGATAAAGGGTAGAATCAGAAAAGAAGGAGGCAGGCGGAGGGAGGCAAAAGAGAAGGAAGAGAAAATCACTGGAAGAGTTCTTGATCTATTTTTGTCCTTGTTCCATTAGTATACTGTTTATTTTTCTGAGCGAATCCTGCTGTACTCGGAGCCCAGCTGTGCTCCATGTAGGGTTCAGCACCTTTTGTGCTGATCTTTCCTCCTTGGTGGTGGTGAGCGCCCTGAGATGCTGCTGTCTGATTGTCTAAGGCCTTTGGCTGCCTCGCCCTGTCGTAGCCTAGCAGTAAGGCTAATTCTCACATCACTATGATCACAGCCTGGTTCCCAGCTCTCGTCTGTGAGGTTTTCTGCTCAGTCAGTGGCCTTCAGGGGTTCTTCATCCTCTCCTAGTACCTCAGAGGAGGAGCAGTTCATTACGATTTGTCCATCTTGACCCGTGCTTTATTTACATAGGTGTCTCTCCAGAACCCTCACTGGTCTTCTGCCATCCCATGCTGTTCTACATATGAGGAATATTTTTCTTTTCCTGGCCTAATTATCAGTACCTAACCGATATGTGTTTCCTGCCACTGAGGTAGATCACTTCAGTGTGATTTCTGTTGCAGAGAACAGCGCATACTCTTCCATCAACAAGCTTTGCATACTTGAATTTGATTTTGCCCACACTGGATGGTTGACTCATCTGTCTCACAATGCTTTCCTTCTATCAGGAGAGCCCATATTCTCTTCATTTTGAATTAGCAACAATTTTCACATGGCCTGGCATGAGATAGCTAACCAACAAAATATCACCATGAGGCATGAACATGTTATTTTGTCGGGAAGATTCACGAGAAACTTGGGATCAAGTGAGAACAGGAAAATAGCTGCCTGTGGATTTTGCAGCAGTGTTACCATACGGCATCACTTAAGGCAGTCGCCTCTAGGGTCTAGATAGGCCAGATAATTGTTTTAGAAAGCTCTAGTTTGAAGTTGTCCCCAAACCGATAAGTCTGAGTAACTGCGTCTGTTTTCATATGTGTGTGATAAGAAACAATGTGAAAGATTTTTCTGTGAGTTGATATCTTTAATCTTATATTTCTAATTTTTAAGCATTTCTTTCTGAAAATACCAAACTTGACTTAGGTAGTTTCGGCTTCCATTTTTGTTAGCTAACATATTTTCTTAAAGTTTCACTCTCAACTTTGTATCATTTTGTCGCATTTTGTGAGTTTGCTTGCACAGTTGTGGGTAAAAAAGGACCATGCAGAGAGGTCATTTCTTGGTCCCCTTGCCTCAGGTGGGACAGCTGTGCTAGCCAGACAGTTTGCCAGTATCTTGCAGATGGATGCCGTGAGAGCTTGACAATCTGTCAGTTTGTGTTTTGAAGCAAATGGTGAGTTTGGAAATTCTGATAGTGAAAGTCAGTTTAAAGACTCTTAGTTGCTTTGCCTTAGTTCTGTCCTACACTGATTTGAAACTTTAGGGACTTTAAATGGGGACAGGAAAAAAATATGTAGTCAGTTATAATGTTCATTCTAAAATGTGTGCACACTTATACACAGTTCCTCTGTGAAATATTAGAGCTTTTCCTTTTCTTTCCAGGTAGCAAAAGAACCAGGAATAAACAGGTCTGTGGATTCTTCCTCTCAACTGTATATTATAATGATATTTGAGGCATGTGGTTAAAGAATACCTGTAATTAGTGTTTTGAGAAGATTGTAGACCAAACACATAAAAATGATTTCTGACATAATAACAAAAATTAAGATTAAAGGATACATTTACTAATTTTCTAATGTTAATCTTGTGTGTGGTTTGCTTCTGGATGAGTCCGTTTTTATTTTTTGAGTCCATTTTGTAGTGGTAAATCCATATCAACATTTGCCTTTTGTTTAATCTTTAAAATAGATTATCAAACACAGAAGTTGGCAACTTTTCCATAATGGCCTCTGAGCATAGCAAAAACCCTGCAGTGTGTGTAGAATCATTATACAAGTAGGATTGAAGCCTAGAGAGCAGATTGTGAATTTTGCAGTTGCTTTTTAAAGTCGACTTAATCTACCCTATATCAGTTTCCTTGGCTTGTATTCATGTGATGGATAATGGAAGATTTCTATGAGGTACCCAGATTGAAATGAATATTGAGGTTTGTATTTCTTTGCATGAGAAAGAGAATTTTTTTTTTTTTTTTAGTTTGGCCCAAACCAGTCTTCATGGACAAATATAATTGAACATTCTCCAGAAGGTATATTCTAAGCCTCTCATCATAATAATGCAAGGCTGAGAATGGCTCCCTGAGGAAGTGATTCTTAGAATTTTGTTGTGCGCTTCTCATACACAGAAGGGGTCAGAGTTACTTCTCCATTTTCCTCTCCTTCTTTTATCCTGTGTTTCTCCTTTCACTCCTCCTGTGAAATTCACCAACTTAAGAAAAGTGAAAAAAAAAAATTTAAACCCCATTTCCCTTAGTTTACATTAACTTGGTATCTAAGTAACTGTATATAGCATATGACTTCCAGGGTAAGTACAGTTTTGCATTCTATAAGACCTAACTGTGTGATTTATATACATGCTGCCCATATACTGACATAGTGACATACTCATAAAATATTTTCGAAAGACTATTTTTCAAAGCAGTTTGAAGTTCACCTAAATTGAGCAGATCATAGGAACAGAAAAGTGTAATCCCCGTGTCCACACATACCCAGTTCCCTCTACCAGCATTCCACACTAGAATGGTGCATTTGCTCTAAGTAATGAGTTGCTACTAAAAGTCTTCAGTTTACAGGCATTTCACACTCTATGGGCTTTAACAAGTGTAAACTGACATATATTCACCATTATGTTGTCATACAGACTAATTTCTCAACCCCAAATATCCTGAAGTTCTCCTACTCATCCTCTAAATGTTTGTTTTAAATGGCTTTCAAGTATGTAGCATGCATCACATGTATTTCTCTGTGTTTACGAATGGCATAGCCATAAACCTATTCTTTGGGATATCAATAATTTTCACCATTTAAAAAATTTAAAATTCTTTGGAAAGTAAACTCACTATTTGCTTTTCAAGAACTGGATTAGCATATGGAAGAATATTCTTCTCACACAATAAGCATTTGCTAAGTATTTATTTTTCTTATTTATTAAGCATTTGTTAAATACCAACTGTAGTAAGATACTGGAGTTAAAAGAGTTGAGTGCAGTGAAAATTCTACTTACAATTTTAAATGTATGAGATGAGGGTGGAAAAGTAAAATGTAAGCTTGAAAATAGATGTATAAGGCAAAATGCTTTCACAAATATTAGAAGTTGCTTTTGGTTCCGAAAGGAGGTATGATAGCAAAGGAGTATAAGAAATAATAAGAAAAAAATCCCAGGAAAACAGGAAGAAGAAAGAGAAGGAAAAGGAGAAAAGTCAAATGAAATCAAGTTAAAGAAAATAACTTGGTAGGAGATTCTTGTGATGGTTAATTTATGTGTCTATTTGATAGGGCTGAGGGATGCTCAGATGTCTGCAAAACATTCATTCTGGGTGTTTCTGTGGAAGGGAGTCTAGTAGAAAAGGTTAATGTTTGACTTGGTAGACTGAATTGAAATCACTTGTATGATTTGGGTGTGGTTTGTTTTACAAGGGGTCCATGTGTCTAAGGCTTGGTCCTCAGTGTGGAGCCTTGAAGCAGTGGTACCATCAAGAATTGGGGCATGGTGGAGGTCCTTCCTTAGGCCATTGGAGCATGTCCTCAGAAGGGATTAGAACAGTTTTTATGACCTCTGAGTTGGTACTCAGGAAAAAAAAGAGACCATTTTCCAGCTTGTTTGATTCTCTGTCTTATGATATAACCTCTCATTCTTGCATGTGCTCCTGCCATTATGATCCATCTGTCACGACGACTTTACCAAATCTGAGATGCAGCCAGTACCTTGCACTTACACCTCCAGAACTGTGAACCTTTCTTTATAAGTCCCAGCCTCAGCTGCTTCATTATGGCAACAGAAAACGGGCTAGCGTATCACCTTTAACAGTACTGATGAACATCACCCAACCTATACAGAGGCAAGGCGATTTTTTTCCTTTCTTCTAGAGATGGGACTTCCACCTTATTCTGCATCTGTCCTTCAGAGCACCACGCTTCCAGGTCTTCAGATTCCAAGCCTTGCATCAGTGGCCTTCCGGTTTTAGTTGGGCTTGAAATGAGACTTACAGCACTGACTATTCTGGTTTTCAGGCCTTTGGATGTGTGTTCGGGTTGAATTAACTTTTCATTGTTCTTTTGTTTGCAGATGAATATTTTGGGACATCTCAGCCATTATAATGAGCTACATTTCAATAGTAATTCCTTCAAGTATCTTGTTTATCCTGTTGATCTATTTCTCTGAAGAACTCTACCAAGTACATGAGGGATAATTATAAAGAATGAGTATGATTTCACAGGAGTTCTGAAATAATCATGTAAGGACTCCAAGCATTCATAGATTCCAGATTTCAATTGGAGGCTTTCAGAAAATCCTGCTTAATATCTCCTCTGTCTTTTCTGAACTTGGCAAATGCCTTTGGGGGTGAAACAATCACAAACGATGGGCTTGCTTTTCTGGATATGTCCTTTATAGATCTTGGCTATGTAATTCACTGTTATTATGTTATTAGTTCTCCCATGCATTGAAGTAGATAACTTCAATAGATTTTATATTTCAAACTGTTCTTCTAGCTGACCTAAAATTGATCTGAATTCACATACCATTACTGGATGCAGAAATTCAATTTACCTTCTATTATTTTCTTTTAAGGATTTTAATGATGTTGTAATTTTTAAAGCAGTGCAGAGGATACTTTGGAAGAAGGAAACGACGTGTAGTTACCACCAGATTGCTTTCTAGGTGGGACCTGCGCTTTACTAGTGAATGAGTTTTCTATTATTTATTCTTTATATCTCTTTTGTCCTGCTTGTCTATCAGGGAATTCCTGAAAAATCTCATCTTTATGATAAGTGACATACTTCTGATATGTGAATAGAAGGGAATGGTCTTGGTGGGATGGGTAAGTAGTTTATTTTTTTCCCCTAGGTCTTAGAAACTTATAATTTTTCAGAAGTTATGTAGATACTGCCTAATTATCTGGTCCCAATACCTGCTTAAAATGTATCCTCAGTTAGAACTCCATCCTCTGGATTTATTTAGAACCTTTTCTTAGGTACAAATTTTGTAGTTAGCTTCAAATATTCTGCTGTTCAATATTGACTTGGTAGAACTCCATGGACTTTTCCTTCCTTCATGCTTTCCCAATCCCCACCTTGTCTCTGATCTTTTCACCTTTTCTGTAGCTGGCTAGGAAAACATCCTTATTTGAAAAGTCAGTTGTATGTGTGTAGAAGTCTCTGACAATCTTGGCTACCCCATTAATTATTCTCATTTGGTATATATTTTCCAGAAATTTCTTCTTAATTTTTTCTGTCATTCTTCCTGGTATTTTTAATGTTTAAAAATAAAATACTTGTTAATACTGTCATTTTGAAGGAGAAAAAGTAAATTTTGTCCTTGGCTGGCAACCTTTATACAGAAATATTCCATAGTACCTTAAAATGTTCAAAATACTTACTTTTATAATTTAATGTTATTTATGTATACTGTAACCAAGAAAATTATACACACTTCAAAAGAATCTAAAAAGAATAACTACTTAGATTAACATTTATAATCTCTTTCTTATCTTCATTATTTCAGTAGTCTAAAATATAAAATTCAGTATTCATATTTTTATAAGCAAAGCTGTGCTCTTTAATAAGATAAGATTTTCATCTTTAACTCTGTCAATATTTTTATTTTCTAATTTCAGTAGTTTTTGTTTTGTTCATTATAAAAATGATTCTGGATTTTAAAATATGCTTTTGCCTTTGAAGATGAAATTTTTTTCAATTTTATTCTTTTTAAACTTTCATAAAAATTTCAAGTTTTTTTACTACTTACGGTCTAAGGAAAAATAATTCCTCTTATTCCTAATTTAAATATTAAATATTTTCTTTTTCGTCAGTTCTTGCCCTTATCACTGACAACCAGGTGGGCCAGCAAAAGCTTGGGTACTCAAAAAGAGCAGTAACACTTTATCAGTATATCACACTAGATATTAGAGATAGGATAGTAAATGAAACACGCTATGATTTGGATCTAAAGCCTTATGTATTTGGATATTGAAGATTACCTATTGATTCTATGTGCTGTGAAGAGGGGGGGGGCGCTGGTTGGTTGGGATGGATTACAGCTGTGTGGTGGAAGATAGGCATATGGTAGATTATAGGTTTCAGGCGTGAGGTGGATTAGGAGAGTGTTGTAGATTGCATTTGGGTGGCACATGACTGCGTGTGTGACCTGGAAGGGGCGGGTCCCCGGAACAGAATCTGGAAGGGGATATGCTAGGTTCTGCCCTGCCTCCCGTACTTGGCTTCCATCCTCCATGTGTTTCCACCATGAGTAGCCGCCTGTGACCTTGTGAACTGGTGAGCTCAATTAACTCTCTCCTTCCTTAAATTGTGGATGTTGGGGACTTTGTTACAGCAACAAAAAGGTCACTAGGGCAGGACAAACTTAGTACTTGTCATTATAAAGCCTAGGCGTGTGATGAATTTTATGCTAAGGCAATGACTGGGGTTTATCAGAATATAACTTAATCCAGAAGGAAGGAAGGTTGCCCAGGGACATATGACATATCAGAACTGTGGCTAACAAAACAGCAGGATTTTCTAAATCTGGTACACTAATGGTTTATAAGTTGAATCTTCTGTTTGTGTTTTTTATTTTATCAGATATTTTCTATAACCCTTATTTTTATGTTTTAGCTCTGTGCTTCTTAAGGAGAAATGACTACCCCAGGGCTACCAAAAAATAACAATAAGATACAATAAGAACACATGTGCCTTATTTTGTCAGATTATTTTGTTATAAAATACCAAATTTGTCAGAATTTTGCAGCCAGAATGCAATTTTGGAACAACTTTTTTTTCTTTTTTGCAAAGGGCTTGGGTAACACATTGGCTGTGTTCTGTCAGACAAGATTGGGTGCATTCAAGGTGGTGTGGCTTTAGACTGTCCTCTGTCATAGTTTCAGAAGAAAAATCTGAGAAGCACCAGTTTTACAATCTGTTTTTATCTTCAGGTTCGATTTATCTTTAGTGGTTTCCCTACTTAAAATATTGTATATATGGAGGAATGCAAAGAACCATTTCTGAGTGATTGCCTGAGTGTCCAGGGCCTGTGGCATGTAGCATATGCTTGTTGTTTGCTTGTTCACTGTCCTGTGTTTTATCCATTTGGTCCTTCAGATCCATTTTCTGCTCTGATCAAGGCTTGTGCTACCCTAGAGGACTTATTTTTGAAGGTTATGTTAATAGGCTTCCTGTATCTTGAGTTCAGTTACTGGAGAACCCTGACAAAGCAAGGACGGAGGGAGATTTTATTTTCAGCTTTGTTTGTTTGTTTGTTTGTTTCCTGTGAGATCACTTTGGGTTAGAGTCTCTCTCTTCCCTTCAAGGCGGTGTCTTTACAGGACTGTCCTTGAATTTATCATTTTCTCCCTGACCTTATCCCTTTGGATTTCTTCAGTTATCCTAATTTCAGTGTCCCTTTCTTTCCTTTTGAGTCTCTATTGTGGTTTGGATTTGAAATGTTCCCCAAAGGTCTCATGTATTTGGATATTATGGATTAACTGTAGAATCCTGTGCTAGGAGGAGATGGGGACTGGTTTGGAGAGATGGATTATGGGCATATGGTGGGTTATAGGTGTGTGATGGATGACAGGCATGTGGTAGATTATCATTACAAGTGTGTGGTAGATGAAGGGCTTAAACCTGGAAGGGGCAGAAGATTAAGGCTGAACTCAGAAGAGGTAGATCATTGGGCAGGACCTGAAAAAAATGCATGCTCCTTCCTCTCCTCACCTCTCCTCTCCTCTCTTCTCCTCTCCTCTCCTCTCTTTCTTTCTTTCTGTCTGTCTGTCTGTCTTTTCTTTCTTTCTTCTTTCTTCCTGGGACTTGGCTTCCTGTCTACAATGCTGTGAGGAGCTGCCTCCACCTCTGCCTGTGCCGGGGGCTTCTATTGTTGCTGGCCACCAATGTGTGGACTGAGACCTTCTATAACTGTGAGCCGAAATAAATTTTTTCTCCCCTAATTAGTGCATGTTAGGTATTTTCACAGAAATGAGAAAGTTTCTAGGATCGTCCCTAACTGACAAACCTACTAATTATTTTTTCTATTTGTTTTTCTTTTATTTTGTATGAAAATTCTTTTGAGAACATCCTTTTTCTATACGTGCTTCAGTGGGCTTGTCCTGGATGACTAGTTATGGATTGGCACGTGACTTAGACTTGGCCAGAGTGACCACATTCCTATCTTGAGTTATATTGTTTGGAAATGTCATTGTTATTTTTGCTAGAATGGCTGAAAAGGAGGCGTTCTCTACTTCTTGATTTAGGTAAGTGTAGGGTGCCTGGGAAATACCTCATGTGGATAGTGTTTTCAACCACATTAAACCAATGTAAAGGCATGACAGGATAGGAAAAGGGTGTGAGCTTGTTAAACTTGAGTCTCTATTACTAAAAAGAATCTGAGTTCACCTATGGTATCATTATTGTCCATAAACAATGGCTATGTGTTAGGAACTCGGCAAAAGAACCTGATTCATTTCAGAGATATGCTGTGCTAACTTGTGTTGAAAGCATCTACAGCACAGAGACTCTTTTGTTTCTGTCGATATACATACTGTCATTGTCAAAATATAAGCACTGATTATTATAATTCTCTTTTCATGAGAAATTTACATCACAAATACTAATAAAATATAAATTTTGGAAAAAATAAAAAAGGCATTTAGCAAGAAGCGTATCTGTGTTAAATTTTCTTAAAACCTTGTAGAACAGATCTCTATCATTCATATATCTTGGGCTTTCAGATCACGTGTATTTAGGTAGATCCCTATGTAAAACATTTTGCAGATTCTGTCTTTTTATTCCTCTAAAAGGCCAATGTATTCCACATGAAGACTTATGGGTTTAACCTTAGTTTGAAGGAATCTATCAAGTTAATCTCACTTGTGTTCTAAGTTTTCATATTTGTTTAAATCTCCAGAGAAGCAAACCTACCAGTTGCACTCACTCTTTTTTCTTAGTGAGAATTGTGGATAGAACAGGAAGAAAATTGCCAAAGGCAAATAAATATACAGTTGAAAAAGTTCTGTTTCTGACTGCATCTCAAAATAATTCAAAGTGATCATTTCCTAAAACAAGAGTTTAAAGTAAGTAGTTTATCTAAAAGAAGTATTTCCCTGAACCAGTTTAAATATGCTGTGTCTGAGAATTCAAAAGTCACAGTTGTATTTTTATTCAAATGACTCTAAATATTCAAACCTTGTTTCTCTTCCCAAAGGAGGAGGGAAAGGAAACAAAAAAGTGTTCATTTTAAGGATTTAAGAGGAGAGGAGGCTACTCGATCTGTTTACAGGTTAATAAAAGAGTTACAAACCCAGGTGTGCCTCAAGTTATTTTTCAAGAAAGATTGGAATTTTAAAAAATAACATGGACTATTTAAGATTCTTTTTCCTAAAGGTTGATTCTTTGAACTTCAATCGACAGTTTTTCTAAGACGAAAATATTGCAGAAGCACTATGTTTCAATCCAGGATACAGAACCGCATTCATCGGAGTTGGTGATTATAATCCGGAAAAGCATGTAAAGAATCTAAGAGTTATCCTCTTGATTTTTTCAACTTTTGTAATTTTTGAGTACCTTTTATCCTCCTTTAAGACTCCAGCTATCTTCTGTAGTGTTTTTCCCCACCTTTTTGTTTGTACTAGCCTGAGTTGCTTCCAACTAAGAGTCTTAACAATGAGCTCCCAGTGGTTATGTATTTCTTTATGATAGGAGATAATGGAAGATGCCTTTTCTTCAGCAAGAGCACAAATCGCCATTATACTTCAAATATATTGTAACTCTTTCAAAAGAGATTAAAATAAAATTTGTAAAACACAGAGTGACTCTTTTCAACTGTTATGTCCACTTTCATACACACACAACATTGCATTTGAGTGCATATTAGCCTACTAGAATTGCTGTAATACATTACCACTAAATTGATGGCTTAAAACAACAGAAATTTTTTTTCCCTCATTTGGAATGTCGATTATTCACCAGCATGTGTTGTTTTAATTTAACTTATAATTCTAATTTGATCCAACAACAATTAGATAAGTTACATAAAGAAATAAACAATATCCATGAATATTTATGAACATGGTCCTCGTGGTTGTCTTGGTCATTACTTTTTACTTGACCATTTTGGTTATTGCTCTGTTTAATTTTGGCCCTTGTTTAATAAATTGTGTATGTCATTTTGCTCAGTCTAGAACTGAAGATGTTGGATTCCACATGGTGATGACTGTGGATGCACCTGTGACACGTCCTAATGAGCTCTGTGAGGGACCTCTCAGTCTCCCAGACAATCTCCGTTGGGAATGACTGCGCTGTTGCTATCCTATGCCCCCTTCCAGCAGGAAGTAGCCAGAGTGGTCATCATTCATATTTCCCTTTGCAGCAGCAAGGCTTCCCAATAAGAAGAGGGGCCTAAGCCAGATTCCAGTAGGCAGGTTCAAAGTAGTTAGGCTGGGTGGGCCGAGATGTCCCAAATGAGGGCCTCATTGTTGGTTAAGGACCTCCTCCTCCTCCCAGACAAAGAACTCTGATAGCTTAAGAAAGACCATACTCTGGAATGGCCAAGAACAAGGCTAAAGTTAAAGTAGGTCATGAGACCATAAACTCTCATAATCCAGGGACTGGGGTCTTATCTTGGGGCCTGGAATTTGATTTTAACCCAATGAACTACCTTTATGCTAATATGTGCCCATCAGTAAAATCCAACTGTGTACAGGAAAATATGAATGCTCCATAGAAAAACTATAAAAGGTAACTATAACTGCTAAATAATTGCCCCTCCTCCTGCTTGCAGGGGAGTTCCTCCTTTCTACCTCACTTTCCCCTTTATATTTCTCCCAATAAAGTTACTTTCTACTTCCAAAAATATTTTCCCCATACAGCTATTTTACAATAGAAATGTATTTTGTCATGATGCCATCTGTTATGTGGTAACCGTGTCAAGGGAGCCCTTATTAAAGACTGAAATAATACAAAGTTTGAACCTAATGAATATCTCTGTCTCTCTCTCTTTCTGTCTCTCTCTCTCCTTCAGGTATTTCATTATAACAACAGAAAACAGACTAATATACTGTCTGTGTTTCCAGAGACAATATATTACTATGTTTTTCCTTTTCTATCTTTCATAAGAACTAATCATTGGCTTTAGGGCCAATTATTAATCCAGTCAATTATAGCTCAAGATTCTTAGTTATATTTACAAAGATGCCATTTTCAAATAAGGTCCCATTCACATGCACTGTATGTAAGACTAGGACGTATCTTTTTAGTACTGCTAGTATACCTATCAGAGTCCTTCGGTAGCTTTGTGACATGAGTAACAATATTAGGATTCTTAATTTACACACAAATTACCAGAGATTGATAGTGATATATCCAGCAGAGGAAAAAGCAGATGCTAGCCAAACTCCTATTCTAAGACCAATGTTTTCTTATGATGCAGTCTCTTAATATATTACTTTTGTTTCATAATTATTTCATCTTTTAAGTGAAAAATAACACATATTTAGCATTGTTTATAGATTTAATAAAGTTGTATTTTTATTACTCTTATGTCCATCATCAAAAAGGACTGATGCTAGCAAGATCTTCCTAACAAGATTTCTCAGCTTGTCAGGAAAAAAAGAAAACTTAAGAGAGAAATCTAAGATGTTTTTTTCTCATCCTTTTTGGCTCTTTTCTATTCAGTCTCTAACCTTCTGTCTATGTCATTTTCCTTCTACTCATTCTCATATCATTTCAAGATTCCTGCAGGTCAGCCCGTGACCAGTGCTCTTTAGGCTCCAGGAAAAACACAGGCTCAGTGTGCTGTCACCTTTTTCCATCTCACTACAAAGAAGTGGGGCTGGAATCATTTATGGGGTGTTTTGTTTTTGTAAGAACAAAATCTATTTTGTCGACTGTTCCCGCTGAGGCCAGGCCAGAGAGAGCAGGAGGCAACATGGACAAATCTGGTATGACACATGGAAGTAACTTGCTTGAGTGATTGCTTTCTTTCTTTCTATCTTTCTTTCTTTCTTTCTTTCTTTTTCTCTCTTTCTCTCTTTCTTTCTTTGCCTTTATACTGAGCTACATACTCAGTATATATATATATATATATATGTATTTTTTTTTTTCAATTTTTGATTTCAAGACAGAGTCTCACTAAGTCTCTCCTCCTTACTCAGCTTTCCAGATTGCAGTTATAGGCCTAAGCCACATGGCCTGGTTTTTCAGAGAAGTTTCTTGTGTTTTTCTAAGATTTGAAATATTCTGTAATCCCCAAAACTAAAAGAACTAATTCACATTGGCAATTATAGCAATTGACATATGTGTAAGTAATAATTTTTTCATTTTCTAAACCAATTCTTCATTTAAAAAAAACTCACTTTCCTGTGTCCCTTATGCACTTACCCAACATTAATCTGATCTTATTACTCAAAGACAATTAGAAGGTAAGTAATATGCAGTTGAGAGTAAGGGTAATGCTTAGGTAATTCTATGCATTTTTTCTTCAAATTAAACACTTCAATTCGTAACTTATCACCACAAGCCAGATTCATCTTTCCAAGTCAGTTCTATATTTTCAAAAAGTCCTGAATCCAAGGCTTTTTAAAAGCTTCTCCCCTTTTCAGAACAATTGATTTGTACTTTACACATTTAATCTTCTGTTATTTTGGCATGCATATTTAATTTGGAAGGTGTATATTGTGTCTTATCTTTAGACTACACGTTCCAGTGATACATGTCCATCTGTGATTAACTCATCATATGTACCCAAATATTAAGCTATGAATGAAGCAGTGTTCAGTCCACATTATGAGTCCAGAGCTGACACAAATATTGTCTTCTCTAGTATCACAACAATAAGCATTATCAAAGATTTTTTGCAACACAGGCGTGCTTCCAAATGTCTTGTATGTATTCATCAGATTTGAATGTCGAATGATTTGTTAGGGAATCATGGGTATCATTTTCATTTTGTTGCGTAAGGTAATTTTCATCAAGATTTTGTTTGATGCCTTCCTGGGGAGCACTGTTGCTATTAAGGTCAGTCAGTCAAGGTCAATACCTCAAGGCCAATATGTCAAGGTCAATCTGATTTTTTCATCTTCACCTTGTTTTTCTAGTGGCTCCCTTTTGGATGTTTTCAAGCATTCATGCATTGCATCATACCTGTGTCTAAGTAGAGTCAGCTTGGATAGATAAGGCTGGTGGTTAGTCTTATGAACGAAGAGGAATTTGAATGATCCCACTTGTTCAGTGAATTTTTTTTTGTCCTAGTGTTTTTGACAATTGATTTGCAAATATTAAGATTGCAGTACTGTAGGTAGACATACTAATGAAAGAAATCTCAGCTTTAGTTTAGTTTGTCATTTCCTTGATGAGCTTTGGCAAGAGGAGCAGTAGCTGCACTGGGAGTCTGGGTAGTTGCAATTCTTTTATTTTATTCAATTACCAGCATCCTTAGTACTCTAGGTATATGTGCTAGAGGCTATTCTAACAGATATTCACACGTTGCATGCAGGCTCCATGCCTATGCACTTATGTTATCTCTCATACAAGGAGTTCAAGAAGAAAACTTTATACAGTATGTATTCTTTTTTTTTTTTTTTTTTTGGTCATACCAGGGATTGAGTCCAGACCCTTCATTCTGAGCTGCGTCCCCAGCTCATCTTTTATTTTTTATTTTAAGACAGAGTGGCACTAAGTGACCTAATTTCCCAGGATGGGCCTGAACTTGTGATTCTGCTGCCCCAGGCTCTCAGAGTGCTGGGATTAGAAGTCTTGCACCACTGGGCCAGGCTGAATTTTTTGTTTTTCATTTCTACTTCCCATTCCCACCCTGTCAGGGAGCCTTGCTCAGTGTCATTGTCAGATTCGTCCCAGTCATAGGCTCCTTATCTTTTTTCACAATGGAAAGTTCTACAGGAACAGGAAAACCGCCCCACAATTCCATCGGATAATTTATGTTTTCAGTCCCATTCATTCTCTGCGTACAGGAGCCAACTTGCCTTGCCCTTCAGAGGGACCTCTATTAAGTGCTTGACAGCTGAAAAATTTATGATTCATATCATAATGATTTTATGTCCATGAAAAGTTTCTATTTTTTTTTTTTTGAATTCAGTGGTGATTTTCTAACAGTAGAGAAGAAGCATTAACTGGGACTGACGCACAGTTATGCTGTGCCATTTGGGGAACAGTCTTTCCAGCTCAGTAAAAACAGATTCAGCGACTCATGCCAAGTCTAAAATCCAACAGGGCTATAGAGAAAGCTGTTGATTTCTTTCCTCTGTAATTTTCATGGTTTTCATTTAAAATTTTGTTTCCCTTAAAACAGTATACAGGTTTTAAAAAGTGACTGAAAATGTCATTATTTGACATAAGGTTATTTGAAGTCAGGTCTCAATACTGCAGTTAAAAATTTTTGTATGTCTGTTTCCTGAGATAACTAAATTCTTTGTATTAAAGATTACATTTTTCTGAAGCCTGTTTTCTGTATTGCTCCATGTACTTGTGAAGTTAATATGTCCTCCCTACATGGAATAACTGTTTTTGAAGCCAAAAAGCAAAAACCAAAAGACAATTTTACATTTGAGGATAATCATCAGAAAAACATATAAGTATCTTGCTACTTTGGTGAAATGAAAAATAAATTTTCACTTTCAAAATCTTCACTCAGAACAAGTATTGCTTTGTAATATTAAACAAGCTACCATCATATATTTCCTTAAAAATTTAAAATAAGAGTCAAGCTTTTTATTGTGAAACTTCAATAATAGGTAAAAAGTAACTGGAAGCTGTTTAAACCACTCAGCATATAAATCAAACTTTTAACGGGCAGAAAAACACCAAGAAACAGGGCAGAAAGTGCCACCAGCTTATCTACTTTATTGAGTATATGGTCTTCTTTGACTCAGGATATGGAAGGAATGCTTGGGCTTTAAAAGTTATATTTCATCATTATTTTACTTTGAGAAACTTCAGGATCAAAATAATGGCAAACTGGGTGATTTAAAACGTCATCTTCCACTATTATTTTTAGTAAACCTTTGGGGTTAGTAATTATTTAAATCCAATATGTTTCAAAGTGGCCCCTTAAATATCTGAGAACTTCACACAAAACCTAGAAGTTGTCTTTCATATTTGACTAACGCAATTACCCAATTAATTCAATTCTACCACAGGTGCCTTGGTGTCTATGCTCCATCCCAGGAGAGAGTCTCTAGTATACTGAATGCATCACAGTGCTGTTCTTCATTCCCTCCAAGTCTCAGTACCCTAAATGTCCCCAGTATTGTCCTGGACCAAGTTGCCGTGAGATCTTCTTTGATTTGTTCTGAATAGGCTGAATTCGAGCTACTGTAGTATATCCAAGTGAAAATATTCAAAGAAGACTGTTTCAGATTGGAGCCTCTGAGGAGAAGTCACCAAGACAGAAACTGGAGGACAAGAGACTGTTGGGTAAATGCCTGAGGGGCAGAAGTCCACAGGGAATCTTAGAGATGCAGGTGTGACTTCTACAAAAGACACAAGGGAGGAGGATTGAGTGGAAAATTTTTAGACTATGGTGCAGTTTTCCCTGGGAAATTGGAATCCCGGAATAAGTAGTGTTCACCAGATGAGCTCTGCGTTGAGCAAGAGTGGCTTAGCATTGGCATTCCCACTGTGTTTGCTCACTGGCAGTGAGCAAGCAGGGGGCATGTGATTTTGGGGTGGACGCTGTGGTGGGTTCTCAGAGAGACACTTGTCATCTAACAATATTCCTTGTAGTAAATTTTAGAATCTGGGCAGCTCTCCTCCTCAATGGCCTCAGCAGAGGAGGATAAACTTGGCTTAAAAATGTGAAAAGGCAATTTTTTAAGTGGAGGCAATGCATTCCTTTGTCTTGGGGAAGAATCGTGTTAATTTTGGAAAAATATTTTTGTGAGCCAGTGGATGTCAAAAGAATGCCCGAAGAAACCTCAATAACTACAAAACTACCTGAGATTCT
Source organism: Ctenodactylus gundi (assembly GCA_004027205.1). Taxonomy (NCBI): domain Eukaryota; kingdom Metazoa; phylum Chordata; class Mammalia; order Rodentia; family Ctenodactylidae; genus Ctenodactylus; species Ctenodactylus gundi. The sequence goes on from PVKB01001407.1 coordinate 412,041, forward strand.
CCGCATGCCAAAAGCTCCTTTATAATTTACTTAGCAAACCTTTGAATACTCATATGCTAAATATTATGAAGGTAGGATAGTTCTATTAGCCTCTTCCCTCATCAGCTTTACACGCAAGCATTTGGAGAAAGACACCGAACGAGGGATTGGGCAAGTGAGTACCATGGAGAAAAGACACAAGGCAAGGCAGGTGGGGGTAAGTCCGAGAGGGAGAGTTGCTATTAGAAGAACGGTAGAGAGAATGAGTCACTAAGATGCCGGTTGAGCAGCAACCCGGAGCAGGTGGGAAAACTAGTCACGTTGACAATTGGAAGCAGCGTGTTCTGGTTAGAGGGGAAAGTGAGCCTGAGAGGGAATGTTCCAGAACAACAAGCAGGTGTTTGTGGATGAATCCAGGGAGCAAGGTGAGGCCCGAGAGTTACTAAGAGTCCCCAAATCATGTCGGGCACTTATTGAGGATGTTGGGTTTTACTCAGACTGTGCTAGAAAGCTACTGAAAGATTCTGAGAAGACTGCCAAGTTTTCAAAAAATTTCTGTTTTCTGTGTTGAGAATGCAGAGTGGGAGGGTAATTGGAAAGGAAGAAACCCATTAGGAGGCTATTGCAACAATCTACGTTAGAAAATAAGAGATTAATTTTTCTCCTTAGATGAAATGGGTAGAAATGAAAGGAAAGTGCTAGAAGGAGGAAGTATAGGAAAGGGACTACAGTGGAGACGTGGCTCGTGAGGATTTCCTAACGTGGGCTAGATAATGGGCTTTGTAAGAAGTCAGTGTCAAATATTATCTTTGAAATTGTCCTGTTCATGTTTCTGCCTCAGATTTCCAGTTAAGCCTAGTTTACTCACAAATGCATTCTAAAAAGTGTGTTGTAAATTCAGAGACAGACAGATGGATATCAACAGACATTAATCTATCCAATCTTTTCTTAATCCAGAAAGAAAGGGTCAGGATGCAACAATCGTGTCAGCAAAGTACAGAAAAGAGATACTCGTGGTGGCAGACGCTTAAACTCAGCTATGGAGTGGAGCCATGGAAGCTGGCAGCAGTCTTGGGGAAGGTTTTGAATCTCGAACTTGAAATTTGAACAAATCTTATCTAGACTATAAAAAGTCTGAAACCCCCAGCTGGCTTTTGATTTCAGGCAAAACAAGAGATTCAAATGCTTGAGCCATTTATAAAAATAAATAATAGATGGAAACACAAAGGAAAAGAATGAAGGAACAGTCGATTTAGTGAAGGTGATGGAGGGATGAATCCTTGTTTTTTTTCTTCTCCCCTTTTCCCCCTGTATCCAGGAAGTCGAATATACTATGATTACTGAAGCATCTGCATCATTTTGGACCTTTAAATGCCCTTGAGGATGGGATGTAATTACTAGGATGATAGAATAAAAAATTGGCATGGCATTGGGCTTCTTGTCCCAAGAGTTATTTTAGATGGACCGTAATTTCTTTTTGTCACACCAGATTTAGATATTCTGCCTGTACCAGCATAACTGTCATGTGATAATTGTAGCCACTGTTTATCGAGCCCTGTTATGTTTCAGACAGCATGCTAAGAACTTTTATTACTAGCTCAATTAGTTATAACAGAAAGCCTTTGACATGGATGCTATTATTTCTACCAATTGAAAGAGAAAAACAAAACTAAAAGGGTCACGAAAATTGTCTGAGATACCATCGTTTGTGTGTGGCAGAGATGGGCTTGAAACTTGCTTGATTTTAGAGTTTGGGTATTACTTTATTCCTTCATGTCATCAGGTAATGCTAAGACTTAATTGAGGTTCTGAGAGACTTGCTTGAAAGTATTACGTTTTCCTAAACTTAACACGGTATTGTTGACCAAGTGTGTTTCTCAGGCCTATCTCTGTCGCAGTTTTGACAAATCCCAATCCCATCTAAGACCTCCTTTCACTGCAGCTACACAACAGCCCAGCTTGTTTAAATCCTGCCAGAATCTGCTTCATTCAGTCCTCTATGATGGCAATCCTTCCACAGGGGGAGAGCTGTGTTCTCAGAGTATAGGCCTTTGTTCATCATCCAAAGGAGGCAGCAGCTGGCCTAAAATTATGATTGGCACCTGGTCCCAGACTCATTATGGTTGCCCTGATGTGCTTTCAGATTCACTGAAATGTTTTTCCTCTGAGAACAAAGCTTCCAGAGACTCAAAACACCTACATTAACTGGTGACCTAAAAGGAACACTTACCTGCTAACTTTCTGGCCCGTCTTCAGGCAGCTTGGCAGGGATTTCTTGCAGCTACTAGACTACTATAAAGAATTAGTTATTCTGGATAGCTAGGCTCATTTTAGCAGAAACATCCTGATTTTAAAAAATCTGTCTTTTGAAATGTCTAATGATGGCCCATTAACAATGTTGAGAGGAAGATAAAAGCATAGGACTAGTAAATATACCAGCCTACGTGTTTCTACTGAATAGTCATATGAATTGGCTTCTATATAGGTGGTTTTATCACTAATCTAGTTTACAAAGATGAAAAACTATCAAGATTTTTTAATGTAGATGATTGGGACGGTGTTATGAATAAAAATAATCATTTAAATACCCTATCCAAAACTGCATGGATAGTTATCATTTATTGAATACCTACTAGGTGTCAGATGCCACATAAGTAATTTTTGCTTCTTATTTAATGAATTCCATGCACCAGCCCCTGGGAGTAAGGCACCATTTATAAAGACGGCGATTTTCAAGACATTACCAAGGTCACACACTGGGGATTTATATGTGCCTCCAAAGTGCCAGCTCTTTTAATTTTAGCATTTTATGAGAACAAATGTTAAGTGCTTTTAACTGTCTTTAACAGAGGCTTGCTTTATAAAAATTCAGTAATATTGAAAACTCAAAAACAACTCTGGATCTCTGATTAGAGTCTAGATTAAAGTGCCTAGATATCATATACTTCTCTTTTCTGCTGTTACCCTTTGACCATTTCCTAGATGCCACAGTAAAAAAAATGGTTAATTAATTTTATTCATTATTAACTATACTGGCAAAAGTTCTGGTGAGAAGGACATGAAGATTACGGATTAGAATGAACAAAGTCTTTTATTTTTCAGTTTCATTTAATGGTAAATTACCATTCTTCATTTCCATGATTTTTTTGAATTGACTTTAGCTAAAAAACCCTTAAAATGCTCTCATTTGGCAAATAAATACCATATTATTTTCTCAGTAAAATTAAATTTTATTTGCTTATAATGGTTTGTAATGACCTTAATAGCCTCACAAATAAGATAAATGCTTGGAGCAAACAATCTCACTTGGTAATATAAAGAGAGTAAGCACTACAAATACTAATTTAGGCTCTGGGGGAGTTTGGAATTGTCAGTCCACAACAGAAATTCATTTTGGTGCACTTGATGGGTGGCCTGGTGATGTAAAAATTATACTTAAAATCCATAGTAGTTGTTGTACAATTCTATTAACATTAGTAGGATACTCTGTAATGCAGTGTACTCTACAAAGTTTAGGCTTAAAAATTTTGTTATATGTTAAATTTTGCGTGAAAGTAAAGGAACACTGATTATTTTGGTAGCTATGAAAATGTATCCTTACAAAATATGCTCTTTGTAATTCTGGATCACTTTCTTTTTGAGACAAAGTATTGCTATGTAGTCCAGGCTGCACCTGATGATAATTTATACTTCTTGTAGAAAGAATTATAGCCCAGACTGGACTTGAACTCAGCAATCTTTCTGCCTTAGCCTCCCAAGTGCTGGGATTGCAGGGATGTGCCACTCTGCGTGGCTTATACAATGTTGGGAATTGAACTCAGGGCCTTGTGCATGCTAAGCAAGTGTTCTTACCACTGTGATATCCCACCAGTCCCCTGGATCACAAATTAATACAGGTATTAGATTTATATTTAGTATGAATTTCCAACTAACACAGTGTAAACAATAATAAAATTCCGAGTGTTGTAGTCTATTTTCTGTTGTTACAACAAAATACTATAAACTGGGATAATTTGTAAAGAAAAGTTTATTTGGCTCACTCTTTAAGCCTGGGAAGACCGAGAGCATGGTATTGAGTAGGACAGAAATAAAAAAAAAGGTAGAAAAGGGACAAGGAAAATTGCAATTTAAAAATTATACATCTAAGAAAATTGGAGCCTTAGGACACCATCAAGGTTACCGAAGACAACCATGCCTTTATTTAAATCTAAGCCTGGAGGAATGGCATAGTGGTTAAAACACTTGCTTTCAAGTGCAAGGCTTTGAGCTTGATTAACCAGCACCACATAAATCTGGGTGTGGTGGTGCATGCCAGTAATCCCAGCACTCAGGAGACTGAGGCAGGAGGATTGATGAGAGTCCAGGGCCAGTCTGGGCTACAAAGTGAGTTCAGGACCAGCCTGGGCTGCAAAGCAAGACTCTGCCTCAAAACGAAAACAAAACAAAAAGTCCATCTAAGCCTATTTTTCCCCTCCAACCTACTCACTCCTAAATTTCTAAGTGTCTTGAAAGACACAGTCAGTCTGTAAATTCTCTCCTGTTCCTTGGGTTCTTGCTTTCCTTTCATTTCTATGGATTTACCCATTCCACAGACATTCACTTCGAAGAAAACAGCACCAATAACCGAGTACTGTGTTTCTATACTTCAAACACAGGCAAATGATTGGTATTCTAACCCAGCCCAGTAATGGATAACTGACAGACAGTAGGACAATGCATCCTAAATCATTTGTCTTGAGGACACTTTCAAGAGACCACCGAAATACTCCCAGTTCCAGAGTATAATACCTGTCACCATCAGGGACTCACACCTCTTTCTGAGTGCATACTTCTTTGATTTTGTTTAATACATTTGCCTATTACTCTCATTGGTAAGTCTTACAGTTCTTTTCTATGATGAACCAAGAGTCTCCGCCATTGGGAAAGAAGTTAAGGTTCCCACCTTCTTGGACCTTGTTCTGGGACAATTCCAGCACCTCCTTGGCCCTCTTGCTGCTACATCAGATGGTGAAAAACAAGACATCACGAGAAAAGCAAGTGTAGTGCTACCAGGGACCGCACCTTTATAACCTCACCTGGTCCTAATTATCTTCCAAGTTTCCCACCTCCAAATACCATTAACATACGAATTTGAAGATTAAGCTTCTACCACACGCACTTTTATATTTGAACCATAGCACTGAATTTATCTATTTTTACATTCAAATAAGTTACTTTTGTGGGTTTTTTTACTGTACATAAGCTGCCACTGAAAATTAAGAAATTATGCGACGAATTAAGGTCTGTAGAACATTTGTTTCTTTGGAAACAGAAAGGGGAGATAAAATATCTCAGTATTTAAAAAGTAACAGGATCCAATTGCCTTATTACCATTAATTTTGCTTCTGATAAAAATTGGTAAATAGGAAAAGAAGTTTATCTGTAGCTTAGACTCCAGGATTTGTGCTTTTCCACTCAGCATACTTTTCCTAGAGTTAATTGACAGATTAAGCGGGAATAATACACTTCCACTGCAAAAGAAAAAAAAAATTATCTGGAGTATAATTTTTTTTTTACAAGAATTACTTTCCTGGCGTTAGTTATGCAAATATGCAGGATATTTGTATTCTCTAGTCTAGAATTAAGTTGCAACCAATGTTGGTATGGGGAGACTGAAGTTGCGTTCTCCTAAATCCCAGGTTGGAGGAGTGAGCGAATACCACGTTTCCTCTCACGAACATGTACTCTGCCTCTTCTTTGTAAGGTCGTGACTCCATATTGTGACTGCCTGCATCTCACCACCTGTAACCATCTCCTGAGTCCTTGACTCTTCTTTGGTCTCCTTTGAATTAGCAACAGATGTTACATTCTTTGTTCTTTCAGCTAGCAACAAGTGTTACATCACATGCACATTAACCAATCAGAAAAGAGTGTGACGCCTGACCCCAGCCAATGAGTGAAGGCCTAATTTCTCCTCCCCTTGCCCTATCCTGCGTTAGGGATAAAAAGCCTAGTCGCCCTCAGACTGGTGTGCTTCGTCTCTGGCTTTTTAAGGTCGCGTAGCCTTTTGTGCAGAAAGTGAACTTTCTGCCTCTCCAGGCAGCTTTGGTTCGGGTGTTTTTGCAACGTTAAGCCGAGGCTCCTAAGCCCATTGGCTCCCTACAGGAGGATGGCACCAGCAGAGAACCGGATCGGCTCCTACAATCTGAATAAGGAGCGTTCCTCTTCGCCTCCTCGCCCTTGGGTTGAGAACGGGATGCTGACACAGCCAAGGCCCAGCGGTAAGTACAGTGTGTAAGTGAGCTTTGCGTCACTTTAATGGTGCCTGAGGTAATCAGCTCCTAAAGGAGAAAGCTTTATTTTTGTTTCTTTTGGATGTGTTGGTTCACGGTCAACCTCGTTGCTTTTGGGCCTGTGGTAAGGCTGCATAACATGGTGGGAATGTGTGAAAGGGCATACGGCTCACGAGTGCCCAGGAACCAAACAGAAGGACACCAAGATCCCAGCATCCCATCAGGGCGTGTTCCCAGTGTCTGGGAGACCTCCCAGTAGCCACAAGACCACGCCTAAAATCCCAGGTTTGAGTAGTGAGGGAAAAGCCAAGGCTTTTGTGTTTGTTGGGGTGGGGGGCGTGCTAGATCCAAACTGAAATAATAGTAGGGTTCAAGAAATACAATGACTTGAAGGGAACTATAGCATCCTGATTAAACTGAACAAAGGGTTTTGTGAAGGAAGACTTTATTTTTACATTGTGCCTCTGTGTCTAAGTTTATTTTAGTAGAGTGGCCCTCAGATTGGGCATGGTGGGAGATCTCCTGGAGAGATACACAAGCACAGGTCTTTTTTTACTCCTAAACCCAGACTCTACCACAACAGGGTTAGGGTGATGTTGAGTACTTTTCATGTTCAGATAGTTTCTGGATGATGGCATTGCTCTTGGTTTAGGAACCACAGTTTGAAAATTGATTACTCCTTGCCTGCCAATAAACCTGGTTTGAAGCTAAGGGTTTTTCTTTTTCTTTTTTTCCTTTTTTTTTTTTTTGCGAATGTCGTGACTGGAATGCTAAGGTGTGGGGTGTAATGGTAATGTGTGGGGTTTTGGCAGGATCTTAGCGTTTCTGGAGCTGTTGACAATGTCTTTTTGACTGGGATTGGCGTGTCTCTCATTGCTATGCTGTGTGGTAGTATGAAGCATCAGTTAGACATACCTTGGAAAAAGAGGTATTGGTCACACAGACAGGGATAAAGAGGTCGCCTGAAATGAGCTTACAGAGGTAGCACCTGGCTGTAACAGTCTGCAGCTGGCTATTCCCTAGAACTGTCGGTGGTGTAAGTGTTGACTGGTTTCAGCTGAGCCTTAGTGGTGGGCTGCTGAGTAAGATGGCTCCATTAATCAGCTCATCTAGAAACTTCCCTGGATAAGGCAGCTAGGTGAAGGTCCCTTTCAGGACCCCTTCCAGCTAATGGAAGCTTTTATTTCTATGTTCCTATCAACTAGCAGAAGCTTTTATCTCTCTGTTCTTTCTTCTTCCTAAATAAAAAATTTTGTCTCCTGTGTCCATGATTTCATTCTTTGATTTTGTGAGACACAAATCTTGTGGAGACAAACAGCCAACAAACCAGTTAACATACTGATTTTTCTCCACCTGGAATTTGGATGCAGGACTACCTGCCCATGTTATTTTGATTCAACTCTAGAAGTTTTGAATATTTTTATTGCCTGGCTTATAATTAACACCATATGTAATACAACTGCTTTTGTTATTATCTTAATTTATTCAGTTACATTTAAAGGATACTTCTCTATAGTTTGTTAATAGTATTTGCTCTTTATGCCTAGCCATATATGAAGTATTTCCATAAAATTTCTAAGCCACAGAAAATTGTAAGATGTTTGACTAGAAAATGGGGATGTTTGAGAAGTTGAAGGTTCTCCGTTCCCAGCACTAACTGCCTTGAAATGTGATGTCGTTTAGGAGTTATCTAGGGCATGGCCGGAATTGGAATTTTAATAGCTCATTTCGAAGAAGGAATGTTAAGCAGTAACGGAGAAGGGAAAATAAAGAATGATGCCCCAGACACTGATTTATTATTTTTGTAAAAATTGAACTGAATGGAGAACAATCTTACAGATGAAAAGTGAATAGGAACTTGCCTCTTGGCATTAAAAGAGGCGGGTGAGGAAACAGATCAGCCAAGCCACTCACTCACCTGTGCTGCAAAAAAAGGGACATATCACTTCATAGCTGGTCCCATATGCTTAGAGAAAATCAGTTTATGCATATTGAAATTATTTTCTTGATGTACACATTTTGTTAATAGAATGTACTAAGTTTATTTGACTACAACGTAATGTTTATAGACTTGGCCTTTCTCTGCCGCAATTGCTCAGCTCTTTTACTAACATTTTTTCCCCTTAAACTTTGCGGTGTAGGCAGATAGAACTCTGTTAGCAATGTCTTATATCAAAGACATGTAAGATGAGAATGAAGCATACTCCTCACACTTTGGGAAAATTCTCATTGCTCCTGTGAATGTTCACACAACTTCATTTTACCCACCCACAGTAAGTCCCTGAAATGTATCTCATGACAAAATAACAATATATTTGGCCAAGTTTTCTTTATTGCTAGCACACATGCTCAGCACTGTAGACAATAGAGAAATCATTAGTGCAGCATTTAGGAAATGGTCTTTTAGTAACTACCAGCAAAAAAATTTTTTTCAAAATTGAAATCTGTGAAATTGTTAGTTTTACAAGATTCTAGAATATTCACAAGGGAGTGGTATATTAAGGTTTTAATGGTTTTGTCCAGTGTTTCTAGATACTTTTATGGACTTCAGATTTACTCAGATTAATATACTCGAGGAGTAGAAACAGGCAAAGGGCTTTTCTGAGACTCAGGATGAAGTCACACCCAAGGAGAAGAATGAGCATAGATTTTGCAAAAGCAAATTCATCAAGTTAATTGCATTTTATGCAAAGCAGGAAATTTAGAAAGAAGGGCTATAGGTAAACCACATTTTTGGAATTTATGAATTAGGCTAAAATGTTTGCATTGCCTTTGGCCTTTAAAAATTTAGGGCAAACAAAAGAATTAGTAGCATAATTTATTTCAGATTCTTATGAGAGAGCATTTCTCACTAATTTCTGTGTTAATTCAGAAGTTCGGACTCTAGCTGGTAGCTGTGTTGGCCCCAGTGCCTTGTTCCTCCTCCTGTGTTACGTCATACTTGTTGGAGAGCTTCTCTGTACCCTGTGGGAAGAGCGACTAGCTGGAAATTCTGACAGGGCTTAATCAGGTAAACTGCTTTGTTCATACAATGGAAAAATTCAAGATGAACAATAACTAGAATTGTTGGGCTAATACATCATCATCTCCTATCGATTTAAACCAAGCTTGGTCAAAGTCAGAAAAATCCTTAAAAAGCACCCAGAAGGTTTCTCTGTTAGAAACTGATCATGTATTACAGGATAAATTCTGATCCTGTGCGTACTAGTTCATTTTGTGTAGACTTCAACTGCTGCTAGGTGAATGTCATTCACTTAACAGAAGAAGTAGCTGCAGCTGGAGGAGAAAGCTGGAGTAGCCTCTGTTAAGGACCTAGTGCTGGAACTAGGATTTGGAGAGGAAGTTCCTTAAGGAAAGAAAAGTGTAGGC
>PVKB01001408.1:0-202344 GCA_004027205.1 Ctenodactylus gundi
GGCAGGTGGATATGGCAGGGTGGCCGAGGCAAGAGAATCACGAGGTTAAGTTTTGCCTGGAGTACTTAGCAAAATAATGTCTCAAAATACTAATGAAAAAAATAAAAGAAACAAGAGGCCCAGCACCACACAACAAAAAGAAACAAACTAACAATTTAACAAAGTGCAATGTAAAATGAGACTAGCAAAACAACTCTTTTTATTTATTTTTGGTGGTACTGGGCCCAGCCCATTTTATTGTTAGAGTCTTGCTAAATCACTAAACTGCCCAAACTAGGCTCAAACTTTCAATCCTCCTCCCTCAGTGCAGAGTGCTGGGGTTACAGGCCTGCACTCCTGGGCTTGTTTTGAGGCTCGGAACTCATGATCATCCCGCTTCATTCGTTCACCTGGGAGCGGAGGCTGCGCCCTGGGGACACGTGCCCGGCAGTGGTGCGGGCCCAGAAGGCAGGAGGAGGAGATGTGGGGACTACAGCTCACCTCATACCTTTCCTTGCCATCGTACCCTAACTCAAAGTAGCAAGAAGGGGATTCAGATTTCTGTCTGTGCTATTCCTTTTGCTTTGTTCTTGGGGGAAGAAATAAAGACAAATTCTTACACTCATTTCACAATTGGATCATTACTCTAAAACAAAGTTCGGGGGTTTTGAGACAGGGTCTCGCTCACTGTAGCTCAGACTGGTCCTGAACCCTCTGCAGCCTAGGCTCGCCTCAGCCTCCCAAGTGCTGGGATTACAGGTGCAGGCCACCATGCCCAGTTTAGGTAGTACTGGGGCATCGAACTCAGGGCCTGTGCTTGCTAGGCAAGCACTCTAACCACTATGCTATTCCTCCATCCCAACAAAGTTAATTATGAGAAATGCGTTATCACTTTCCTAAAGACCAAAAAATCATGTATTTCTTCAACATAGCTTCTACTATTTCCCAAAGAAATAACAGCAAAAATGATCAGAAGAGAATGCCACAAAATGGAAAACACTATGCTGTGTCGGCCTTCGGTGTTAAGATATGCACAAAGTTTAATCTGACTTCTCCTGTGGGGAGGACACATAGCCCAGCTCACAGCAGCAGTCAATTCCTTACCTTAAATTCTAATATTCTCTGGATACGAATATGACTGGAAAATATGCCTCCCTCAGTCCTTCCCCATTCCCCAACTCCTATTCAGAGGCACTATTATCTTACCGTGGGGATTAACAAATTCTCTGCTGAGAAGGCCTGAGTAGTTAACACTTGGGCCTTCCTATGTGGTGTGCTCTGACCTGATGAATCAAGAAAATAGCCAGACATACACAAACACATGGATGTGGCTGTGTTCCAATAAACTTTACTTGTAGACCAAAACTTAAATTTCATGTAGTTTCACATCACAAAACGTAATTGTTTTTCTCTAATCATTTAAAAACGTAAAACACCTTCTTGGCTCATGGGCTGTCTGTCTACAAACAGGGTTTGGTGGGCTGGGGACACTGCTAGGTGGTTAAGAGCACTTGCCTTCTGGAAAGTGCAAGGCTCAGTTACAGCCCCAGCACCACATAAACTGGGTGTTGGTGGCACAAGCCTGTAAACCCCAGCACTCGGGAGGCTGAGGCAGGAGGATTGCTGTGTGTTTGAAAACCAGTCTGGGCTACAAAATGAGTTCAGGACCAGCCTATAGAGTGAGACTGTTTCATGAAGCAAACAACAAAAAAACAGGGTTTGGCTGGTGGCCTGTTTGCTGATCTGTGTCTGAGCCAGTCACCAGGCTGTCCCTCGGAGATCAGCCTGTGTCCCTTACCCCAGGGCCACGTGCCTCAACTCTTCCTTAATAAAGGAGGCGCGCATGTGAAAGCGGTCTGTGGCCTGTGAAGCACAGCACGACTCACAGATTGGTTCTTACAGCTGCACCCTCTTCCCAACCACCGTACCTACTTGTAGTGAGTCGAGGGCTGGGCTGCGGCTCCATGGTGCCCCAGGTTCCACCCCGGCACCACAGGTAAATACAACACTGCACCGTTGCCTGTGAGCAGCAGACTCAGAGCAGACCCTGACAGCTGCTGGGCACGCTGGCCAGTTCTCCGTACCTCGGTCACCTGCACGAAGATGTCCACCTCGCGAGACCAGTGAAGATTCACAGAGCGCAGGTGTGTCCTATGCTGAATTGCACCTGGACCCTGAGGTTGCCTTCCCAGTCCCTACTCAGCGGCTGCCAACCACCCTAATTCTAAACAGTGATTTGCTTTCCATCACTTCTCTGCTCGAAAACCTGAGTCTCCTTAAAAGTTTTAGCTCTGAGGATATTCATAGTGGTGAAACCACAAGTACCTCGCACCTGCGTTCAAGACGCAGGCACGGTGCTGGGAGGGCGGGGAGCGTAACTCAGCAGTAGAGCGCTTGCCTAGCACGTGCGAGGATCTGGGTTCCACCCCGGCATGGCAAAGAAAATTAATAAAAGCAGGAACGAAGTTATGGTGTGTGCATACTGTGGAGTTCTGTGGGCTCCTGTACATGACACAGCCTGCGCTACTCAAAGGGGCTCTAGGGCGTGGCAGCAGTGTGCGTACTGTCTCTGGAGGGACTGAAATGTCAGGCCTGTGACTGAGAAATGAATTCTTAGGGGTTTTTTATTTTCCATTTCATTATTTACTGTGGTACTGGGGATGGCACCTAGGTTTCATTCACACTGAGCTGTATCTCCAGTCACCTTATTTTTAATTTTGAGACAGTGTCTTGCTAAGTTGACCAGGCTGGGTACAAACTTGCAAACCTCCTAACCTCAGCCTCCCAGAGTGGTGGGATTATAGGTCTCTCCCACTGGCCATGTGGTTTTTTTTTTTTTTTTTCCTTCATAACACCCACATACAGCTAATGGCCACAGTACTGAATCACTGGTCCCATTCCCTGCTTCGCCACTGACAGGTATGGGTCTGTGGCCAAGTCACTCAGCCGCTCTGATCCTCAGTTTCCTCTATGAAAACAGCAACTTCACTTAGCTCACAGGACCACAGTGCTCAGCAAGGCCCATGTCATTGTTAGGGTTGCCCTCTCGATCCACATAGGGACTCCTCCAAGCCTCGTGGACAGGACCGAACCTGACATACGCTATTAAATATATGTTCAACTACATAGCACACCTATGATGAAGTTTAACTGATAAGTTAAGCATAGTGCATAAGATTAATAACAAAATAGAAAAATTCTAACAAGATACTGTAATAAAGTTATTTAAAACTTATGAATTATTTCTGGAACTTTCCATGTAATATTTCCGGCCTGTGGCTGGCTTGGTAAAAGAAACTACGGAAAGTAAAACAGTGGGTAAGGGAAGGTGGCCGAATGCGCTGGTGGCAGGCTCCTAACTGCTGGTATTATGTACAACATATTGTTACAATAAAAATATGAAAAAAGACACACAAGGAAACAATATGTAATATGCTACCAGTTTTTTAAAAGTCTACTATACGCTAAGAAAAACCTGTTAGGAAATGTGCAGAATCGGCTGTGACCAAAGGTGATCGTTTCTTCAGATTTTTATTTTCTATTTCCCAATAAAGAGCACATACTGTTGATTACATAAAAGTAATCAGACCTTTCATTTCTCCCCCACTGCTAGTGAGATGAGAGATCCGGCTAAGCCCGGGGACCCTGCTCTAGGTAGAACTGGCCCCTCCAGGTTTGTTTCCTCTCTGCTCCCCTTCCTGGGCCAACCCACTCCCCACAGGGTCCTTCTCCTGCTCCCCGCCCAGGCCCCCTCCTCTGTATTCCTGTGGCACAAATGGGTCCCCCTCCACGCAGCCTTTCTAGGCCAAGTCTCCCTGAAGGGGCCAAAACCCTTCTGAGGGAAGAGCCGCCCAGGCCTGTCACCCCCTTGCTGCCTCCACACTGGCTAATGACCTAACTTTTTATCACAGATATTTCCAAGAGGTGGAAAGTCACCAAAAATTTTTAGGAGGCTGAAATTTTCCTTGGTGAGTAGTACTCCTGACTTAAATAGTTAAGTGTGACAGTGACACAGTACAGGAAAGTGACATAGCACAAGGTCTGGTCCGGCACAAATCAGCTAATATTGGAACAGTCTCGAAATTCTAGTTGGGAAGCACACCGACCTCTCCGCTTTCTCCCTGTCAAGAACTCCTCGTCATCCTTGGGATCATTTGCAGGGATCCCTTGGTTCCTTTACGTAACAAATACTGCGAGCAAAGACAACTCCAGAAAATGCCCGAAGCTCCGGGGACACAGAGGTGAAGACATACTCTGTATGCCTTCACGAAACTTCCACCGGGGGAGGGAGGGTCAGAGGACAAATAAACTAACAGACAAAATAATAAGCCGGAGAGCCGCCGCAGAGGAAGCCTCTAGAACGCCTCGCCTGGCCCAACAGACTGGGTCGGGTTCCCTTGCTTCCTACCCTAGTGCAAGGGGGGCACGTTATGACACTCAACACTTCACGATATTTGAGCCATTCCTCTGATTAAAAAACAGTATTCCCACTACACCATCAACAACACACTGAGAGTTCGGGGCAGTGGTCAGCACGGATACCCAAGCACTATCTGAGGCTCAACACCTCTGAAATCAAAGGACGGGCTGACTTCCCCCTTCACTGGATTTGGGGCAAGTGGACTGTTTTGGTCTGCATCGGTTTTTTGTTTTTTTACGCTAAGAACGCTGCTTCCAAGAGTCCCCGCATGATGAGGGTGGACCACGGGTCCAGAGCAAAGGCAGGAAAAAGTCGCAAACAAAACAAAACCGTCCATCAGGGCGTGGCCCTCAGCGGGGTCCAGCCGGGGGGGAAGCACAGCCCTTCCTTCCGGCTAAAAACAACCGGGCGCCCCCGGCCCGCGGGTTGCGGGGGCAGAGGAAACGCGCGAGGCGATCCCGCCGGGACAGCAACCTCCCGCTTCCACGAAGCAGCGACGACCGGGCAACGCTCGCCACAGCCGGGGGTCGCCTGGGTGTGTCAAGGAGCAAGAGTGGGCACCCAGATTTGCCTAAGAGGTATTAAAAACCCAGGGAGGCACCGCCCGGGCCGAGAATTAGGGGTCCAGGGCTGTGCGACCTTGGGCAAGTCACCTAACCTCTCTCTGTGAACGAGGGGCCTCCACGGATGCGCGCAAAGGCGTCAAGGAGACCAGAGCCCCGCGGGTCCCCAAGCGAGAGCAGAAGCCGGCAGCCGGCGGCACTCAGCTGCGCCAAGTTGAAACTCGTTTAGGAGAAGCGCGCGAGGGAGCGGCGGCGGCGGGCAGCCCCGGGCCTCCCCGAGCCCCACTCGGGCCCCACTCACCTCCAGAGGCGGGTGCGCTCGGACCAGCTCCCCGGCCGACTGCGGCAGCCGGACTCGCCGCCCGTCCACGAGAAGCGGCATCGCATAGGCTGCCGCCCGGCAGGCCCCGGGAGGCGCCGCCGCCCCCGCCCTCGGGCCGCCTCGTCACACCCTCCTCGCTTCACCGCAGGCGCTGCTGGGAAGTGCAGTCCCGACCCGAGGAACGCCGCCTGAAGAGGCCCAGGAAAGACAGCCGGGTGCGCAAGGCCTCACGGGAAATGTGGTCCCAGCGCTCCTGACCAGCCTCTTCCGCAAGGAACTCCGGGAAATGTAGTCCTGAAAACGTGGGCTCGAAAGGGGAATACAGGGAGAAGCCGAGACTGCCACGTGATCTTGAGTTCTCAACTTCCTCGTAGTGCAGCTGATCGGCCCTGAGGGCGGTACTACTCGGGGGCGGGACCCTATTGTGCTGCTCCGTAGGATTGCCTTCAATCAGTAATTAACGTAAACTGTCTTAGTCTGGAAAAGGATCTGAATAGCGTTAGCTTCGCAGATGTTAGAAATAGCCAGTAATCCAGTTCAGTGGCGCGTGCCTATAATCCCATCACTTTGAGAGGCTGGAACTGGTGGATCACAATTCAAGCCCAGTCTGGGCAATTTGGCGAGACTCTAAAAAATCAAATTAAAAAATAAAATAAGAAAAATTAAGAAATGAAATTTTAAAAATACAGTAACGCTGTAACACTTGATGTTTGAAAACCAGTAGGCACACAAAAATGGGCTAGGGCTCCTGGGAGAATAGCCCTCCTCCGTAGACAGGTACCCAATGGTGGATGGTCTCTCAGCATCTGGCCGGCTATTAACTGAGAAATATCAACGTGAAGTATTACTCACTCACCAGATCCAGCTGGTACACTAACAAAAAGTAACTTTACGAAAAATGCAGTGGAGAGATGAACAGCTGCCTCACACAGGGCAGGAACTTTATTATTATTATTTAATCATCTGTATTCTACATCCTCTAAGTCAGCCAAGGCTCCCTCAATGCATATGCCCCACTCAAAAGTCCTAGCAGAGAAGCGACTGCAGGACACAGCCTCATACACAGGTGTCGCCAGCCTATTCAGCGTCTTACCCACAAGCCTGTGCCTAGCTATCAGGAAAGAACGTTTCTGGGGTTTTGTTTCCGCTTTCCTCTGTTGTCACACCACCAAGGTAACATGGATGTTAGTGCGGGTGGGGTGGGGTGGGGTGGGGCATAGGTCGGTGATTAGAGCCCTTTGCCTAGGGAGCTCAAGGCCTGGGGATCAATTCCCAACACCACACAAACCGGCGTAGTGATGCACGCCTTTAAGGCAGGATTGCTGTGGGTTTGAGGCCAGCCTGGGCTACACGTGACTTCACGACCAGTCTTTAACGATTGAAGAAGCCACTCACAGATTTCTAATCTTGGCCTAATGACAAAGCTAAACACCTTAATCTCAACCCTGAAGCGTTACTGCCTGCCAAAGTAGTAAGATAGCTGACTATGTTTTAAACAATATAAAATGTTTTTAAGGGCAATACACTTGTGACCCCTTCCCAGATATTGGGGGCCTTTATTCAGTTTCCTAAGGAAGACCTATTGTACACCTTGAAAAAAAGTTAAAATGCCACAAAGTATATAATCATTCTATTACCATAAAGATATAACCAGACGTGGTGAGATTCATAATCTATCCATTGGGAAATAACTCCCAAAAAATATTTACCAGAAGTGTAGAAGGAAAGTGAGAAGATACTGGTACTAAAATGGGAATACAATCTAGTGTTCTACAGTAAGGTGATTAAAATTTACAAAAAAAGGTTTTAAAAAGAGCTAAAAAAAAATCAGAGGGGTGTAGCTCAGTGGTGAAAGCATTTGTCTAGCATGCACAGGGCCCTGGGCTTGATTTTCCAACATCACATGATCCAAGCGTGTTGGCACATGCCTGTAATAGCAGCACTCCGGAAGCTGAGGCAGGAGAGTTGCTGTGTATTCACAGCCAGGCTAGGCTACACAGTTCAGGACCACCCTGGACTACAGAGGAAGACCCTTTTAAAATTAATAATAGTTGAAATAAAAAAGAATTTTTAAAAAGTTTGAAGTTTCCAACATAAGGAAATGATAAATGTTTAGGGATAAAAATGCTACTTGATTTGTATACTTGTATTAAATTATTATATTGTATCTCATAAATATGCCCAATATTTTAATTTGGGGGTATAAGTCAAGTTTGGATATAGTGGCACATACTTATAATGCTACTACTTTTGGGAGGTTAAGGCAGGAGGATCCCAAGTTTTCTCCTGGGTAATTCAGTGATTTAGTAGACCCTGTCTCAAAACTTAAAAACATATAAAAAATTTTATAAAAGGTCTGGAGATACAGCTCAGAGCAAATCCCTAGTACAGCAAACAAGCCAACCAATCAAACCAAACCAAACCAAACAAAACACAAAAGAACTCTTAAAAGCCCATGCTTGGGGGAACACCCTGGTACCTTCTTCTCCAGAGTTCAGACCTCTTAAACTACCACAGGAGTAACATGGAATAAAGAGAGAATGTAATTATCTTAGCTTTGAAAAGACCTTTCCAGGTAAGGACTTTGTTTTACACTCAGCCATATTCTCAGTCCTTTCTGAGACAGTCTCTAAAAATTGCTCAGGTTGGTTTTGAGTTTGCAATCCTGCCTCAGCCTCCCAGACCTCTGGGATTACAAGTAACTGCCACTGCATCTGACTAGGGTTTCCTTAAATGAACTTTTTCACAAGGTCCACAAATCAATAGCTGCAAGTAACTGACATGCATCAAATTCTCACAACCCTAAAGTAGGCATCAGCCACTCTGACTTCACAGTTGAGTAGAAGTGGAGCTGGAGACAGGTTAAGTAATTTACTGAGGGCAAATACCTAGTTAGAAAGGTCAATCATGTTTTTTTTTGTGTGTGTGTGTGGGGGGGGGGGGTGCCTTCACATTGAGCTACATCCCAAACCATTTTTATTTCTGATTTTGAGATAGGGTCTTGCTAAGTCACTAAGATACCCATGGGTGTTTGAACTTTCAATCCTCCAGCCTCAGCCTCCCAGAGTGCTGGGATTACAGGCCTGGTTACCAGTAACCCTGCAATAGACCTTAAGCCATTCACACATGCATAAATTCCTGTCTTTCTTTTGAGAACACCTACACAAAAGGATGGATCCTGCAGATACACTTTTTAGGATGAGAGACAGTAAATTCTTTTTGTTTTCATGTAATTTTTAAGGACATTTCGACCAACCTTTCCCCTACAGATCCTCCTTTAAAGCACATGTTCTTTAAAGAGTTTGTTTCCTTGAATCTGATCGTCCCTTGTCACTCCTGGCACACATCAGGTGACCCACACGGGAGCCACTCTCATCACAGCATGTTATTTCTGCACACCTCCGATGTGCACACTGCACACAGGAAGGTCTCAAGGCAGCTCTCTACCTCAAAAACAGTGTGTCTATGTCAAATCAGTAACACACAGACCTAAATCAAAAGAACATCTATGTGAGAAGTCTTTATTAGGGTACCCCATTCTATTAGCACACGAAGGCAAGTTCCGTATTACCCATGTCACTTTTAATCTTCAGAGGATATTTTTCTCAACTTTCTTTAAAATTAATCAGACATAGCTGTACATATATCCTTTAATATCATAACTACTTCCCAAACCATAGAGATCCCACCTATTTCCCACTATTTCTTTGGATATAATTTCATTTACTCATTTTACCCAGGATACAAAAACCACCGTTCTATCAGCAGTTAAAAAACAAAAACAAAATGAAGGTTCTCAAATAACTTTTCATCAAGCCACCAAAGAAAATCAACAATATCCAAAACTTTAAAGCAATAAAAATCTCCCTTTTCCAAAAAGGTATTTACAGACTGAAATTGAAACTCTACATTGCCATTAATGTAATTATACAAGAGTCTAGGAAAGAGGAAGTGTTTCATTACAAAATATTTGTCATCAAGAAAATATTGCTTGCCCTTAAATAAACAGAATTGGCAGAAAAATAAATATGCTTAAAGACGGCCGTTCTCACAAATACACAGGAAGTGTGTTTGTTGAAAGGAAAATACACATGCACATACGTGCGTGCGTGCGTGTGTTTTAAATACATGAGCTTCAACAGACTCTGGAAGTGCTTGTGCCAAGTCTCCAAAAAGCAAGGCCACCTGAGACTCTCCTTTCTGTAGTCTGTTAGGAGACTGCAGGGGTTGACTCGGGAAGCTTCGTCAAGCTGAATCCACGACACATGCAGCCATCAGACTGAGATGGCAGGAGCAACTCTGGCACGTGCAAACAGCAGCCAGTCCACCCAATAGCCTAGAGACACAGCAGAATCACCAACGGATGACGCCGAAACTAAGCACACCTGGTGCAAATAGGCAGCTCCAGTTCTACCAGGATGCTTGAGAGTCATGGGGTACACAACATTGTCTTGTGTGTTTCAGTCCAAGCCCACTTTATCAACACATTTACCTGTGCCTCCATTTTCTTTTCTTTTCTTTTTTTTTTTTTGGCGATCTTTTGTTTTGTTTTGGAACCAGGAATCGAACTTGGGGCCTTGCAAGTGCCAGGCAAGCACTGTGCCACTGAGCTACATCCTCAGCCCATCTTACACTGTATATGTGTATTATTTGTCTGATCCTGTTTCCATAAATACCCTCTGTAGTTCCTGGCTTTTAAGGGTCTCTGAAGTCCCTGGAGATATATGCCATCTCAAACTTGTAGCCTTGGATCCCAACTCTGACGTCTCCTTAGTTTCTTTCTATCTTCTCTGTACTCCACGAAGATCCCAACACACAATTAATTACAAAAGAAAGTCACCAGTATAGTCAGAATAAACATTCTAGTTAAAGTCTTTAAATACACAATTTATCCTAGGAGATTTTTCACTGAAATCATACAAAGTCCTGTGGATATTGGCTCTGATAAAAATCTATGTTAAAAAGGCCATCTGTTAAAACGGGCTGGTGCCAATATTAAAAATTTCACAATTACATAAAAAAGCTGTAACACACCAAAAAGATACATATTAAACTAACAAGCAGTCTTTGACTTTATCATTAACCCCACTGTAAATATTGCACATGATAAATCTCGGGTTTTTGTCTTCAAGGGGAACAACAGAGAGAAAACAATAAAACAACAAATGTGTCTGTTCAGACACTAAATGAAGGTGTCAGGATGGCCGAGGGGGCTAAGGCGCCTGACACGAGATGAAGTCTAAACTGAATGTACACCACCTGTGGCAAGTACTCAGTCCAATCAACACCCAATGAGCAATGTGCCAAGGGGGCATGCTGGGAAGAACAGGGTGTCTCAATCACAGGTGCTTGAGGTAAGAGGGAACTGGTCAGGCATGTAGAACACAGGCGGGGAGCCCAGACTACTGGAAGGGCTTCGGAAGTGTGCATCAAAGGAGCTGGGCGTAATCCCAATCACAGAATCGTTCTGGGGTACTTCACCTTTCAAAAAATCATCATCTTCATCTTCTACTAGCTCCTGGTACACAAAACAGAGATTATCAGTAAGATCACGAGAGGCAGTTTGAAAAGCTTTAAAAATTTCCCTTAAAAAAAAAAAAAACCAAGAAAGATTTTTCCTTTCTTGCTAGGCACAGAGGTAAGTGCTTAACATCAAGCTACTTGGGACGCTGAAGCAGAAAAATTACTTTAGCCCAGGAATGCAAGACTAGCCTGGACAACAAGAGTCGGTCCTCAAAAAAACAAAGAAAAAACATATCCTTTGTTTAGAAATGTGTTATTTCTACAAAGATGACAGTAAAGACAAAAAACCTTAAGTTTTCTGATAGTCACTTATTACAAACTATCCCCATTGCTGCTCATCACTTTGACCAAAATGCAAAATATAAAGAAGAAAACAAATTGAGGGCTGGAGGAATGCCACAGAGGTTAGCACACAAGGCCCTAAGCCGACGACTCAAGAGTACCACATGAAGCTGGGCGTGGTGGCGCACAACTGTAATCCCAGCACTTCAGAGACTGGGGCAGGCAGATTGTCCTGAGGCCAAGGCCAGCCTGGGCTACACCAGTGAGTTCAGAACCAGCCTGGGTTACAGAGCCTGGCCATGGAAAAAAAAGAAAGAAAAGAAAGAAAAGAAAAGAAAGAAAGAAAGAGAGAGAGAGAGAGAAGACTGAGCTTTCCAATGATTATCATTTAAAAGAAAGAAAGATCTGCAGCCACTGAACCAGTATTCGAGGAATAGGAAGCTGAATTAAGAGTGGTGACTTAAGTGAAATGACTTAGTTGCGGAAGATTAATATGTTAAACACTGCATGGTTTCTCTGACTTGGAAAACCCAAAACACAGACATTCTTTGGAACCATATGAAGTGATAGCCGGAGCCGGGGAAAGGGACAGGGAGGGGGTGGGAGGGTAGAAAACAGGAAGGGACTGTAAAGTCGATATGATACATATGCGTATAAAAACACCCAAATTCATTGTAAATACTATGTATTACATTTGTATATTAATAAAAATAGCGGGGGGAAAGAAAGAGAAAGAAAGAAAGAAAGAAAAAGAAAGAAAGAGACAGACAGACGGTACAGGAGAAAACATATCGGCAAGCAGAGCACTCATCCAGCAAGACAAGGTGGTGGGTCCCATTTGTAGTATAACAACAATAAAAACAACATGAGGCTGGGGGCGTAGCTTAGCAATTTTAAAGTGCTTGCCTAGCAAGCACAAGGCCCTAACTTTGATCCCACAGCATCACATAAACTGGGTGTGATTAAGCATGCCTATAACTCCAGCACTCAGGAGGCCATGCAGGAGGACTGCCATGTGTTTGAGGCCAGCCTGGGCTATAGAGCCTCAAAAAACCCAAGTATTAACACCGTCATTTACTATTTGACTGGGATCTGTATCCATAAATCAAATTCTGAGACAGTGTGTTATATGAAAATTTACCTTTTTAACAGGTTTCTTAAATTCCTGAAGCTCTTCAGCACTCACGCCTTCCCAAATCTGATATATAGGATCAATAAATTTCTTTGACCTATTAACAAGGATTACATTTCAGTGTCAAGTTGAATACTTCAGCAAAAGTCACAAATGTTATGCTCTTTTCTTAAGATCCATTTGCCCAACATCATAAAGACTATAACACAAGACAAAACAAAACCCCAGCACCAAATAAGCTGGGCATGGTAATGCACATAGTAACCTAGCACTTGGGAGGCTGAGGCAGGAGGACTGCCATGTGTTCAAGGCCAGCATGGAATATAAAGCAAGACCCTGTCTCAAAAGAAAAAAACAAAAAATGTAAATGAAAAAATAAAAAGTATTCTATATGACTACTGTAGCTGCTGAGACTCTTAAGATTTTATCTACTCATAAAGGTAGGGTTTTAAATACATACTGTTTTGTATTATTTCAAGTGATAACATTTCTAAGCTATACAGTGACTAAAAAGTTTCAGTATATCCAAATAAAAACCAAAATATGAGATTGTGGAATCAATTCCTTTTAAAAAAAATTTAGTATGTACATATGTATGTATATATATATATATATATATATATATATATATATATATATACACATTTTGAGACAGTGCACTGCTATGTAGCCCAGACTGGCCTTCTCAGTTCTAGCTCCCTCTCCTTCCACTGGGATCACAGGAATGTGGCACCATGCCCAAAATACTATGCCTTGCGGTGTTGAGGCTTAAAACCAGAGCCTTAAAAGATAAGGCAAACACTCCATCACTTCCAATCCTGGAATGCCCTTTGTAAAAATATTCCCACTTAATCAGTTAAAAATAAGTCCAGAAATTTCAACCAATCTGATTCCAGTCAACGAAGACATAATAGATTAGATATTCCCAGATGGCCATGAATGTTAGTTACAAAGGTGTAACGAAGCCTGGCCCAAGGGTGCAGGCCTGGAATCTCAGCACTCTGGGAGGCTGAGGCAGAAGAATTTCAAGCTTAAATGGTAACTTAGTGAGACCCTGGCTTGAGCAACTTAGTGACTCTTTCTCAAAATCAAATCTAAGAAATGGGATGGGAATGAAGGCCAGCGAGAAGGGCCCGAATTCCATCCAGAAGTACCACCACCACAAAAGAAAAAAGAAAAGTAGAAACTAAACAGTAAGTAAAAATCTATCATTCTTTTTTTCTTTCTTTCTTTCAATTGTGGTACTGGGGATCGAGCCTGAGGCCTGCACACCGCCCATTTTCGTTTCTGATTCTGAAACACCGTCTCGCAGTCATTAGATTCTCCTTGCTTAAACTTGAAATCTTCCTGCCTCAGCCTCCCAGAATGCTAGAATTATGGGCCTGCATCACCAGTTCCAGCACAGTAAAGCTCACTTCTTCATCCAACTGCAAAATTAAGAAGAGCATGGTAGCTTCCCAGGATAACTCACCAGGCTTTTTCCTGTACAACAGTAGGGAAAGAGATTTCCGGATGAAAGAACAAGTTGGCAGAAAAGTGTAAGGCAGCACCTCAGCCTGGCGTCTTCATCCATAGCCCCATACATATTTAAGCTTAACAGTTTAAAAACAAACCTCAGCACTGACAGTGCCCAGTGCGTAGAAGGACCCACCTTTTCAGCACACAAGGATCGAAGGGGAAGAAGGTGTCGAGTGGGTTTGTACAGGTCTGCACCGAGTCTCCTGTGGCTGTGTTTCTAACAACAGGCAGCATCTGGCGATTGTTCCTCTCAATGATAGTGTAGCAGAAGACCAGCTGGTATTTACTGTGGAACACCAAAACCAACACAGACCAAGGCATTAGCAGGCTGGAATTATTCCTGTGTGGACGCAGCACGTGTGACAACGGAAACAAGTACAGAGGAGCTGCCAAACATGAGTACAAGGAGAACATAGCGAAATGGGAAACAACCCTCTTTCAGGGTAAGTATCCATGCCTGCGACTTACAAACCTGCTAGAAAACCAGCACTGCTATCTTCACTTAGAATATTAAATGAGGCTTTTGGGTATTTAGGAAAATGAACATGTTGGCAAAGAAAAAGCCTTAATTTGCACAAATAGGTAGATATTTTTATTTTTGCTGTTTCCAAAATATTACTGAAAAATGGATTCAGTAGCTATTGAGGAGGAGAAGATGGAAAGTCTTGGCTGCTAACAACAACAACAACAAAAAAAACTGAGGACTTTACTGAAGAGGGTTGGACATGGTGTCTGGCTAAGTTGGGAAACTACCAAGGAGAGGTACAGAAAAGGTGAAACAGTTGAAAAGAAAAACTGACACACTCATTTCACCGTCAGGTTTTCCTATAGTTCCTGAATTATGACTTGGCAACCTAAAACACTGTTCATTTTTCTGCCTGTGCAAAAGGATGGTTTGGCTCACTCCACCCTCTACACCCACCCTCACTGCCATGGAGCCATGCAGGCGTTACCCCTGGGTGGTCACGGCACTGCTGCAACTCTAAGTGACACCCTTTATTTTACTACGTCTGTCCTGACAGCCAGGATGGATGACATCTGACTTCTTCCTGGTGGGAGTATAAGTCAGCAACACCAACATTTGGCGCAGGTGAACTTTGCACCTCCTACAACCCACCAGCTGGACTCCTGGGCACAGGACAAGGAGCGTGAGCCTGTTCACCAGGACACGAGCAAGAAAGTTCCTAAGCTGTCACTCCCAATATGGAAAAACTAACAGTTACTTTAAAACTAACCTATCTGAGGCTGGAGGAATGGCTCAGTGGCTAAAGTGTTTGCCTAGCAAGCGCTACATCAAAAGCTAAGTACCCAAGTTTGATTCCTCAGCACCACATCAACTGGGCGTGGTGACACATGCCTCTAATCCCAGCACTCGGGAGGCTGATGCAGGAGGATTGTTGTGAGCCCAAGGCCAGCCAGTGAGTTCAGAACCAGCCTGGGCTACAGAGTGACACCCTGTCTCAAGAAATAAGTAAATATAATAAAAATAAAACTAACCTACATTTCAAAAAGGGAAAAAAAAGCAGTTAGAAATAAAGCCTTGTGTGCTATATAGCTGCATCTCAGAACTGTCACGTCACCAAGTCATGAAAGCCAACAGCTGGGAGTGGTACACATAAATCCCTAGACACGGACCTTTTTAAATCCCCTGTGCTTAGTCTCACATTTCCTTCCTTAACTCAGATACCCGTGCCAACTCCAGCAAGAGTATCTGGGGGCGCCAAGGCCCCTCCTTCACTTCAACATACTGTTCCAGCTGCTTTCTCAACTCATCAATGTGTACCAACTTTCAACCCACTCCATTCTATTGCTTTCTGGTTTCTTTTTGCTTTAGGGCTGTTCACTTTGTTTTCGGCAGGGCAAAAGCTCAAGCCTAGGTGTCACACATACTAAGCAAGCTGAGCTATATCCCTAGCCTATCATCACTTTTGAGCTGTCAGTAGAGAGGACACCTTGAATTAGATGGTCAGTCGAGAGTTAAAGTGGCTGAACGAGACCAGCAAGCTGCCTAAGGGCAACAAGGATGAAAAAAGAACACCTAAACTACTAAAGATTTTAACCTATGATTCTGGCCTGAATACCCTTATTAAATATCCAAAGTATATGTCACTTTCTCCTTGAAGCAGAACAGCCCACCTAACAAAGAAGCCAGATTGGGTGTGCTCCATTTATTTTATTTTTGGTGCTGGGGACAGAACCAAGGGCCTCATACACGCTAGGCAAGTGCTCTACCCAGAGCCACACCCCTCCCCCACATGCCTGCAATTTTACCTCTCAGCTCTGCAGCCTAGCTATGTGAGTTCAGGCAAGGAATTAAATCTATGTGCCTTCACCTACCCAGTTAAGAGTACAGTCACCCAGGTGTGTGAGGATTAAGGGAGCTCTTGTGAAATGCTTAGAACTGCTGCCTGCACACAGTAAAAGATATGTTAGCTATAGTTACTAGACCTGAGATCGTAAGTCCTTTTCTAATCTAATCTACTAGTGAATATTTACCTCACGACCAGTTTATTATTACCGGTATCACTCTAATTAAGCACCTTTGGTCTACGTGGCTCAGGTTTACCCTTACTAAAACTGCCTCAGCTTCCTTGGAATTACCACCTTTCAGTCTAGAGCCATACCACCCTACCCATGCTCAATCTCATCTCATCCGAATTACCACCTCTGAACGAAAAGTAGCAGCAATTTTTAATGATTCCAAAGTACAAAAACAATAGCTATAATGCAGTATTTCCTGTAAGAATGAGTTGTTGCTTTTTTCTTAAATATTCTATTGTCACTAATTCCCAAATATTTAAAGGAATTTTATGATATAAACATGAAAATAAATTTACTTTTAGTGCCCTACCACAGCAAGGTCAGTCTCACATATTTACTTTCAAATAACCCCCATTTAAAAAAAAAGTGAATGACTTACTTTGTGATAGCAGCAAACAAGTCGACCACTGAGGGCAGGCAAATCTTTAGAGGGTTTAGCTGACTCATGACTATCCGTTCAAAATTTAGACTCTGAAGATACATCAAGCCTTTGATTTAGAAAAACAAAACAAAACACAAATATAACCAAAAAGTCTAAGACATCTTAAAAAGCACAAATTGTTATATTAAAAAAAAAAAAGGACGAGGAGTAGTGGCATATTCTTGTAATTCCAGCACTGGGAGGCAAAGCAGTAGGCCCTTGAGCTGAGTTTGAAGCTATCCAGGGCTACACAGTGATTGACCTGCCCAAATAGTGACACTATCTCAAAAAAACAGTAAATAAATGAACAATAATATGAATTTAGATATGGAGCATAGACAGTAGTAGAGCCTAAGTTTTAGGTGAACCAGGACCTGATCCTCTGAATGAACGAACACACACACAAGCATGCGCACTCACACACATTTACTTAATTTTGTGGGTACTGAACAAATGGCTTTCACACTGAGCTATACCTACAGAGCTTTTTTGTGAGTGGGACGAGAGACAGGGTCTTGCTGTGCAGCCCACACTGGCCTTGAACACAAGGCAATCCTCCTGCCTCAGCCTCCCAAGTGCTGGGATTACAGGTGTGTGCCACCACACCCAGTTTATACAGTGTTAAAGAACTGAACTTGGAGCGCTATCCAGCAAGTGATCTAATCACTGGGATATTCCTCCTGTTTTTTATTTTTTCTCCACTTTTAAATTTGAGACCGGATTTTACTAAGTCACCTAGGTGGGGCCTGAACCTGCCACCCTCCCACCAGAGAGCTGACAAGTATGCGCCCCCATGACTCTTTTCTTCAGTTCTTACAGTACTTCAAACAAAGGTCCACGCAGATCGTCACACAATGTGCAGCCCAGAAGAACACCACTAGGCTGGCTGCAGCCATTTATGACCGAAACAGCTCTTCTGAAGAATACAGCTGCTTCTTTTAAAGATCCAAGTAAACATGTTTCCAGTGGATTATATGACTACATGGAATTCATTTATTTGCAAATTTGGCAGGGTTTGATTATAGCTAAAAATCTTAATTGGCAACAAAACGAAACCAGCTTTTTTGACACTGGGTCTCACTCTGTAGTCTAAGCTGGTTCTGAACTCCCTGTGTAACCCAAGCTAGCCTGAAACTCAGGGAAATTCTCCTGCCTCATCCTCTATGGGTATGTACCACCACACTCAGCCTATCGGGTGGTAGGGAACTGAACCCACAGCTTTGCTGAACTATGCCTCCAGCCAGTAAGATATTTTCTTAGAGGTTTCTTCAAAGTATACATTTAAATGGGATGTTACCACTTGAAAGAAATAGTTACCTAATTCAAGATTCCTGGCATTTAAGTTCACACACAAAAAAAAGCAAAGATGTCACATTTACCCTGGGGAAAGCTTTATCTGCCTACTTGTTTACATAGGTCATTTTAACACCCACATCTTTCTAGCATGGAGGGAGTAAGTATATCTAACACAACACTTGTGAGTCTCAGTATAGAGCTGTAGTTCGCACCCTGAGGAACCTGTGCCATCAAAGGACACCTGGCAGTGTCTGGAGACAGTCTTATCTGTCAAAAGTGAAGGTGGGAAGGGAGCTGCTAGCAGTATCTGGTCGGTGGAGGTGAGGGCTGCTGCTGGACAAGGCATAGGACAGTCTCAATAAGGAGCAATTATCCAGCCCAAACATCAACAGCACACAAGCTGAGAAGCCTCAGCTTATAGGAAATAGCTATTAACCTATCTGACTTTTAATGAAAGTATACAAGGCAGCCTAAACTGACTTAATTACATTGTCCTTGGGATTTCTTCTTCTGAAAATATATTATCAAATTTCACCTGATAAGGGCTAGAGGAATGGCACAGTGGCTGAAGCACTTGCTTTGCAAATGCAAGGCCCTGAGTTTGATTCTCCAGCACCACATTAAAAAAAGCTGGGCGTGTAGGTATGTCTGTAATCCCAGCACTAGAGAGGCTGAGGCAGAAGAACTGTCTTGAGTCCCAGGGCAGCCTGGGCTACAGAGGGACACCCTGTCTCCAAAAAAAGAAAAAGGTTCACCTGATAGATTTAGGTTATAAATAAACATGAGAAATCAGTGAAACTGGCAAACAAGCATTCCAGTTTAATTTTTGTTGTTGTTTTTGAGACAGGGTCTCCCTCTGTAGTCCAGGTTGGCCTGGAACTCATGACA
Organism: Ctenodactylus gundi; assembly: GCA_004027205.1. Lineage (NCBI taxonomy): Eukaryota > Metazoa > Chordata > Mammalia > Rodentia > Ctenodactylidae > Ctenodactylus > Ctenodactylus gundi. The sequence goes on from PVKB01001408.1 coordinate 18,886, forward strand.
ATTCTCCTGTCTCAGCCACCACGCCTGGCTTATGTGGTGCTGGAGAAATCAAACGCGGGTACTTCGCACTTGCTAGGCAAGCACTTTTAATCACTGAGCCGTTCCTCCAGCCCCAGCATCCAAGTATGAAGAAGAGCAGAGTGAATACCTATGACCATGAGCTTTACAATTAGCCCACTACCTTTACAATTAGCCCACCATGGCTTCAGGTCCTAATTCTACTACAACCTACCAGATCTTGAGCGGACTCTTTCTTGGAGCTTTGGTGGTTTCATTTGTTTTTTGAGACCAGGTCTTGCTCTGTAGTTCAGGTTGGCCCTGAACTCACTAGTGACCCAGATTAGCCTCAGGCTCACAGCAGGTAATTTTCCTGGCTCAGTCATGAGGTTTTTAAGTACTGAGTGCTGGGATAACAGCCAGTGTACCACCATACCCAGTTACTATGTGGTGCTGAAGAACTGAATTCAGGGCCCTTTCCTTGCTAAGTAAAGGTTTTAATCGCTGAGCTACACTCCAAGCCACTGGGCATATTCTTGAAGATAAAGTGGGAATGCCTGCTATTCCCTCAACTGTCACCAGGACAAGGAGAGCACGCACTGAAGTTTTGTGAACGGCACTAAACAACACAGCATAAGTGTTCAGCCTCTAAAGCTGGCTTCACTTTTACAGTCTCTGAAGCTGGACCTTCAAATCAATCAACAATTAAAAAGGAAGCTTAAAGGGTTTCCATGAGACTTTTAAAGGCTTGAAATTCATGTGGTTTTTTGAATCCATAATTTTCATCAAAATCTCACAGAATCATCACTCTGAAGGGTGACAAGTATCCTACGGAAACCCACTTTCACACCGCCAATCACACATCACTGACCTTCTTTCAAGTTTCCACTTAAAAGCTGCTTATGACGGAAGACGAAAGTGTAGAACACAGCTTGGCAAGCTGAATAAAAAGGCCCGTGGAGAGCTACATCACAAAAAGCCTTTGATCCTGAATCCTGATTATTAAGGTATATGTGCAGCCAGTTAACCAAAAGATCGAAGCATGATTTTACAGTACTGGAGAGAAAAAAAGTTCAAGTCAACTTTATATGCTTTGTAAGAAAACAGTGATATACAAGTTCACAACTGCCATTCCTTACAAATCATGAAAATACTACCATGGGTTCAGGATGTAACTTTTCAGTGGTTGAGCATTTGCCTAGCATGCATGATGCTGGATGGAGAAGCAGAGGAACAGAAGGGAAGGACAACAGATGGTGAAGACAATCTTCTAACCATCGTCAACTGTAAAGGACTTCTTGGATGAAACTCCAGTCCTTAGGGTAATACAGTCAAAGAACAGGGGACACAGTCAACACTTTGGAGACAAGAGTCTGGTGGGCTTCACTTCTCCCTGTGGGATTCTGATGAAGTCTTACAGCCACCAATTTAAGCCAAATCATTTTAGTTGTTGGGAAAGGGTTTTTCACTGCAAACTTGCCTACAGTGATCTTCACAGATCACTTTAAGAAACTGGACTTTATAGCTTTTTTTTTCTTTTTCGTGTTTGTTGGGGTTTGAACCCAGGGCCAATACAAGCTAAGCAAACAATTGTCTCTAGGCTACATCCTCACTCTTTTTTCTTTTTTCCAATTACCTTTAAAAGGGCTTTTCTTCAGCTCTAACAGATACAACTGATCTGGAAAGCAAATGACAAACCTCCGAAATGAATCAAAGTAACACACAATAGTATATACTATCCATGAAGATTAATGTATTTTCATGTTCATCTGCTATCACATAGAACAGATAACAAAAAGCTCTGTACATGAGGTTTTATTTCTAAAACAAGGAACACTTTACTCTCAAAGTGCTTCTTTGAAATAAAAACATCTTACACACCGTGAATCGATTTTTTCACGTAAAAGGTAGACCAAAAAGTAAAGACCTATTTCTTTTACTTAAGATAATTTTATCATCTTTATAAAGCATTTTAACAAGTACTCAAAAAATTAGGTTACTTACATAAGAGGAACAAATTTAGCTCTTGCCAAAAAGCTCCCAATATAATTTCCAGCAGCTTGCCTGATGATGGCAGGATTATTTGGATCCTGCAATTTTTTCCAGAGATGTTCCAAAAATGCTTCTGCAAATCCCTAAAAAAGAAAATGTGTTGGCCTTATCTTTTATTAATGCTTAAGACAGTGTAGTTACCAGAATTCTGAGATTTTACTTGTTTAATATGGATGGGGTTCTAGCATCTCAACTGTACCATTAAATAACGAATACAGTGATTCTTACTTTTTGAAACATCTTAAGATAATACTACTTAAATCTATAGGTATCTCAAGAGTTAAAAATCTGGTGGGCCAGGCTCTGTTATGTTGTATGAACATTCCATATGACTTTTACAGAGATGTAGTGTTGGGGATCAAATCGAGGACCTGGCACATGCAAGGTTAAGTCTTCCACCACTGAGTTGCATGCTAATACTTAAGATGTTTTTATAAGTATCTTAAAAGTTACAGAAATAAAAAAAAATGAAAGCTTACAATACTCCATTTGAGAAATGGATGAAAAAGGTTTTTTTAAATGCTCAGAGTATAAAATATAAAAATCAAAGCTGGTGGTGGGTACTCTAGGAGGCTGAGGCAAAAGGGTCCTAAGTTTGAGCAGAGCCTGGGCAACTTTGCAAAACAGCAAAAAGGCCCTGGACTGAAGACCCCAGTACATGCACACACACACACACACACACACACACACACACACACACACACTCTCTCTCTCTCTCTCTCTCTCTCTCTCTCTCTCTCTCTCTCTCTCTCTCCCTCTCTCTCTCTCTCACTCATTCCAACGGACCACAAACCTAGTTGAGTATCAAAACCAACACTAAGTGCCAGGCCTGGTGGTGTATACCTGTTCCAGTCACTGAGGAGACTGAGGTATTTAATTACAGAATTCCTAGACTAGGCTGTGCAACATAGTTTAACTGTCTTGACACCATAAACAAGCCCATTCACTGGTCTGAGACATGGTTTTGGAATCTTCACAGTGTATAAGCCCTTCAAGTGATTCTCATGGCTAGCCAACAGTGAAAATGAGATCATCCACATTCTCCACATGGGAATTCCTTCTGCAAGTACAGAATATCTTGTCGTTGCATACACTGAAGTCAATCATGAAATATGAAATATAAAGTATACAGCTAGTGTTAGATTACCAGTGCAAGAAAGAAGACTAGATTCTTATAAACAAGTGAAATTTCTTCTACCAAAAAGGTCTTGTAAATCTATGAACACTCGGGCAGATTGGACCTAACCTTATTCATGACCAATACTCTGACTGCCCCACGAAACTCAAAATAGTTGGAAGAAGCAAGAGATTTATTCTTCCCTGAAAAAAGACAACCAAAGCCTCAAGCTTTAAAATTCTGGATTCAAAAGTTAGTTGGAAAAAGTGGTTAGTTACATGGTTCCTGCTGAGACACGTCACCTAGGCTGGTCCTATAAGTAACCCTTCACCCACACTCCTAAAGTAACTCTACTAAACCCAATGGTTCACCAAGATAGACTCTGGAGTAATCTCTGGTCTGTCCACTGTGCCCTATCTGGGGGTGAAGAGGCATTCATCCACGTCTCAATAAGGCAAGTTTCACGTAATATACCAGTCAGGAGAGACCAAGAGAATAAAGAAAATAGTTAAATAGCTTCTGTCAGATTTTCATAGAAAGGGAAGGGCACCACCAAGTGTCCAAAGACAGGATGACATCTTCAAGACTGGAGCTAAGTTGACAGGCAGCAGCAATTCCCTCTGCTCGCTCTTTCCAAGGTCAAAAAAGAATGCATTTCTATAAAGCACATTAGTAAGCTCAAGTAAAAGAAAGACCTCATGGTCACCCCTCATCTAGTTTCATCTAGCTTTGTTTTTTTTCTCAGTACTGGGGACAGAATCCAAGGTTCTAAGCTACGACACTAACAGACTTTCTCTTTTTCTTTTTTTTTTTTTTTGGACCAGGGTCTCACTGTGTTGGGAAGCTTCCCAGGCTGAGATTGAACCTGTGATCCTCCTACTTCAGCCTCTCAGAATGCCAGAATTACAGAAACACCCCAGGCTTGCCACCTCCAACTAGTTTGAAAAGAAAAAAAAATGTGGGCAAGGATAAGATACTGACATTTGTACTTACCAATTTGAAGCTACAGAGGTAAAACATAAAAAACTGTACATGACAGGAGGCATGGGTGGGCAACAGGAGTTTATCAAAGATGGCTATCAAATCACGATATAAATCCTTTGTTTTGTTGTTATCAATCTTACCTAAAGAGAAAAATTCTCATTTCAATTTCATATACATTTATTAAGACACCACATTCATCTCTCTCTCTCTCTCTCTCTCTATATATATATATATATATATATATATATTTTAAATTTTTAATCTTTTATTTTTTTGGAGACAGGGTCTTGTTCTGTAGCCCAGGCTGGTCTCAAACTCACTGGTGTAGCCCAGGCTGGCCTTGGACTCAGGACAACCTGCCTCCCTCAGCATCCCGAGCTCTGGGATCACTGACATGCGTCACCATGCCCAGCTATATGAAGTGCTGGGGAATCGAACTCAGGGCCTTGCACTTGCAAAGGCAAGTGCTTTACCTTTGCAAGTGCTTTAACCGCTATGTCATTCCTCCTGCCCAACCTGTCAAATTTTTAAAATGAACATACTACTAAAATACACTGAATTATCACTGGGTAAAAACAATGCTAGATTAGAGAAAACTCCTCCCCTCCCATGTGTACTTTCTTTGTAATACTAGGGATTGAGCCCAGGGCCTTTATTATGCGCTACTTTTTTCATACTCAGTCCTTTTTTTAAAAAAAAATTTTGAGAAGACAGGGTCTTAAGCCATTAAGTTGCCAGGATGAGCTCAAATTTATGTTCCTTTTTTCTCAGCTTTCCAGAGTGCTGAGATTATATTCCAGACCACCAGGCCTGGCTGACTTTCAAGTATAATAATCCAGTTGTGCCGAAGAAGAAGACTGTCCTTTCACACATACAGTTGTGAAGCTATGAACCTTTTTAATGGACAACTTTATAATTCATGAGGCAAAAGTCCTCTGATGCATAATTCTGCAGCTAGGAATTTATCACAAAGAAATCATCAAAGATATATGCACAAGAATGTCCATTACACTGCTATTTAGAATGAAAAATAAAAACAAATAAGTCCATAAGATCCATAAAAACTATTTTAGGCTGGGAACAGTGGTGTACACATGTAATTCCAGCTCATCAGGAGGCAGGAGGATTCAAAGTTCAAAGACAGCCTGGGCAACTTAGCAAGAACTTGTCATGAAATAAAATAGGTGTGGAGACAGCACCATGGTGGCAGAGTCCTAACCTAGCAACGGTGAGGCTATACGTTCAAACCCCAATACCAAAGGGGTAAAGGGACTGTTAGACCAGTGAACGATGAGCAAATGTAAAGGGAAGATGATAAATCACTATGTTTAGTGTGACTACGCTCAAATCCATTAGCTACATCTGAAGAGCCAGAGTGGTGGTGCATGCCTGTGGTCCTAGCACTCTGAGAGGCTGAGGTGGAAGCATTCCAAGTGTAAAGGTGGCCTAGGAAACTTACTGCCTTGTCTCACAATAAAAAATAAAAAGTGCTAAGGATGTAGGCTCAGTGGCCTGGGTTCTACCCCAGTACTAGGGAAAGAAACATAAATGCAGCTTTGTGGTAGCATGTGTTAGCTCATATGCAAAAGTCCCTGACTTAATCCCCTGCACCAAGGAACAAATAAATATATACAGTCACACACATACACATGCTAACAGGAAAAGAAGACATATATCAAAATGCTAGTTAACTGTTCTTTAAAAAGAAATGTAGCCACTTAAATGAAAATGATCTTTATCCTTTCCTATACTCTTCAAATTCCATCTTATTTTTTAAACAGAATAAAAGAGAGGAGAATCAACTAGATCCAAGTCCTATTAAGCTGAATAACCTAATTATTAAATCTTAGCAAAGCACATGGACAAAAAAATTTTTTTTTAATTTTCCATGGTAAAAGTCTCCAGACTGTTTCATGACGGCAAGCAGCATAGTGGTTTGTTCAGTGGTTTGTTCCTATACCTGGGACAACAATGGTACCAAGTACCAAACTAAATTGTCCACCACATCATTCTTAAATGTCTTGAGCAACTTGAGAGCAATTTGATCTCTGCCAAACATAGACCAATATCTGTATCTTTTAATATATTAGTGAAAGCTCAGAGGCCATGAAGATAAATGAGTCTCAATCCAAGTCCCACTGCTTTCAAGCTATGTAATATTGGCAAGTAAGCTGATCTCTGTCAAACCTTATCTCATACTTCAGGGGTTTGTAAAGGATTTTTATTAATAGTAGAGATAGTGTAAAAAAAAAAATGCCCAGCAGAGTCAGGTACCCTAGCTACTGAGATGATCATAGAGTGTAACTGCTATGCTTTAGATTTATGTATTTGGGTTTAGCAGGATATAACAGGAAAACTGAAGAACTGTGAAAGATTGTATTAATTTGGTGAGACTGGGGTTGCCCAGCGTAGAGCTGAGTGAGAGTATGAGTGGGGCACGTGCATGCGTAAATGTGTGTGTGTGTCTTTAACTTGTGAATTAAAGTAAGGAAAAAGAAACATTGGCAGCTTCTCCCAGGGAAAACTCTGGCCTTGTCTGAGTCTCCTGACATTGGTTTGGGTTCAGCTTCTATTGGCTTCTGTCCACAATGGGGTGAGCAGCTCTCCAGCCTCTGCCATGTGCTTCCACTGTTACAGGCTGCCTGAAGTGGACTGCGTGAGACCTTCTGAAACTGTGAGCTAAAAATAACTTTCCTCCCTGAAGTACTACTGGATGTTGGCTATTATGTCACTGCAACAAGAAAGAGTTACCATCCACATAGCAGACATCCTTGATGTAGGACAAAAGCAAAGACAGCAGGATGTCCAGGCGTTCAGCCACAGGATGGACCATCTGACTGAGCTGCTCAGGACCAACTTTTGTTTCTTGTTCAGCTTCTTCATCTTCATCCTTTGAAGAAATAAAAAGTGACATTAAAAAATTAAAAGGGGAATAGTAGAAACTCCTCATAAATGATAACGTCCCCTACAAGACAATGGAAAAATTGCATAAATACTATCAAAAGGCCTTCATACAGGGATGTGAATCAAACAGACTGATTATTAAAATAAAGGCAAGGGGCTAGGGTATAGCTCAGTGATTACAGTGCTTGTCTAGCATGCACAAGGCCCTTGGGCTTGATTCTCCAGCACAGCTGGGCGTGGATGCACACACCTATAATCCCAGCACTGGTAAGGCTGAGGCAGGAGGATTGCCATGTGTTTGAGGCTAGCATGGGCTACACAGTTTAGGACCAGCCTGGATTACAGAGTAAGACCCTGTCTCAAAAAAATAAAACACTCTTTTTCAGCACAAAAGAAGTCAAGACCGCCCCTCAGAACCAATGACAGACTGACTGACTGACCAGGGATCAGAAAAGCCCACCTTCCTGGCCAAAAGCTGGAATCAAACTCTGAAGAACAATTCACGTTCCAGAGCAAACCAGAAAGATCACAACAGTAGCTACTTTCCAAGCCAGGCCATCATTTTGCTCTCTTCCTTGACTTGCCCAACCCTGATGCTCTCTGTCCTAAGAACACCTGAGTGTGGCCCAGGCTCTTCTTCCACTGAAATCACCTGGGGCCAAACAGTACCCAGGGCTGAGAAGTCCTGCTTTAAATGGCAAAAAAGAAACTAAACTGGTATGTTTTTCTACCACTCATTCACAAACACAAAAACAAACACGTTTCACCAGACCCAAATTTAAGGCCCCTGGAAATAAGTCAATTATACTAGGCAGTAAAAAGCAAGATAGCAAACTACTTACTTAAATAATAATGTTAAGCTTTACTACCCGAGCTGCATGAGTACGATGGAATCACATCCAGGAGGCTGAATCAGTGTTAACAGCTCATTTACTGAAGGTGAGGGCCAGGCTTATAAGCAGTTTAAGGGAGGTGGGTCCCAGTAACAGGGCAAGGGTCATTTACTGATTAGAAGGATTCTGGGATCTGAAAGTAGCCTAATTTGCATGGCAGGTCTGATCACGTGATTTCTGGTAAGGGTCTGGAAGCAGGGGAAAATTAGGAATTTGGGTATGATGCAACCTGAGCTGCAGATTAAGAGGGAGAGACTCCACTCTGACAAGACATTATTATCAGGGTATGAGCCGCCTTCTACCTACAATCATCCCAGGCCCAGTCAAGGTCCCACACTAATCATTCTACTTTATTTTAACCTAAAGGCTTAAAAAAAGATAAGCCGTTAGCTATCTCTTCTCAGACTCTAATGACGAGCCTCACACATCTGCTTAGATAGGAATGGCTCAGCAGTTAAATTGCTTGCCTAGCAAGCACTAAGACAGGCTCTAAGTATCAAGTTCGATTCCCCAGCACCATTTAAACCAGGTATGGTGGCAAATGCCTGTAATCCTAACACAGCTGTGAGTCCAGGGCCATCCTGGGCTACAGAGTGAGACCCTGTCTCAAAAATAAAAAAAAAGAGCTAACCATATTAAACAATCCTTCCGTAGAATCTGTCCCACTGCAAGCCTGAGTTGCTGTTTCCTCAGCATCTTCAATATCCTGCTTGGATGCATTCACCTACATCGCAACAAAAATAATAAAAAAATAAAACAACAAAAGGTGAATACATTAAAAATACAGCTATTCTGGGGCTAGACATTCCCTGCTACATATACTTCAAAGGTACCCATATTAGCACCTTACATAGCACTACAATGAATACAATCACGGCGCAAGCCAATAAATGCATCTGGATCATGAAGAATTTAAAATTTCACATTAGGGGCTGGAGGAATAGCACAACAGGGAGAGTGCTTGCCTAGCAAGTGTGAAGGCCTTGAGCTTGATTCTCTAGCATCACATAAGCCAGTGATCCCAGCACTCAGGAGGCTGAGGCAGGAGGACTGCTGGAAGCTTAAGGCCAGTCTGGGTAAGTAAATAAATACATACATATACATAATATATAAATTTCACATTAAATATTAGAACATTAAGCCCATTTTACTACATAAATAAAAAAGCAGCACAAACTGTGAAACAATACTCTAAATCAGCATCAACAAGTCTGTAACATGAGTTCAATCCCCAGCATGAGGAAAAAAAAAAAATCAACCTCAACAAATTCAATGTCTACACCACCAATCAGAACTCAGGATCCATACATGTTTTATACAAGCACACCATCAATCACCTGGGCAGAAAGGATGAAATGCAAGCCAAGTATGATTAAGTATTTACCACACATAATATACATTATAACATGCAATTCACGCAACAATTTTTTAAACTATCTATACAGAATCTTTGTAGACAACCTTTAAATGGTTCCTTTAAATTATACCTGAGGTAAGATCAAACCTGGAGCTAGCTAAAGAGCTGTAACCCCAAAGTAAAGCGGTGGCATGTCCCATTGACTTCCAGCTCTTCCGAGACCTGCCTGTTCTGCCTTACTCCTCTTCTACAGCAAAAAAAAAAAAAAAACCACCAAGGCTTTTATCTTCTTAGGCCACAACCTGCTCAAGTCTTCCCAGATCTGATTCACGCCTGTCACCCCTGCCGTGACCCCTCCTAATATTATCAGCACTCAAGGAGGTCTACTTCCTACCCACACTGTCTCATGGAACACAGGCCCTGCCTCTTCACCAACACCACCTTCTTCCAAGCACCCGTGCTTTTCTCAACCCTCTTCACAATGTCGGCACTACGTGGTGGTACTGATCAGACCCCTGCTTCAGTCAGCCTCCTCCCCCTTCTCATCACGCTCCCCTCCCAGACTGAACTGGATGGCTCAGGTTTGTCCTCACTCCTACCCCTGCACTCCCCACCAACCACTCGGTGAGTATTCCCAAACTGGCAACCCTATGCACACCTCTAGCTATTCTTCCATCAATGGAAATACCTTTTGAAGAATTCTTATCCTTACCCTCTGCTTCTCCTTGTCCAACTCAGTCTTGTACTGCAAAGAGGATTACAGGACTACAGGCATGTGCTACCAGACCCAGCCCAACTCAGTCTTCAGAACCAGCTCACCTTTCCTCCATGTTGCTAGAAACCATCATCCCTTGTGTAACTTCCACACTTTACTGTGACCTCTTTAAACAAAATTTTTACTTATCATTATAATTTGTACTTGTAAAAATTTTCAAACGCAAGAAAAGGAAAAAAATACCAAAAAAAAAAAGGTATATAAAGTCTCATTTCAAAATCACTTCCTCAGGAAAACCTTCTGACACCCTCTAACCATTCTCTAGCTCATAGTCCTGTGTTCCAATCAAAGTAGTTTCTACAACTGTATCTTCGCCTTGGTGTGTCTACACATATGCCATTTCCAGACACGAAACAGAACTGTCAGGACTTCCTAGGACACAGATAGTCCTACAAAGGGCAAATGAAGCAAAGCACAGCAAAACTGCGGGTTCTTTTCCATTGTTGTTACTGTTTCACATGCTGTGACTACAAGTATAAAATTAAAATGAAGGAGAAAAATAGCTTATCCAATACTTACATCCAACTTGAGTAGCTTCTCAATAATAAGCTCCAGAATTTCACGCCTTAATGTTGGAAAATAGACACTTATCCTTAGTAAGTTATGAACATAACATTCCTACAACACACAAGGTTAAAAACCAAACATTTAAACAGATGTCTCATATAAGTAAAATGACAATTACATAACTTTTAGTTAGTTTGAGATTATCTGGAACTACAGAAAATATACTACTTCTACATATTATGTCCAGAATAATTACTCCAATTACCTTCAAGGAAATTTACAATTTACATACTTCTATAATTTTAAAAACAGCTTTACTGAATATAATTCATATGCCATAAAATTCAGCCAATTAAACAATTTTTAGTATATTTATCCCAAACTAGGGCCAATTTCATGACATTATTATCCTGAAAAAAACCCCAACCCCTGTGCCATAGTGAGTTCAGGACCAGCCTGGGCTGCAGACCAAGAGCCTGCCTCAAAAAGTGCAGCCCTATACCACCACTATTGCACTGTCTCCACTCACTTGCGTGATCTTGTAGCACAACTGTCCCTTATATTCACTTATGTTGTACATATCACATAATCTTACTGTATAGATACACCACATTTTATTTATCTGTGCACTAGCTGACAGGCATTTGATAAACCATTATTAATGCTGCTATAAACATTTATGTGCAAGTTTTTGAGCAGGTACATTTTCATTCTCTTGGGTATGTACATCGCACCAAACTGCTTAATCATGTAGGAATTCGACATTTCATCATTTCTGAGGATCAGCGAGACTGCTTTCCAAAGTGCCTATCTCATTTTACTTTTTTTGGAGACAGGGTTGTTCTATCGCCCAGGCTTGTCTTGGACTCACTGTGGACTCCAGGCTGTCCTCAAATGCATAGCAGCACTCCTGCTTCAGCCTGGGAGTACTGGATTACAGGCATGTACCAACACGCCCAATTTATGTGGTGCTGGTGAATCAAATTCAGCACCTTTCACTTGCTAGGTAAGCACTCTAACCGCTGTGCTATTCCCCCCAGTGTACATTTTTACCAGTGTTATCCAAGGTTTCTGGTTTCTCATACCCTCAACATCACTTGCCATTGTTTTGCATTTTGGTCACACATGAGTTTAAAGAAGTAGTTCTGACTTACATCTCCTTCCTTGTGCTTCTGCTGTTTCCCCTCTGTGCTTATTTTGGAGAAACGCCTATTCACATTCTTTGTCCCCTTTCCTTTTTCTTGGGGGGAACTGAGCTACATCCTTAACCTCTTTCTGAGTTAACTATTCTCTTACTATTGAGCTAGGTGCTTTTTTAAAAATAGATACAAGTTCCTTATCAAACGTGACCTGCAAATACTTTTATTACTTAGGATGTCTTCATTTCCTTAAAGTATCCTAGAAAATATAACAGTATCTAATTCTGAAGTCCAATTTATTTGCTTCTTTGGTTACTGCTGCTCTAGCTATCTAAAGGCTACTACACTGTTATGAAAATGTATACCTATATTTATTGTTAAGAATGTTACAGTTTTACTTCTTACATTTAGGCTTTTCATCCAGTTTTAGCTCATGTTTGTATACAAATATTCACATACTTCATCCTTTTGACCATATTCACGTTTTAACACGATTTGTTAGAAAGACTACTCTTCTGCCTCATTAGTTTTGTACGCCAGTCCCAATGGGTCATGCCTGTAATCCTAGCTATTCAGACCAACAAAGAAAAACTGAAATTTCAAGGTCAGCATGGGCAGTTTAACAAGGCCCGGTCTGGGTGGGGATATAATAGTGTGACAGAAAGCCCCTGAATTCAGTTCTCAGTACCATAATGGTTTTTATACAGCTGTTTTTTCCTTTCCTTTTTTGGTAGTCCTGGGATGGAATCCATGGCCTCACTCACACCTGTTAGGCAAGACTTTATCGCTGAAGAAATGCTCTACTGCCCCATGACTGAATTCATACACTGACCATTTTTATCCTAAAACCATGCTGAACTTAAATTGTTATTTTGCATCTAGATACTTCTACATTTTTTCTTGCCTAAATGCCCTTGTTAGACAAGGTGCAAGAGCAGGTATCCACTGCCATGCACATGAAGTCCCAGCTACCCAAAAGAGTGAGGCAGGAGTGTCTCCTGAATTTGGAGCTCAAAGACAGCCGAGATAACATAGGCCCCCATGCCAGCCAAAAACAATAAAAAAAGGGACATCCCTGTTTTATTCTTTATCTCAGGGGAAAGCTTTCAATCTTTCACTCTTAAGTAAGATATTAAGCTCTGAGTTTTTCATAGATGCTTTTTTATCAAGGTTTTCTTCTTCATTTGTCCTGAAAGGGTTTTAGTGTCTGTCAAATACTTTTTCTGCATCTACTGAGGTGACCATGTGGTTCTGGCCTTCATTCCACTGCGACAGTGTACATTAACTGATTTTCAGGTATTAAATTAACCTTGCATTACTAAGATTTATTTAACTTGGTAAAGGTGTTTAGTTCTTTTCATATACTGAAATTCTATTCTCATAAGCACAACAATGGTTTGTAACATTCTACTTGTGACATACTATCACCACCATCAACTACTGAAACTACACAAATGGTACAAATATTACACAGAAACTTAAGAGGAATTTACACAGGCTCTGCTTTTACATTTACATAACATGTTTATAATTAATAATATATAACTGTAATCTTCTAGTAATTCTTATCTGCATCACCATTAAGCCTCTGAAGATATTTCGGACTTGGCTCTGCATCCTGGCTGCAGTGCAGTGTGCAGCTTTCTGAAGTCATGCTGTTTTGCCATGCAGTTTCAGCCTTGCAGCTGGTCAACCACAGACTGAAACCGGACCCAGAAATTCCAATGAGGGTCAAGGCGGGAGACAGACCCACATTCTTTTCCCACAGGAGCAGCCAGCCTTGTCAATACCTGTGGACAGGAAACGGCCTATGGTTTTGCGCCTATGCTAGAAAGCTCATAAAAACCACTGCTAAACGCTGTGACAAGCAGGAGCTTCAGTCCTTGAATAGAAAACAACTGATTCCTTCTATGTTTATGAAAAGCTGCAGGAATATCTATTACACTAAATTGTGACTTGAACTGACTAAATCATTTTTGCATTTGAACCAAAAGCGTTTTGAATACTGAACAAGATCAGTGGGACTGAGATCCTGTCGTTCTTGGAGATAGGTTTTCTAATGATGATCTTGTATACAGTCCTCAGAAGTGGCTGCATACCGCATGTGGACCTGCAGAATGTAAGTGCTGACTGGTGACCTTGGGTGGGCCCAGTGCGATGGACACAGCATTCAGCAAGAACTATAAAAGGAGAATAGTCACTTCCAGATCCCACCAAGCAGAAAAACAATGGGCTCACAAAGAGCATAGTGTGAAACTCTCAGCCTAGGTTTGTCAAAGTCCTTTCAAGTAAGAATACTGATTTGTTTGGATTTAACCTCCGAAAGATTCTCCAGAACATAGATGCTCTCCAGTTTAAAGGATGTAATTCATATCAGATGGCAAGTCTCATTTCCAAAACATTATAAAGTTCTGTTGTTCTTCTCCATGAAATCAGTCCTACATTTCTATGCATGCCAGTTCCACAAATCTTCCTGCAATTTTTTTGTCCACTTTTTGCTGTAGGAATGTGATTACAGAAGGCAGTTTTTGCCGGGGATAACGTGTAATCCAAGTAAAGGAGAAGAGTTAAGGCACCAAAGCTGAATCTGCTTTATACATGAAGATAGAATCTGTGATGTATCTGTGTGCGTGTATGTGTAGGGAAGACTGTATGGGGATTGAACCCTCAGGTGTGCTAGGTGAATGCTCTACAACTAAGCTACACTACCAGATCTATGACGCATTTTTTAACTAAACAAACAACCAAAAAAAAAAATCCTCCCCAAAATGTAAGAGGACTATATTTTTAAAAAATTACTGTAATATTTATGTGGTATAGATTTAAGTTCGTTTAATGTAACAATGTGATATAGTTTTAACTTTGTTTTGTTGTAGTAATTCACTTATTTGGTCACTGATGAAAATTTATCCTACGAAAACTGACTGATGTAAAGATAACCATGTGAATGCACAAATATTGTACCTTCTAGTATTCAGCTAAGGCATTTGAAATTTGCCTTTTTTTCCTTTTTCTTTTTTTTCTTCTTTCCCAAATTTACTCATCTTCTGAACTACATGCTTACAGTTATTTTCTAATGTGAACTGGTGGGTAAGGCCAGGTTTAAGAATAACAACAAAGATACAGCAAAATACAGAAAAAAAACTTTCAGTAAATATCCCATTAAAGGGATTGGCTGGACTCAAGAGAAGAGGCATCAAGATTTAATTACTGTGAACCCATTCGAGGAATAGGAAGCTGAGGTAGAGTGGCGACTTAAGTGAAATGACTTAGGTGCGGAAGATTAGTATGTTAAACATTGTATGGTTTCTCTGACTTGGAAAACCCAGAACACAGACATTCTATAGAACCACATGAAGTGGTAGCTGGAGTTGGGGGAAGGGATAGGGAGGGGGTGGAAATGTCAAAAATGGGAAGGGATTGTAAAGTTGGTATGATACATATGTGTATGAAACAACTAAATTCATTGTAAATACTATGTATTATATACATATATTAATAAAAATAGTGGGGAGAAAATTACTGTAAAACTCAAAGATATAGTTATAATGGTACAAAATTCATGGACTTTACAGTGAAGCAACTCTTGACATTTTGTAGCTGGGCTGGCTAAACTTTTCAATCTTTTATTTCTTTACCTGTAAAATAGTAATGAAATTCAACAGATCTCACCTCAATCAGTCAATTAAACCAAAGTATAAGGTGCCTAAGAGTACTCAACAGGGACTCAACAATTTTAGAGAAAAATTAAAAATTTTATAGCATCCTACATACTCTGTTCCATGACACATTATAATAACTGTATCATTCACTAAAGTTAACTAGAAGTCTCTTATGCCACAATTTTATGAACTACATTAAAGTTTTATATCAATAAAACACTATAACTTAATTTTCTGGTTCTCTAAAACTGTACACCACCATTTTATATAAAATTTTTATCATTTTTAAAAAACGGCATTCCTGATTTATATTTTGATCATAACCTGTACATGCTAACACGAGAAAAAAGGTACAAGGAATCCCCAGTAGTTACCTGCTAAGAAAGTAATTCAAAACAAATCTTAAACTTGAGTTTAAATTTAGAAAACAAGAAAAAGACCTAATACCATCTGAACCAAGACATCACAAAAACAAGATAAAACTTCTTACCAACGTTCTTTCTGACTTTTTAACAAATGGAAATTTTTCCACCAGTATCGGCATAAGAAACCATGGGGTCCTAGAAGAAAAAATTCAATCAATGCATGTCAACTATTCTTTCTAGGACAGCACTATTCCCACTCCAAGCGGAATGTGGACATATATAGGAAGCCAACAAAAATCTCTACAAAAAGCAATGAAAAGCTAACAGTTTCAGAAAAAAAAAATCTGAAACAGCTTAGGGGAAAGTAAGCTTTATTAACTTTACTATCAGGATCTGGAGGAATGGCACAACAGTTACAGCACTGGCCAAGCAATGCCCTGGGTTCGATTCCCCAGCACCACGTAAGATGGGCGTGGTGGCACATGCCTGCCTGTGACTGATCCCAGATAACGCCTGCTTGAGATCCCAGCACTCAGGAGGCTGAGGCAGGAGAACTGTCTAAGGCCAAGATTAGCCTGGTCCCAAAACGGAGTTCAGGACCAGCCTGGGCTACAGAGTGAGACCCTGTTTCAAAAAAACAACCAAACAAAGCAAAACAAAAGAAATAAAAACTTGATATCAATAGCTAATTACAGGGAAGGTATTTGTCTTCTACAAAAGTTTAATGGGATTTCAGTTTTTAAAAACTAAGCATTTCCCACTACGCATATATAATTTTTTTAAAAGAGGGAGAAAATCAAGAAAGATTTTTTTTTAAGTTAACAAACCTACAGAGGGAACTTGAAGTCAACCCCTCCAAACCTACAAAACTTTTCTTGAACTACAATTTTTTATTCACATGGCATGATATGGAAAGTGTCCATAGAAGTTTTTTTTTTTTTTTTTTTTTTTTTTTTTTGGAGACAGGGTCTAGCTTTGTGTCCAGGCTGGTCCTGAACTCACTATGAAGCCCAAGCTGGCCTCCAACTCATAGCAATTCTCCTGCCTCAGCTTCCTGAGTGCTGAGATTATAGGTGTGAGCCACTATTACCCAATTTATGTGGTGCTGGGGAATCAAACTCAGGGCCTTATGCTTACTAAGCAAACATTCTAACCACTATGCTATTCCTCCACTCTCTCCACATAAGTTTTAAAGAAAAAACAATTAAAACAGAAACAGCAGCTTTTGGGTGAAATGTGATTATTTCATCAACACAATGAAAAAACACAGCATATAACTCAAGCTTTGATGCTATTAATATTTTATACTTTTATACTAATTAGTTTTCTTGTACATGCTAAACAAGAACTCTATCATTGAGAGATATACCCAATCTGACTACAATTATATTTTTCTTTTCTTTTCTTTTCTTTTTTTTGAGGCAGGATCTCACTCAGTAGTCCAGGCTGGTTTTGAACTCACTATGCAGCCCAGACTGGCCTTGGACTCAGGACAATCCTCCTGCCTCAGTCTCCCAAGTGCAGATATTACAGGCGCATGCTTCCATGCCCAGCTTATGTGGTGTTGGGGAACTGAATTCGGGTACTTAGAGCTCATGTACCACTTGCTAGACAAGTGTTTTAACCACTGAAATAATCCTCCAGCCCCGAGTGACTACAATTTTCTTAAGGAAACCCCATCAATTCAAGGTAACAAAAAGTATACTCACGATGGGACATATCTTGCTATTATTTGCAAGGCCCTGTGACATGTGTCAAAATTTGCAGGAAGATCTAGGAGGAGAAAAGTGAAGAGTACAACCATCAAAACACAACTGAATATTAAAAACCATAAGCTCAAAGCTAAACACATACACACAAACACACACAAGCTATACATTTGCTAACTGAAACAATATTTGGTCAGAGAAATAATTTCAAGCTTTTCCCATATAACTATCAATTAAGACTAAATGAACTAATTAATTAATAACACATTTAGTATAACTAATTGTATATGAATGTTAATTAAGTGAATCAGAAGATTCTATCTGCACCAGAAATTATCAGTGTTGCATGTGCTTACTGGAACCAGTCCTGGTGTATCGTTCATTCAGCACACATTCTCTAGACACAGGGGCATTCTTTGTTTTCTATACTTACTATCATCCTCATCATCAGAATCTGAAACATCTATATCACCTTCCTTAACAATCACTCGGGCTTTTGAAAGAAAAAGAAAATACATTATTATTTTTCTGTCACAGATTCAGACATTGAGAAGTTACACAAAAAAGTTCTTATTACATAGCAGAAACTCAGTGGAACATTAAATTTACAATGGAGAGGAGGAAGCAACTGGATAAATTTTTAAACAGCCACATTAATGAAGAAGGTTCAACACAGCAAATTACAACCCACGAAAACCACAGCTAGATTAATCTCGATGCTTCCTTACTGACAGGTATCTACCAGAATGGCAGCACACATCCAGGAATCTTCCACCGTGCAAGATCTCCAAAGCATAGAGACAGTTACCTTTTTTATTCTTTTTTTTTTTTGAGACAGGATCTTGGCTCTGTAGCCCAGGCTGGTACTGAATTTACTACAGAGCCCACGGAAACCCTTCTGCCTCAGCCTTTCGAGTGCTGGGATTACAGGCGTGCACCACCACACCCAGCTTAAGGGGTACTGGGGAATCAAACCCAGTGCTTTAATGGCTGTACCATTCCTCCAGCCCCGAGACAGTTACTGTTTTAAAAAATAAAAACGGGCTGGAGGAATGGCTCAGCGGTTACAGCGCTTGCTCAGTCAGCTTGCTTGGGTGAGTGCCAAGTACCTGAGTTTGATTCCCCAGCACCACATAAGCTGGACACGGTGGTGCATACCTGTAATCCCAGCACTCCGGAGGCTGAGACAGGAGAGTTGCTGTGAGTCCAAGGCCAGCCTAGACTCCACAGTGAACTCAGAACCAGCTTGGGGAATAGAGTGAGACCCTGCCTCTAAATAAATAAATAAAACCACAAATGTGTGCTTCCTTCCTCTGGCCTGTGATATCTTATGCTGCCTTAGGACTCACGACTCTGCGAAGCAAGGTGGCCATCACCAGGTATGAGTCCTGACGGTGGACCAGAACCGTAAGCCAAAAGAAACCTCTTGTCTTTTTAATAAGGATGGAGTGGGAGAGGAAGGGGTAAAAAAGGACATAGGAAGGAAAAGAAAAAAAGAGTATGCACTTACGAGGTACAAAATGAGAGGCAATCATGCTGAGACATGGCCTAAGGAAGACAGTCTGTGCTGAGACTAGATTACCAAGAAAAGCTAAATATTCTTCCACCACTGTTTGACTTCTATTCAGCCAAGGCAATCTCTACAGTTGGGAGAGGGAGATAACAGAAATATTTCACTGATACATACTCTTTCCAAAGTACTGAACTACCAACTAGTCAGGAAAATAAATGGTGAACTTACCAACACGATGCTGATAAGCTGCTCAAAGTCTTTCGTTAAGTACATGATAGAAGACCGGAATTCTAGAAGCCAGTTAATGATCTGGTCATCCTTAAATTAACAAAAAAAAAAGTACTTTGAGAATCATAAACATGGGCTGGAGGGATGGCATAGAGATTACAGCGCTTGCCTAGCAAGCAGAAGGCCCAGAGTTCAATCCCCCGTTACCACATGAACCACTGGCACACCACTGTAATTCTAGCACTTGGGAGCCTAAGGAAGGACTGCTGTGAATTCAAGGCCAGCATGGACTACACAGTGAAATCAAGACCAGCCTGGGCTGCAGAAGAGTCAGACTCAGTCTCAAAACAGAATGACCCCACAAATCCCCTAAAATAACAGAAAATAATGTATCTAATGGGCATACCGGCACATGCCTGTAATCCCAGCTACTCGGGAGGCAGGATCACAAAATCAAGGTCAGCACAGACAACTGAGCAAGGCCGTCTCTCAAAAATTTTTTTCTAAAAATTAAAAAGGGCTACAGGTATGGCTCAGTGGTACAGCATCTGCCTTGTGTACGCTGCATGAGGGCCTAGGTTCAATTCCCAATCCCTTCCCCCTTGCACACACTCACTCATTAAATAATATTTAAATTAGGAATGGGGGGTAGCTCACTGGTATAGCGCTTGCCTACTATGCATTCCATCTCAACAACATAAAATAATTACTATATATAACATTTAAAGTAGGTCAAAAAGTAACAAACCTGCAATTAAAACTGAAGTACTAATCTGCCATAATATAATAAACTTTCTTGTTTATAAAGAAAGGTAATCCAGCAACTGATAAACTACAGGGAAAACATTAAATGCAATACAGCAGAATGATCACTGTCCTTTAAAAATGAAAACACTTCAAATGCTGACATGTAAGATTTATTTTAAAGAAAAGTTCTCATTCTGTAGTCCTGGCTGGTTCTGAACTCACTACATACCTCAGGCTAGCCAACTCATGGCAATCCTCCTGCCTCAGCTTCCTGAGTGTTAGGCCACCATGCCTGTCCCAGCACAGGGAAAGCTGAGGCAGGAGAATTGTAGTGAGTTCAGGACCAGCCTGAACTACACAGCAAGACCCTATCTCTGAATAAATAAATAAATAAATAACTGCAGAAATATAGCAAGATTCTAATACTGAAGGTCACAAAGATCCAGCACTCAGGAGGCTGAGGCAGGTGGATTGCCCTGAGACCAAGACCAGCCAGGACTACACCAGTGAGTTTAGGACCAGCCTGGGCTACAGAGCAGGACCCTGCCTCTAAAAAAGAAAAGAAGATCACAAAGAACCTACAGCTATCTCCATTTCCTCTATATTCAAGCTGACCACAAAGTACCCCGGTAACTTCAGTCTGGGGAGTCTGAATGTCACCCATGGATGTGTTTGTGTAAACAATGGCTCTTGGACAAGAGACACACTCAGTGGTGAAGTATGTACTTACTTCACAGAATCTGATATCCAGCACCACAAAAATACTACTACTATCCATTTCACTATGAAATATTTACCTGGCAATCAAGTTAGTGTTTATAACAGTTTTAAGTGACATGAGAAAAACTACTGCTTTAAAAAAAAGGCATAATCAGTAGTATGAAAGCTTTTGAGCAGTGGTCCTGGGAACTAAAACTAGGACCTTAAGCTGGGTGTGGTGATGTACGCCTATAATCCTAGCATTGGAGGAAGGGGAGAGCTGGAGGAATGGCTCAGTGTTAAGGCACTTACCTGCTTGCCTACTTGATTAGGCTAAGTCGAGGGCTAAGTACCGGGGTTTACCCCCAGCACCACATAAGTTGGGCGTGGTGGCGCATGCCTTTAATCCCAGCACTTGGGAGGCTGAGGAAGGAGGATTCGCAGCAGTCCAAGGCCAGCCTGGGCTACAGAGCAAGACCCTATCTCAAGGAAAAAAAAAAAAATCCTAGCTCTCGGGAGGCTGAGTCAGGAGGACTGCTATGAGTTTGAGGACAGTCTGGGCTACCTAGTGAGTTCAAAACCAGACTGGACCACAGAGTGAGTCAATGTCTCAAAAAACAAAACAAAATCCTAGAACCTTCTCCCCAACCACACTCCAAACCTCCAAAAGACATTATTCATATTCACCAATATACAACATACAATATACATACATACTAAATATACAACATACAGTAGCACATGCCTGCAATCCTAATAAGTCAGAAGTCTCAATTTGTGAAAGAAAAAGGCTAAGGCTCAGTAAGATCAAGTAGGGAAATATAAATAAAAGCACCCCAGTGTCATACCTAACAAAGAACTATTAATAGAAGCACATCATGTGCCAAGTATGGTGTTTAATGACATAACATACCTTTCCTAAGCCTAAAAATTCCACTAGATGATTAGTTTATTCCTATTTTAAAGTCAAAAAATCGGAGAGTAAGAGACATTAATAAGCAACTGCCCAACCAAAAAGTCAATGAAGAACCAGGTTCGAATGCATCTCCTTGGGTAAAGGTCGTGTGTGCTTCATTCCTCTCCCACACTGCCTTGTCCTTGGAGGAAAGGGCCGCCGCCTGCTCCCCACTCCCATCCAACCGCGCAGGCTATCTGCGCTCTATGCCACTCCCATGGGATTTACCACTTCCTGATAAAATTCCAAGACACAAAACAGAAAAATGAAGTGAATCACAACCATGGTGACTTCATAACACCCACACCACTGAGAATAACAATAGTGTGACCCACCCACCATCCCAGCACTCGGAGGGGCTGAGGGGGAAAGGCTGAATCCTGGGCAACTCAGTAAGACCTTGTCTCAAAATAAAAGGAGCTGGGGATGTAGCTCAGTGCAAAGGCCCTGGATTCACTCACACACACACACACACGCACGCACACGCACTCACACCTGCGGATCACTAGGACTGAGACACAGAAAATAAGCCAAGTTATGTTAAATAAATGTGTATCCTATTTCTCTTCCATAAAAAATAGTACAAGGGCTAAGGATATAGCTCAGTCTAGAACATGCCAAGTTCAATACCTAGTACTGTAAAAACACAACACAGTAAAATTAAAATTTTAATAAAAATTTTAAAAATGGGGCTGGAGGAATAGCTCAGTGGTTAAAGCACTTGCCTAGCAAGTGCACGACCCTGAGTTTGATTCTCCAGCATCACCTAAGGAGGGCATGATGGCACATGCCTGTAATCCAAGCACTTGGAAGGCTGAGTCTGAGACCACCCTGGGCTTCACAGTAAGTTCAGAACCAGCCTGGACTACAGCATGAGACCCTGTTTCAAAAAAAAGTAATTCTGTTCACAAACTTTGGTAATTTACTAGTGAACTGTGATTCGAAGCAAACTAACTGAAATACTCCTCTGAAGTGGCAGAGACACGCCCTGTATGATTCTTGGTATGTGAAGAATCTGCTGACATAAAATATAGTGGAGCCCAGAGAAACTGGCCCTTTGTACCTGAGAGAAGGCAAGGGTCAGGGACAGCTTTATCGATAAGGTGATGCTTCAGTTGTCTTTAGACAGTAACAGAGTATTTTCTGAGGGTTACATTCCTTAGAGGAGAAAGAAACATGTTTAAAAAACCAAAACTACGGCTGGAAGAAGAGCACAGTGGTTAGAATGCTTGCTTAGCAAGCACAAGGCCCTGAATTCAATTCCCCAGCACCACATGAGCCAGGCCTAGTAGCACATGCCTGAAATCCTAGCACTCAGGAAGCTGAGGGAGGACTGCTTGCTGTGAGGTGAGGCCAGCCTGGTCTACTCAGTGAGTTCAAGACCAGCCTAGATTACAGAGCAAAACTTTGTCTCAAAACAAAAACAGAAAACAATGAAGAAAAAATCCCAAGCCCCAGAAAGTAGCTCCATATAGCCAGAGTATATTTGGTAAACAAATCAACAGCTAAATCTAGAAAGCAAAGAAACAGGAAGGTTGCAGAGGGCTTTGTGAGCCAGATAAATAATGGGGAAGAACTGTGAAAAAAAAAAAGGGTGGCTGAGCGAACCACCACCACATGCTGAGAGAATTAGGGACTAAAGAAGTTGACACTTCAGGGCTGGAGGAATGCCAGAGCAGTTAAGAGTGCTTGCCTAGCAAGCACAAGGCCCTGAGTTCAATTTCCCATAACCACATAAATTGGATGTGGTGACACATGCCTGTAATCCCAGCATTCAGGAAACTGAGGTAGCAGGACAGCTGTGTGTTCAAGGCCAGCTTGAGCTACATACTGAGTTTAGTATTAGCCTAGACTAGAGAGCAAGTGAGACCCTGTCTCAAAAAGCTGACATTTCTATTGGCTCTGAATGTGTGAATAGATCTGTAGAACAGAGTAACTATGGTAGTAATAGTAGCAAAGAATACTATAGTACTTAAAAATTTTTAAAACAGCGTTCTAATAATATAACAGACCCCCCACGCACATACACACAAGCCATATACATACATATATACATATTCCCTCCTTGTGATAGAAGGCAATAAGTTCAGGGAGTTTAAACTTGAGCTATACCCTCAACCCTCGTCATTTTTTTTTTTTTTTTTTTTTTTGAGACAGGGTCTCGCTCTGCAGCCCAGGCTGGTCCTGAACTCACTGTGGAGCCCAGGCCGGCCTTGGACTCAGGGCAATCCTCCTGCCTCAGCCTTCCTTCAGCTTCCCTAATGCTGTGATTACAGGCGTGTGCACCATGCCATGCTTACGTAGTGCTGTGGAATTGAACCTAGGGTCTGCAGCTTGCTGGCTGGAGCTTTACTTAACTGCAGAGCTATTTCTCTAGCCCCTCCACCCTTTTTTTTCCCCTTCCACTGAGCCATTCCTCCAGCCCCAACCCTCCCTATCTTTTCAAACAGGGTCTTGCTAAGTTGTCTAGGCTTGAAATGAACTTGTAACCCTTCTTCCTCAGCTTCCCAAGGTGCTGGATACAAATGTACACCACCACACCTGGCTGACTTTAACATGAACTGATGCATTTATTCCTTACAACCATCCCACAAAGTAGATGCTACTACTAACTCACTTTATGAACGGGACGCGGAAGCAATGAAGTGCAGCGTGGTCACATGGCTAGTAAGAGAAAAAGCAAACTTGCCAGAACCCATATGCATTGTAGAAACAGAAGAGCTCCCCCAGCAAGAAAGACAAGTCATGGTATGTATACAGGCATGAGGATGAAAAGGTGCAAATTTAGGGAATAAAGTACCTAGTGAGAATGAATATAGAACACGCTGAGTTTAGCAGGGGAATGACATGCCTACACCTGTGTTCTAGAGAGGTGAGTCAGGCTGGGGGGGACAGGTAAAGAATGATAGGCTTCACAGACCCTAAGGAAAAGGTTACTCAGAAAAATCCAGATAAGGGAACACCAAGGAAGCAGAGATCTCAAACACCATTCTCCTCCAATGGACTGGGTGAGGGCTGGGGGTTTAGCAGGAGATAAAGCATTTGCCTAGCAAACACAAAGCCCTGGGTTCATCACCCCACCCCCACCACATAAGCCATGTACGGTGGACCACGCCTGTAATCCCAGCACCTATGAGGCTAAGGCAGGAGGACTGATGTGTGTTCAAGGCCAGCCTGGACTACACAGTGAGTTCAGAGCCAGCCTGGACCTTAGAACAAGACTGCATCAAAAACAACAGAGGCTAGAGGAATGGCACAGCAAGCGCTTGCTAGAACGAACAATGCCCTGGGTGTGATTCCCCAGCACCACATAACTGGGCATGCCAACACAGGCTGAGGCAGGAGGAGTACCTGAGAGAGTGTATCCTGGGCTCCAAAGTGAGTTCAGGACCAGCCTGGGCTACAGAGGGAGACCCTGTCTCAAAAACAAACAAATAAAAAACAACAACAACAGCAAAAAACAAAAACAAAACAAAAAAACCCCACAAAGGACTGCGTAAATGAATGGTTATGAGACATGAGAAAGTCCAGAAAGGCTCAGGTTCCTACCTCAAGAACTGGACAAGCAACAATGCATGAAAGGCTGTAGAGCGTGTCTAAGGGGAGAAAATGAGTTTTATTTTGACACATTAGAGAACCTATCCACAACAATTCTGGGTAAGCACATTTAATAGGCATACAGAACCAAGTCAAGTCCAGAAGAGCAATCTGAGCTACACAAGAAAAACACAAAAAACCCTTGCCCAAAGAAAATGTAAGTTACTGATACAAATTTGGAGGTTATCAGGTTACAGGCAACTTCAAAGGCACGCAGTATGAGGCATCACACAAAAAATCTACAGAGCAAGACAACGGTTCCATCAGCACAAACTTACACACTTATCAAGAAGGAACAGTGAGGGCTGGAGAAATGGCTCAGCAGTTAAAGCGCTTGCCTAGCAAGCACTAGGTCAAGTGCAAAGTACCCGAGTTGATTCCCCAGCACCACATAAGCCAGGTGCAGTGGCGAATGCCAGTAATCCAGGAGGACTGCCATTGAGTCCAAGGCTAGCCTGGGCTCTACTGGCCTGAACTCACTGTTCAGGACCAGGCTGGGCTGCAGAGCAAAACTCTGTCTCAAAAAAAAAAAAAAAAAAAGAATCAATGAATAGAGATCAGTAATTAGAAGACAAGGAGGACCACATACACTGAGGGAGTTTTTAAAAAGTGGGTGGTCAACAGAGGCAATTGCTACAAAGAATTAACATCAAATGAGGCTTTTTTGGGTGGTACTATGGATTGTACTCAGCAGGCACTCCACTACTGTTTCATGTTTCATTTCCAGGTCATTAAAAATTTTTTTTTGAGTCAGGATCTGGTTAATTTGCTCAGTGTATCCTCAAACTTGTTTGTGATCCTCTTGCTTCAGGCTGGAGTAGCTAGGTTTACAACTGTTTGCCACTGCACCTGGGTCAATAAACTTTTTAAAGTCTCATGCTAGGGGCAGGGGCATTGCTCAGTAGTTAATACACTTGCCTAGCAAGCACAAAACTCTGCATGCAGATTTCCGAGCACCACATAAACTACATAAACCAGATGTGCTGGCACAAGGTTATAATCCTAGCACTCAACAGGCTGAGGAAGGAGGATTACTCTTGAATTCAAGGCCAGCCTGGACTACACAGTGAGTTCAGGACCAACCTGAACTACAGAGCAAGACCCTTTCTCATAATATCTGAGCACAATGGTGCAAGTCTGTATTTTCTGCTACCAGGAAGGCTAAGGAAGGAGGAACACAAGTTCAAGGCCAATTTAGTAAGATCTTGTTTCAAACAATTAACAGCAGAGGATGTAGCTAGGAGGTAAGAGGCTCAGAATTTAATTCTAGTATCATAAAAAGTCCAATGTAATTAGCACCTAAGAAGTCACTGGTAACCTTTACCAAGGAAGGTAATTACAGTAGTGATTACAAGAGTGGACTTAAATGTAAAGTAAAAAGGGAAGTGCAGTAGGTCAACAGGAACAAATTAACAGCTAACAATGATAACGTTATTTGGGTCAGAGACTGCTCTAAGTGCTTCTTGTATATAACTCACTGAATCCTCTTTAAAAACCTCCATTTTTTTTTTCTTTTAAAATCTCCATGTTGAGCGGCTAGAAAAGAGAGGATAGTGGTTAGAGGAAGCACAAGGTCAGAGCTGATCCCTCAGCACCACATATATTGTGTAGCGGCACAAGGCCTATAATCCCAACACTCCAGAGGTAGGACTGCCATGTGTTCAATGCCAGCCTAGATTACATAATGAGTTCAGAACTAGCATGGGCCAGGACAACACATTGCAAAAAAAAAAAAAAACAAAAAACAAAAAAAACCCTCAAAACAAACTCCTTGTTGAACTCTGGAGCTCTAGAGGGCAGCACAGGAACAAACATACAAACTAATACCAGCACAATGTGACAGTAACCCTGCTTTTATTTTCGATTAAATAAAAAATTACCTTTATGTCTGGATCTGACAACTGGTTCTTCAACAACTCAAAGTCATTTGTTTCACCCTGAAAAAGAAAAAGAAGGGGGAACTTTTAAAATTATGTCTGTGTACATTCTTCTTAAATATCAACAGGACTTTTAATTACGCCTTAACAGATAGCTGACAGAATTGAAAAACAAATAGTTTTCACATATCCCTTGTAGCTATAGTATAAAAGGTTAAAAAATTTTAAAACTCCTGTCAGTTGGAGCCAGAAGGCTTGGGCAAAAATGCCATTCCTGTTTGGCCACACTGCGTACTGATATAAAATGATGGCTGATGTTCTTAGGAATTCCCAAATTATGGGGGAAAAAAATGACAGCACTGCTAGTTCAGGGGGAACAAAAATACTATCGATTCATATGTATAGATACAAACCGCTATTACACAAAATGTACAGTCATTTATGTATTTTTTTTTTAATTGCTGAGACCTGGCTGAATCATTTGCAGACTAATACAAAAATGAAAAAAAAAAAACATTTTTTTGGCTTAGTGTGCTAAAATGTTCAGGTAATTCCTAAAGAAATGAAACCTTTTTAATAGTTTTTTTTATTCCAGCATTTACTAAATGCCTCGAAAGAAACTAATACAGCACTGGAGAGCCTAGGCAAAGACATCATTACTCCAACTTCGAGCCGACAGCATTCTGTGTATTATAAAATATTTTATTGCAATTTTTTTCCTTCTTCTTTTTTCCTGTATTTTTTTTTTCTTTCCGGTAGTGGAAATTGAGCTCAGGGCTTCTGTACAGAGGTAGACTACCAGCTTATTATTTCTCACTTTGAGACAGGACCATGTTAAGTCACTAAGTTGCCCAGGCTGGAATGAAAATCATTGATCCTCTTGCCTGAGCCTCCCAGAATACTGGAATTACAGGGGTGTGCCACCATATCCAACTACAATCAAATTTTTTAGGTATACTAGTCTTTTTGTTTTCCTTTTGTGCTAGGGCTCAAACCAAGGACATTGCAATGCTACACAC
Source organism: Ctenodactylus gundi (assembly GCA_004027205.1). Classification (NCBI taxonomy): domain Eukaryota; kingdom Metazoa; phylum Chordata; class Mammalia; order Rodentia; family Ctenodactylidae; genus Ctenodactylus; species Ctenodactylus gundi. The sequence goes on from PVKB01001408.1 coordinate 46,982, forward strand.
AAGCTCTATCACTGAGCTGCCCTCCCCACTTCCTGCATATATCAGCTGTTGTGGTATTGTAGGCAGAACAAAATATCATCACCTATTACCTTTTTGTATTTCAGCAAGACTTCTGTCACAGTTCCACCGAATCGAACAGTTTTTCTTGGGGGAGAATTGAAGAAATCATTCTCTAGTGCAAGCATATCTGAAATCCTGTAAAACAAGATTACCACACTAGTGAACTCATGACAAAGAACAATAAAAGTCTTAACAGCTAGGGCTGGAGATGCAGTTCAGTCATACAGCCCTTGCCTACTAGGATGAGGCCTTGGATCCTATGCCCAGTACCACAAAAAGCGAAAGAGTTTTTAAAATAGATATCTATCAAGCCAGTATCATTCAGTAAGACCATTCTAAGGCTTCTCAGTCTTCCTGCTTTCATCCCCCAATAACCTATTCAATGAAGCTGTCTTTCAGATACATACAACATGGAGCTGGCGGAATGGTGCAGCGGTTAAAGCACTTGTGTTGCAAGCATAAGGCCCTGAGTTTGATTCCCCAGCACGACATAAAGCCGGACGTGGTGGTCACACACCTGTAATCCCAGCTGAGGCAGAGGCAAGAGAATTGTCCTGAGTCCAAGGCCAGCATGGGCTACAACAATGAGTTCAGGACCAGCCTGGGCTACAGAGTGAGACCCTGTCTCAAAAAGAAAAAAACCAGATACATACCATAGTAAGAATCTAAACTCCACCAGACCTGGTGGCATACATCTGTAATCCCAGAACTTGGGAAGTTGAGATAGGAGGACTGCTGTGAGGTCAAGGCCAACCTGGTCTACATAATGAGTTCAGGATCAGCCTGAACTACAAAGCAAGACTTTGTCTCAAAAAAAGTCAAAAATTAAATTCAAATACCTATGTTAATTTTACAAGGTCCAATGCCAGTCCCTGCCTATCTCTCCAACCCCTTTTCAGCCACCTGTTTTACTGCAGGGATGGATGACTTCTCTGTCTCCAAACTTGTCAATCTGGAGCTGAGAGAATAACACAGCAGTTAGAGCACTTGCCCAGCAAGTGCAAGGTCCCGAGCTGATTCCCCAGCACCACATAATCCAGGCACGACAGCACACACCTGTAATCCCAGCACTTGAGAAGGCGGATACAGTAGGACTGCTCTGAGTTCAACATGGGCCTGGGCTACACAGTGAGTTCAGGGCCAGCCTGTACTACACAGTGTGTCCCTGTTTCAAAAAAAAAAAAAAAAAATCCAAAAACTTGTCAACCTGGTTCCCAGAATCTTCATGTGTATAATTTGCATATGCTAGATTATTAGATAAGATATATATTATTTGTGTGTGCACACGCGCACACATTGTCAGTGTCAGATTCTCACCGTCACTCAAAATTGAAATTCAGATGTCACAAGTCTTCCCACCAGAAATCTCTCTTGCCCCCTCCACTACCGCTCTATATTGTTTTATTTCTTCACAGCACTTATTACTATATAAAACTACCTGGTTGGTTTTATTTATTAGCCTGTTTACTGTCCCTGAACAAACATTAAGCTCTGTGGAGACAAAGAACGTTAGTTTCTAGACACACTACTGTCCACTAACACACTAAACAGGCAAAGAATTGTGGCCATTATAGTGTTTCACACAGGTGGCTTTACTTGAACGGAAAAAAAAGAAGGAAAAAAAACCTAGCACCCTACTAACCCTGGAAGTTAAACCCCAAACTGTCTTACAGAAAGATTTTACGATAAAGGCAAATGCTGTGTTGATTAGACGAAATTTTACGCGTCAGTCTGTCATCAGTGACGCCAGTTAGCAGACAATTCACCGCCCAGAAACTCCCTTCCAAATCTAGATGAAAAAGAAGGAGGAAAGGATAGAGCAGTAGGAAGCACCCCCCAGGCCTGGGATCCCGTGAGGGAGTACAGGGCGGTGGACTAGGACGAAGGGCACAGGAACGAAGAAGAGATTCGCTTGTCCACAGCAGAGACCGTGACTCACAGTGGCAAACCTCAGATGACCACTCCCAGATCCTTTCACACGCAATGCATTCATTCGCTCTACCCTCGACTCCTTCAGATTTGCTCCCCTAACTCCGTTCTTTAGCTTTGGTCCCAAGCTCGCAGAAGTATCCTGGGTCTTACCCAGTCCTCGAAGGACCCAGCGCCGCGACCGAAGACGGCGAAGCTGCAGCATCAGCGGAAATCCGCGTGTGAAGAAGCGGGGCCGCCATCGGGCCAGAGATGCGCGACAGCGTCGCCTCGCACCGGAAATCGTGCTCCTTCCTGCTCCCTCCCCTGTTCCGGAAGTCACTCTAGCAAGCAGGCCTTCAGCCAATCAGGGACCAATGTGAGAAGAGCGTGGTATTCGGCGGGCTAGAGCGCCGCCAGGAGCTCGCTCCTCTCCGCCCCACGTGAGGCCCCGCCCCTACTTGGAGGACTGTCTCCGTCTGGACCGCGGCCTATTCAGGCTGTGGAGAGATGTGAAGGGTCATTCTGATTAACAGTGAGCGTCCCAAAGAAGGCTTGAACACCCAAAAGTGCAAATAGTGGCCAGGCTCCTCCAGGTATCAATTTTTTTGAAAACTAGCCTTCTTAAGCCAGGCCAAAGGGATGTGATATGTAAAATTTTTTAAATTGAGTTGGGGGAGACAAGAACGAGAAGACCATAGATTATCTAAACCTTCACAGAAGAACGGGATTCAAAGTGGACCACGTGATTAGAGCCTGGGCATCCTACCCACGGTCCATCCTTAGAGACCCTCAGATAATCTTATCCTTCTGAAAGGAAGCACACTTTCAGAGACTTACCCAGAAGTCTCCAGCCTGGGTGAAAACAGTGTTTAGCCCTTAAGCATACTCCCCAGTCCCCACCCCTCATCCGCAGGCCCTGGTTCCTGCGGAATCCTACCATTCTTGGATGTTGGGGAAGGAGGATTGGGAATTCAAGCTCAACCTGGGAAGTCTACTACTTAGACCCTGTCTCAAAATCAAAAATAAAAGTGTGCTGGAGAGGCTAGAGGGATAGTGCAGTGGCTAAAGCATTTGTCTAGCAAGTACAAGGCCCTGAGTTCGATTCCTCAGCACCACATAAACCGAGCTTGGTGGCACAAGTCTGTAATTTCAACAACCTGGAGGGAGCTGAGACAGATGACTACCTTGAGTGACAGCAGTTAGCAAATAATTCATTGCCAGCCTGGACTACATAGGGAGACTAGGACCAACCTGGTCTAGAGAGTGAGACCCTGAAATTTTCTTCTATCTCCATTTGATATTGTTTTAAGGTTCCTAAGGAATGTTTGGCAGAAATCATCAATGTCCTAAGAGCAGAGAAAGCAACTGCATTCTTAACAGGGTGCTTTAAGATAGCTGTTTCTCCAAGAATCACTCCACCTGTACTCCAAATACAGCAAAGCAAAATAAGTAAAATTGTGCAAAAATCACATCAGTAGAAGAGCAAACTGTCAAATGATTTGAGTTACTTTACTCTTCCATGTTAAAAGTCTGAGATGGGCCAGGCCTGGTGAATAGAGCCAGTAATCCCAGCATGCTGGGAGCTGCAGCAGCCCAACCTAGGCAGGAAAAAAAAAAAAAATCAGAGATGAGAGGACTGGAAGGAGAAGTAAATATGGTTGACATTTGGTATGTGTGACCATTGGAGAGATTATGTCAACTGGAGACTATCAGGAACCACACTTGGATTAGGGATTGGGAACCACGCCTAGATTGGGAATTGAGAGCCAGGCTATATTAGAGTGCAAGTGATTTGCGGGCCAGGGAATGAAGAAAGAGCAGCCGCCCAGATGTGGGAGGCCAAACTGGAACTCCAAGGGTATAAAAGGAGGGAAGAAGGAAGATTGTTACAGCTTCTTCCTCTGGGAAAGCTCTCCCTCTTGCATTTGTTCATAGACATGCGACATGCCCACTGTAGATCTTTATCACAGATTTCATTCCAGTCTCTACTGGCACTTGTCTGTCTGTTGTTGATCTTCAGGCTCCAGTCTTTGCCATTGTTCTTCAAACAACTGAGGTCTGCAGCAGACTCTCACCGCCTGCCCCACAGTCCCGGGCAGGTGTTCTACTTCACAGCTGAGCAGCCATCGGACACTCCAGCTCTTGCACGTGTAGCCTGTCATCTTAGACTGTCTCTATCCTTGGATTTGTAAGCCTTCCTAATAGATCCTTTTTGTTGTAATTTCTGTAAATTCTGCATTTTGAAAGAACCCAAACTAATACAGTATGTATGTGCACTAGTTCCCCAAATTGAATGTCGTATATCAAAAACACTAATTTAAAAAATAATTATGGGAACAAATTAAAAGCTGAATATATATAAAAGAATGCTAATGTATAATAACTTGTGAAAACATGAGCACTTATGCATGTATAACCCGGTTTAAGTTATGGGACTAGAGGAATGACACAGCTGTTAAAGCACTTGTCTAACAAGTAGAAGGCCCTAGGTTTGATTCCCCAGCACCACATAAAGTTGGGCATAGTGGCGCACATCTATATCACGAGGCTGAGGCAGGAGAATTGCAAAGTCTAAGGCCAGCCTGGGCTCCATAGTGAGTTCAGTACCAGCCTGGGCTATAGTGTAAGACCCTATCTCAAAAAAAGCAGTTATTGTTGATACTTGGGAAACTGAGGTGGGAAGATTCATATATTCAATACCATCCTGGAGTGCCTGTTCGGGCAGCACATAAGCTAAAATCAACAACAGTCTGGAAAATTTAGTGAGACATTGTCTCAAAATAGAAAAGGGTTGGGGATATAGTTCAGTGCGAGGCCCTCAATCCCTAGCAACTCACCACACACACCTGCATTCACTCCCACGCATGTGCACAGGACAGTACATGGCCAAATAAAACAAAACAGTCAAGAAATACTGTTGAGGAGCTGGATACACAGCTCAGGGGTTAAAGTGCCTGTCTAGCATGTACAAGGTCCTAGGTTCAATTCTCAGTCTCACATAAAGATTAGCTGGGGGTGGTGGTTCATGCCTGTAGTCCCAGCACTTGGGAAGCTGAGGTAGGAGGATTGCTGTGAGTTTCAGGCCAGTCTGGGCTACATAGTGAGCTCAGGACCAACCTAGCCTATACTGCAAAGCCAGAGCCTGTCTCAAAAAGACAAAAACACCAAGTACTATTGAAGCTTCCTGTGTGTTCCTCCCAGATCCCATTTTCTTTTTATTTTCTTCCCAAAGATAATTGTGCTGATTTTTTACTATCCTGATTTTAAACAAGTTTTCTTTATGTAAATACCATATCTATTCCTAAATGAGGAACTATTTCTTTCTTCCTTTTGGTGTTCAGGATTGAACTCAGAGCCTTGCACATGTATGCACACTATCACTGAGTTATACCCCGAGTCAACAATACACTATTCATTTGCACTTGTCTTTGAGTTTTATAAAATCATTTCCATGCCACATTATAATGCCAGTTGTTTTCAACAACATGCTTCTAAAACTCATTTCCCTTTTGTGTGTATTTATTCCTCTGCCATATTGCAGTCTACTTTTTGAATATACAAAAAAAAAAACTCTCTTGGTAAGCTTGAACAATAACTGCTTTATTTTCCCAAACCACAACTAAGACTGGGCTGCCACATTAAAACTCAAACAAACAAACAAACAAACAAACAAAAAACACTACCAACAACAACATAACTGATGGGTCTGGGTCTGATGGCACACTAGGAGACTGAGGCAAGAGAATCACAGGTTCACACCCAGCCTAGACAACTTAATGACTTGGCAGGACCTTGTTCCAAAATCAAAACAAAAAAAAAAAAAAAATGGGCTGGAGATATAGCTCAGTGTGAAAGCCCTGAGTTCAAGCCCCAATGCCATAAAATAAAACAAAATAAAAATATTAATGAAACCTAGACCTGGGGCTGGAGACATGGCTCAGTGGTCGACTGTTTGCCTAGCACACAGAGTTCAATCTACAACACTATAAAACAAAATAAAAATCACTTAAAATGGAATAGCATTAATTGGAGTTCGTTTATCATGTCCCTATTCAGTTACTTTGTTCCAATGAGTCAGCTCTTCATGATGGGATGAAACCCCTTTATCCGGTTTTCCCTTCCCCAGAGTCCCATTTTCCCTTGTCACAAGTCCTAACCAAAGAAAATAAAGCTCCAAAAGCTAACGACAGAATAAGCATTAATGTGCTAACTGTAAAGACACAGCCTTACAATACAGCCATCTACTTATATCACTTTAAGCCAAGAGTGGTATTGTGCAACTATAATCCTAGCAGTTAGGAGGCTGAGGCAGGAGGACTAAGGTCGAGGCATAGTGAGGGCTACATAGTGAGTTCAGGACCAGCCTGGACATAGAATAAGACACTGTCTCAAAAAGAGAGTAAATATTTACATCACCGTGCATTACAGTTGTTGCTGCTGTGAACTTCATTCCAGGATGCATTTTTGCTTTACTTTCATACACCCAAAAGACCTATTAAATTGTGTTCTCAAAAGAGCAGTATTCCCTGGGAGATAAATTTTGCAAACATCCCTGGAGTCGTTCTGATGGTTAAAGCCTCTTGGCTTGTATGTAACAGAACTTAACTGTAGCTGGCTAAAGGAGGAAAGGAAAAACACTTCTGAGGATACACAGACATTGAAAGGTGCCAGAAAAGAATTTCTCCTTGTTCAAACTTTGGTCCAGTGCCCTGTTTTAATCCATTCAATGCTGGCTAGAAAGCTGGGTGTGATTGAGCAAACCTGTAATCACAGCCCTGGTGGAGCATTATAGGAGGATTACCCATTCAAGCGCAGGGAGCACCTGTTTGAAAGTAAAAGGAGTGTGAATGAGGGTAGGGACTCAGTGCTAATGCTCTGGGTTCAATCCCTAGCAAGGGGGTAGGGGGGAAACTAGCTAGAGCAATGGATTCATATTATACTAGATGAAAGTGAATCTGTCAATGAATCTTGCTTTGGAGTAGATCAACAATCTCCCTTCTCTCTCGTCTTCCCTCACTCTCCCTCCCTCTCTTTTGGGTCAGATTTTATAGTCCAGGCTAGTCCTGAACTCACTATGTAGCCAAGGCTAGCCTCCTCCTGCCTCAGCCTCCTGAGTGCTGGGATTGCAGGCATGTGCCACCAGGCCCAGCTTGTTTGGTGCTGGAGAACTGAACTCAGAGGCTTGCACTTGCTAGGCACGTGCCTTAACTTCTCTGCCATTCCTCCAGCCCCCCAAAATGTTTTTATATTTGAAAAAAAATATTTTTTTCAGACAGAGTCTAGCTCCATAGTTTAGGCTGTTTGTGAACTCACCATGTAGCCCACAATGACCTTGAACACAAGGCACTCCTACCTCAGCCTCCCAAATGCTACAACTACAGGCATGTAACACTGCTCCTGGCTTATGTGGTGCTGGGAAATTGAACGCAGGGCCTTTTGCCTGCAGATAGGCAAGCACTCTAACTGCTGTGCCACTACACTTGAAATTATTTCATTGGTTTTAGCTATAAAATTTCACTTTTTAGAATCCAGAATCACATGGAGCAGAACTCCAAATTTAGGTTTGGCTTGCGCCAATAGTCCCAGCCAGGAGGCTGAGACGGAAGGACTGCTGAACCCCAGAGCTCCAGACCAGCCTGTAAAACACAGTGAGGTACATCAACAAAAGAAAACAACAAACAAACAAAAACAATTAACAAATCCTAGTGTTGCCCTTTGCTGTTATTTTCAGCAATTGCCTGACATGCTCACAACTTCAGTTTCTTTCTCTGAAAAATGAAAATAATTTAGTTTGAGCTATTGCACAGCTATTGCCAAGATTAGAGCACACAAAGGACAAATCTCTATGTCACAGTGTGTGGGACAGTGTAGGCTCTTATTAAATTACACAGTGCTTGCATTTATCTTCCTTTAAATATAAAGTATACTGACATGGTTGATGTAGTCTCACTCAAGTGAAAACTGACTTGTGAGGTAGATAGATGAATATTGTCTATTTATGCTGCCTAACGAAAAACTGGAGTACTGGAGTAGGTCAGAGATTTCTTTTTCTTTTTCTTTTCTATTTAAAGAAAGCTATTTAATCGGGTGTGTTGGTACAGCTTATAATTCAGGCGCTCTGGAAGGCTGATACAAGAGGATTCCAAGTTTGAGCCCAGTTCGGGCAATTTAGTGACTTAGTTCTAAGTCAAAGAACTAAGTGAGACTGATTTTCTTAAAATATATTTTCAAAAAATGGACTGGAACCATAGCTCAGCCTGCCTAGCTAGTACAAGGCCCTGAGTTCAATTTCCTACCACCACATAAACTGGGTGTGATGGTACAGGTCTGTAGTCCCAGGACTTGGGAGGCCAAAGCAAGAGGATTGCTCGTGTTCAAGGCCAGCCTGGGCCATATATAGCAGGTTCAGGACTATCCTGGACCATAGAGTGAGATCTTATCTCAAAAAAAAAAAAAAAAAATCTAAGAGCTGGAGGAATGGAACAGTGGCTAACCCATTTGCCTAGCAGGCTCAAGGTCGTGAATTCAGTTCCCCAGAACCACATAAAGCTGGGCAAAGTGGTGCATGCCTATAATCCCAGCAATCAGGAGGCTGAGGCAGGAGGATTGCCCTGAGTCCAAGGCTAGCCTGGGCTACATAATGTGTTCAGTACCAGTCTAGGCTACAGAGTGAGACCCTGTCTCAAAAAACTTTTTTTAAAAAATAAATAAAATGTCTCCAGCCAGGCCTGGCAGCACAAATCTATAATCACAGCACTCGGGAGGCTAAGGCAGGAGAATTGCTGTGTATGTTTGTATGTTTGTATTGCCATTGTATGTTTGAGGCCAGCCTGGGTTATATGGTGAGTAATGAGCTCCAGATCAGTCGAGACTACAAATCTAGACCATGAAAAAAAAGAACTAAACTAAAAAAGTCTCAAAATCTTAAAATAAAAAGTTTTTTAATTACAAATATTTTGTAGGGCCTGGAGGAACGGCTCAGCGGTTAAAGAACTTGCTTAGCAAGCGCTAAGTCAAGCACTAAGTACCTGAGTTTAATTCCCCAGCACCACATAAGATGAGCGTGGTGGCACATGCCTGTAATCCCAGCACTCAGGAGGCTGAGGCAGGAGGATTGCCCTGAGTCCAAGACCAGCCTGGGCTCCATAGTGAGTTCAGGACCAGCCTGGACTACAGAGCAAGACCCTGTCTCAAAAAAAAAAAAATGTTATTGAACCCAGTACAAGGGCCCTGGGTTCAATTCACAGCCTGTATTTGTTTGAGTTTTTTCAAAAGGCAGAACTTATAGAAGTTATAACAAAAAGGATCTCTTAGGAAGGCTTACAAATCTGAGGACAGAGATAGTCCAAGATGGCTGCTCAGCCACGAAGTAGATCTCCTGTCCAGGACTGCAGGACAGCTGGTGAGGTGAGAGTCTGCTGCAGATCTTGGTCGTTTGAAGGGCAATGGCACATCCTGGAACCTGAAGATCAGCAACTAAAGATCAGCGATGGGAACACAGGCACAAGTCAAGACAGGAGCGAAATCTGTGCTGCAGATCTGTGGTGCGTAGCAAGTCAGTATCCGTAGACAATTGGAAAGGCGAGAGCTTTCCCAGAGTAAGAAGCTGTAACAATCTCCCTCCTTTCTTCCTTTTATACCCTTGGAGTTCCAGCTGGGCCTCCCACATCGGGGCGAGTGCTCTTCCCTCATTGGCCGGCCCACATATCCCTCACACTCGAATCCAGGCTGGTTCTCAATTCCCAATCTAGGCGGGGTTCTCAAGCCCTAATCCAGGTGCGGTTCCTGATTGCCTCAAATTGACACAATCTCTCCAATGGTCACATAGACCAATAATAATAATCTGGGCATGGTGCACACCTGTCTAGCACTCTAGGAAACTGACACAAGAGAATCACAAGTTTGAACTCAGTCTGGGCGACTTAGTGTCGTATTGAGACTCTGACTCAAAAAGTAAAAACAAAAAAATGATAAAATAATAATTACACTAATTTGGTGGAAAGAGAACTCAAACTTAGTTTAAGTCCAGCCTCTGCCACTAACTAGATGTCTTAGTCATTTTCTTGTTGCTGGGACAGAATACCCAGCATCCACAACTTAAGGGAGGAAATATTTATTTTAGCTTTCAGTTTCAGGTTTCAGTTCATTTATGTGTGGACACAAACGGCAGACCCAAAGCCAGACGAAAGCTCTACACAACATCGCAGACAGAAGCCAAGTCAGGGAGGAAGGGTGGAACCAGCACACACCCCTCCAGGTCAAGCCCTAAGCATCTGCCCCTTCCAGAAGGCCCCACCTCCCAACAGGACATGGCTCTATAGGTAGCCCACCATATCCAAACACAGAAGGCTTTTGGAGGCACTCCAGATCCAAACTATAATTACTAGCTGTATGATCTTCGGCAGGTCACCCATGGTTCTTGTTACGGTTGGGCTTTTTAGGGAGCAAACAGTGTGAAGGACTGGACTAAAGACCCTTTGGGATTTTTACAGTCAATGGTCATTCATTAGTGGTTTACCAAGGTCCATACTTACTACTACTTAAAAGCATTTATCAGTTTGAAAACAACAAAAATGCTCATCAATCGCAAATAAGTTCATTTTGATATAGTCACTAAAATTTCTAAAGTATATGTTAAGTGAATAAAGCAAGGTGCTAACAGTGTATGAAGAAACACTGGGCATACGTGAACACTTCATGTATCTATGAATGCGGGCTGGAGGAATAGCACAGGAGTTAGAGTGCTTGCCTAGGAAGCCCAAGGCCCCAAGTGAGTTCAATTCCGCAGCACTACATACGCTAGGTGTGGTGGTGCATGCCTATAATCCCAGAATTTGGGAAACTGAGGAAGGAAGACAGCCATGTGTCTGAGGCTAGCCTGGGCTACACAGAGAGTTCAGGACCAGCCTGGACTACAGAGAGATCCTGTCTCAAAAAAAAAAAAAAAAAAAAAAAAAAAAAAAAAAAAAAAAAAAAAAAAAAAAAAAAAAAAAAAAAAAGACAAAGAAAAAAGAAAGAAAAAGAAGAAAAAGAAAAAAATATATGAGTGATTATACTTCTTTTTTCTGAGGCAGGGTCTCACTATGTAGCCCAGGTTGGCTCTGGACTCAACAGCAATCCTCCTACCTCAGTTTCCTCCAGTGTTGGGATTACAGAAGTGTGCCACCATACCCAGCGTATGTAGTGCTGGGGAATCGAACTCCAGGCCGTGCGCTTGCTAGCCTAGTGCTTCGACTGCTGCACCATCCCTCCAGCCCCAAATGATTGTACTTAATATACAGGGTATTCTTAAAGTCCGTTCACTTTTCCTATGTGGTAACTTTTGGACACTTATCAGAAAAGGAAGGAACAGGGCTGAGGGAAGCTGTGGGCAAGAGTATATCCTTCCAGGACATATGCTTGGTAATCCACCACACTCTCAGTAATCTACCATGCCCTTGGGGACCCTTATACCCTCCAGTAATCTACCCCTCTCGACCAGGCCTCCCTTACTAACAACACATGAAACCCATAGATAATCCACAACATCCAAATACATGAGACTTTCAAGGGACATTCCAGATCCAAATCTTAACATATGGCAAACAAACATTTTTTCAAAAAGTGCAAAATGGTAGAAAGTGGAATCTCCCTACAACTTACTTTTTTTCCTATATGTATATATATATTTTTGAGACAGGGTCTTGTTCTGTAGTCCAGGCTGGTCTCAAACTCACTATAGAGTCCAGGACGCAGCAATCCCCCTGCCTCGGCTTCCAGAGTGCTGGGATTACAGGCATGTGCCCCATCCCCAGCTATCAAGTGGTGCTGGAGATTTGAACCTGGGACCTCACACTTCCTTAGGCAAATGCTCTAATCACTGAGCTACATCCCTAGCACTTCTACCACCTACCTTCGATCTTTCAGAATATTTCTACTGACAGACATGAAATGTTATCAGGCTTTTCAGTTCTTTCAGTCATATAAATATATGATGAAACCAGGAACAGTCCCAGGTACTTGGGAAGCTGAGGCAGGAGGATTACATGAGTTTAGGAAATCTAAAGTCAGCCTGGGCATTAGAGTGAGACCTTACCTCACTAACTCAGGGCAACATAGTGATACACCATCTCAAAAATATGTGTGTGTGTATGGGCGTATCTTAAAAATGTGTGTGTCTCAAAAGTTGCCCTATGTATAAAAATATAAAAACTTGTTTAAAATTAATTTGCCATATATGAAGCAAAACTAAGTGCTGTGAAAAATTTTACATAAACAACAAACTCTCAAATTATCAAGAAAAATGGGCTGGGGATGGAGCTCTGTGCGAAGGCCCTGTGCTTGATTTCCAACACCAAACAAACAAAAAACCAGCTACAAATGTTGGAAGTTCCCATCCAAGTATTATACCATTAAACAAAGCACTTTTAGTTGGGCAGGGTGATATGTGCCTCTAGTCCTAGCTACCAGAGATGCTGAGGCAGAAGGGTTACGTGAGTCTAGGAGTCTAACGCCAGTCTGAGCAATACAGTGACGCCCTATTTGAAAACAAAAACAAGAACAAAAAATCCCCCCCTGCTCACTTTTGCCTTTAATTGGAAATTTCAAAAGGAAAACTATACCCATAGTAGGGCATTCTTCTATAAGCAGTTCATAAGGAAGGCAGTCCCAAAGTAACTTTATTAGATTGTCATTAAAATATGTAAACAGGAAAAAATATGTAAACAGGGAGTGCAACTCAGTGGTAGAGCACTTGCCTAGCATGTTTTATCTCCTGCACTGAAAAAAGATTTTTAAAAATGAGATTTTAATTTCTTTGGAAAACAGCAAACTTCAGAATTGTGAATATACACACCTAAACCATAGCATATTATAACACAATTAGTGTTCTAACCCTTTCTGATAGATATTTTCTAATCTGGTTGCAAAGTATCCTTTAAATACAAGGAAATACACTTTTCCATATCTGTTTTTCTGGGAATTTTACTTAAATACATGTTCACCCACAGTGTATGAGACATCATTTTCCATTCACAGGGCTAGAATGCTTTCACAGAAGTTTATTTCTCAAATCAATATACTTTAAAACAAAGTTCATTTAGTATAACACAGTCCATTATGGCTTAAAATTGTGGCAATAAATATTATCAAAAGCTAGAAAACTATCCAAGACTGAAACACGTGTACTTGGTATAACAGTCTAGTAGGTCTCTCAGTCTGAGATAGAGCAGGATGCCAGACAGAAGTTTCCAAAATGAGATTATTTGTGCTTTTATAAAGTTGGCAGTAAGATCTGTAGAAACATTGGTGAACTCTGGAAAGAAAAAGGCAATTTTTATTTGAAATGATATTTACAAACATGGTAACCTAGAGTAGAACAAGAAAATTGAGGGGTTGAGGGTTCTGGTTTTTCTCTCTGCCAGTAAAGTTTTAAATAGAAAAGTAATCCATAGATTGATCTAGAGTATTACAGCTTAGATTATAATTAATAGGTTTAAGAAAAAAGCTCATTAGTCTCTTTAAATAGAGAAGTAATTCACAAATTGACCTGAAGTATTACAGGTAAAATTATAAATCACAGGCTTTGGGCTAGAGTGAGTTGGGACCAGCCTGGATTACAAAGTAAGATCCTGTCTCAAACAAACAAACAAACAAACAAACAAACAAAGTGTCAAGAATGATGTGATAGGGCTGAGAGCATAGATCAGTGGTTAAATCACTTGCCTAGCATGCTCAAGGTCCTGATTTTGATTCCCCAGCACCATAGAAACTGGTGTGGTGGTGCACACCTGTAATCCCAGCACTCAGGGAGGCAGAGCAGAATTTTTTTGTGTTCAAGGCCAGCATGGACAGCACAGTGAGCTCAGCAACAGTTTGGACTACAGAATAAGACCCTGTCTCCAAAACAAAATTTAACAGGCTTAAGATAAAAGCTCATCAGTGACTTTAATTTGGAAGGGAAGCTTATCATATATCCCTGATAACATATCTCAATTGTACTTCTCTTCCAACTCCTCTATTGGTATGACTTTGAAAAAAGTATGTATGTATGTACATATTTTTTTGAGACAGGGTCTTGCTCTGTAGTGCAGGCTGGTATTGCACTCACTATATAGCCCAGGCTAGCCCTGGATTTGGCAATCATCCTGTCTCAGCCTCCCGAGTGCTAGGACTACAGGCGTGTGCCACCACACCCAGCTTTATGTGGTGCTGGGGAATGCACCCAGGGCCTGTGCTTGCTAGGCAAGCGCTTTAACTGCTGTGCCATTCCTCTAGTTCCTGTATGTATTTATTGAGACAAGGTTTCACTCCATAGTCCAAGCTAGTCCTGAACTCACTATGGAACCCAGACCGGCCTCTAGCTCAAAGCAATCCTCCTGCCTCAGCCTCCAAAGTGCTGGGATTACAGTCATGAGCCACCACACCCAATTTATGTGGTGCTGGGGACTCAACCCAGGGCCGTACACTTGCTAGGCAAGTGCTTTAACTTCCTTCCTCCAGCCCTGGAAAAATTATTTAACCTCTCAATATCAAATTTAACCTTACAGTGAGAGGTTAATGCTGTCCAACTCTGACTGCTACAATGAAGACCTATAAATCATTTTGTTTCATGTGCAGTGTATTATAAACATCCAATAGTTATTATTGCCTAATGTTTCTGTGTTGACTCAAATCAACACACATGAGCCATGCCTGATTCTACAGACCTGTAATCTCAGCACTCTGACATGCTGAGGCAGGGGGATTGCAAGTTTGAGCCCAGCCTGGGGAACTTAGTGACTTAGTGAAACCCTGTCTCAAAATCAAAAAGCAAAAAATGGAATAGGAATGTAGCTCAGCCTTGGGCTCAATCCCTAGTATCAAAAGACAAAACAAAACAAAAACTTATAAATGATATAAAACAAAGGACACAAAATGAATACAACAAAGATGATTAAGATTCTCATAGTCTATAAGGACAAAGAGCGTTCACTGGCTAAGAGGTAATGGGTCACTGGAAGATCAAAATAAGATTTTATTCTTAAGTATTTCATGAAAGAAAGAGCATTTTAAAAAATTATTGCTGTAGATCAGGCTTGCCAACCTCACACTAATGACATTTTAGGCCAGATAAGTCTGTGTCATGGGAGTCATCCTGTACATTGTTAGAATGCTTAGCAATATCCTGGACCTCTACTTGTAGCACCTCCCCAAATTTTTGTAGTGTTGCGGCCTCTCAATGTGAACCTTAAATATCTAGCTGGGACATAAATTTTAAAAACAGACCCTCCCAGGGTTTCTCTCTATAGGCAGCTGCCTTCCTAGGATCTGAGCATCACCATCCACTTGGGGACCCTGCTATTGGCAAATGCTAGGCACTAAAAGGTGGACTCTAATCTGGCAGTCAAAGGCCCAGTATATCACCTCTTCTTAGACTAGAAAACCAGGCCAAGAAGGCTAGGTGTTCTGTGTGTAACCAGGGCAGAGTAAGACAGTGCTGGTTGCAGGTCTGTTCCTCTGTGTCCCCTCTCCCTTGGGCCAGCTGCTTTGGGTCAGGGGAACTGACTCTACATGATACCACAGGAGTCAAAAACTGTACAGCCTCCTCCAAGAAAACAGGGCAGATCTGGGAGATTTTTCCTTTTGTTATATTAGTTGTAAAATACTCTTGAATTTGCCTTTGACAAAGTCTAAGATATTTACTGTTTTGGCTATTATAGAATAAAACTCTATTGACTTCTAGTTTTTTAAAAATTAATTAATCATTTTGCAGTACTAGGGATCGAGCCTACTGCTCTCTTACTGAGCTACATCCCCAGCCCATTTTTTTTTTTGTTTGTTTGTTTGAATTTTTCATTTTGAGACAGGGTCTTGCTAAATTGCTAAACTAATGAGACTGGGTAATCTTCCTGCCTCAGCCTCCCAGACAGCTAGGGTTATAGGCCTGCGCCATTGATCCTGGCTGGGCTTATGGGTTTTTTTGTTTTTTTTGTTTTTTTTTCCTTTTTTTGTTTTGAGACAGTGTTCACTCTGTAGCCCAGGCTGATCCTGAATTCACTGGTGTAGCCCAGGCTGGCCTTGGACTCAGGACAATCTGTGTGCCTCAGCCTCCCCAGTGTTGGGATTATTGGTGTGTGCCACCACAACCAGCTTTATGTGGTGCTGGGGAATTGAACTCAGGACCTTGCACTTGTAAGGCAAGTGCTTTAACCATTGTGCATTCCTCCAGCCCTGGACTTAGGTTTTTAAATCTTTCTTTCTTTCTTTCTTTCCTTCTCTCTCTCTCTCTCTCTCTCTCTCTCTCTCTCTCTCTCTCTCTCTCTCCTTCTTTCTTTTCTCTTTTGATTCCAGGGCCTTCACACTGAGCTATGTGCCTAGGCCACTTTTATTTTTAATTTTGAGACAGAGTCTCACATGTTGGTAAGTTGCCCAGGCTGGGCTTGAACATGTGATCCTCATTCTTCAACTGGGATTGCAGGCCTGTGCTGTTGGGCTCAGATGTCTGTTCTAGGTAAGCTCTTATCCTACCACCAACCTACAGAAATGTGTTGTAGTACCTTGTGTTTATTCTACATACTGTCATCTCTATCGGGAAAAAAAACAATAAACCATTATATACTAGAAAATAAACACCTTAGAGCGTTTTGCAAGACAAAGAAGATGGAGTATACACTTCGGCTACGAACTGCTGCTAACATCTTAGAGGTCTGTTTTCAGCTAGTGGCACAATGAGAGACCTTAGCAATTAATCTCATCTTTGGTCTCTTGCCATTATTTTACAGCAGAGGCCACAGGTAGAATGCGAAATCATGAACACAGCACAGTCCTTCTTCAAAAGCTGTCAGAGTTCTCCCAAATGCTTACAAGATTAATAGTACTCCTTAAAAAGTTTCTTCACCATCTAGCCCTATTTTAACTCCCTACATTCACCTTGAAACACTCACACTCCTGCCTTTCCAATCCAAGTCTCAATCACCCTTGACAGCACGAGACCATTCTTTCCCAGTGTGTTCCCAACAAGCCACAGGCTACAGATGTTAAATCATTTTGTGGATGCATTTTCCCTCCACGTGGAAGGTTTTCCCCATCTTCTTCACCCACTGAACACATATTTTAGGGCCCAAAGCAAACATTCCTTACCCAGCCTGCACTTGTATTCCTAACCCTAAAGCACTGCATCACAGCGTGGCGGTGTTCCCGTACCTAACTTGTGGGAGAGCCGCGCTAGAGAAGCAGGGACTTCACACTGCCCTCTGATTCCCCAGTGCCTAACATGATGCCTCATACTTCCTAGCAATTTAATAAATGCCTGGCAATGAATTATTTCAAGGGCATTGTGTGGCTCTTCCTGTCAAAAAATATTTTTTACTGGACTACTAAAGAGCCTACTCCTACTCCTTCCTTGGCAAAAACTCCTCTTTTTGAGTTATTCCTTTGATTTGGAGAACAAAGACGACAAAGCTTGCCAATGGCAAGATCTGCATATCTGCATCCTTTCATCTTGGTTTGTATTTACCTTAATTTTCAGCACTCAGTAATTGTTCATATCTATAAGAATTGCATGGAGAACTCTTCCAGTGACATTGAATGACCCAAAAGACTAGAGAGCTAAGGGCAAAAAAAAAAATACCCTCTTGCAGTAACACCAAGTCCTTTCTTTCTGTCCTTCTGGGCATAGGGTTTGTTTGGTGTTCTTCTTTTTTCTCTTTTTGGTAGTGCTGGTGATTGAATCTAAGGCTATGAGCATGCAAGGCACATCTTCTCTACCACTGAGCTGTACACCCTGCTTTAAAAAATAGAGTTAAACATGAAACACTGAATGTATTTCATGTGAGAATCCAAGAAGTCCAGATTCCCAGGAGTTAAAACATACTTATCCAGAATATTTTTTGAGTTCTTCCCCCCCTATTTTTATTAATATATATATGGGATACATAATGGTTACTGTATGAGTTCTTGAATAAAACTTGAGCCAAAAAAAAAAAAAGCAGTATGCTACTTGTGGCTTCAACTATACCAAAACACTACCCAGGAAGATGTCTATCATTTTATATCCACTTGTTTCATTCCAAAAAGGGAAACGATGGAAGACCAGGTGAAAGTCAAACTCATTATCTCCTTACAGTTTCCTCTGACTCTCAGTTGGAAGCACATATATAACACACTTGGTAGAAGTACACACATCTACCATAGATAATCTCCTTTTTTTTTTTTTTGAGACATGGTCTCACTCAATCGTCCGGGCTGGTTCTGAACTTATTGTGGAGCACAAGCAGGTCCTGAACTCATGGCAATCTCCTGTCTCAGCCTCCCGAGAGCTAGAATTACAGGTGTACACCACCATGTCCAGCATATGTAGTGTCTGGAAATTGAACCTAGGGCCTTGCACTTGCCAGTCAAGTGCCTTAACTGTTTTTCTCTTCTTGGAACCCTCTATAAATAATCTTTAGGGCAAAGCATTTTGGCTTTTTTGGTTTCATACAATTTGAACACCTCTGTTTTTGCTTGTTTTCCAAACTTCAGAATCATTTGTTTCACTTTTCAACTGGCTAATAAATCTATTTCTAAAAGTTAACCATCAGTGGTATAAAGAAAAAAAAATACAGTGTCACTTGAATTAAGTAGAAATGAATCTACTCAAGAAAGTCTGTGAACAGAATCTTTTTAAATTCTAGCTGGGTTCCAGTTTGTGCTTAGAGAGAAGCATTAGAGAGGTGTGAAAGATCACTAACCCCAAACTAAGGACAGCTCTCCTGACAAAATAAAAAAGACTGAAAAAGGAATAACATTTCCACCCTAAAACTCAGTGTCACTTAATGATCTGTCCCTATACTAATAAAAATTGCCTTGTTCCCCAAACCTTGCAGAACCCAAATTCTCCACTACCTACCCTCAAACTTTATAACACTCTGAAGAATGTAATTACTTCTGGGCATGATGGTGCATGCCGATAATTCTAGCATTCTGGGAGACTGAGGTAGGGGAATCGCAAGTTCAAAGCCAGCCTGGGCAATTTAGCAACCTGGTGAGACCTTGTTTGAAAATAAAAATTTTCAAATGGGCTGGGGATATAGCTCAGTGCAAAGGCTCTGGGTACAATCTCAGGTACAGGAAGAAGAGAAAACAAGAACAAGGAGGAAGACTCTCTCTCTCTCTGTCTCTCTGTCTCTCTGTCTCTCTGTCTCTCTGTCTCTCTGTCTCTCTCTCTCTCTCTCTCTCTCTCTCTCTCTCTCTCTCTCTCCCCTTAGCCTAAATAGCTAAATCTTAGCCCTCATCTACTCAACAAGCTTTAAAAACCTAGTAGCAGTTAAATCCCTGAAGGCCAAGCCCACTTTCCTTCCATTAGCTTTTCTTTTTTGACAAGGAGTCGAGAAAGCCACTATACACAGAACTAGAGATGATTAAAAGATAATGTAGGTGACTTCTGCACCAAGGGCACTTACTTGGCAGAGGCTTGAATAGCCAGGCAAGTGGCTGAGTTCTAGTCCCTACTAGAGAGGAGGGCTCTTCTTCGCTGCCCCAGGGCCCGGAGCTCTGCCAGGGGGGGTGCACCGCTGAGCCTGAGCCTCAGGGACTGGAGGTTTGGCCTCAGGGAGCTCCTGAAATAGTGGTGGAGTATCAAAAGCCTGCCCAACTGTCACCTTAGGAACCTCTGGGGCACATGAAGCCTTCTGGAGCAAAGAGGTGCTCTGGAAGGCCAGCTGGGGACCAAGCAAGGGCTGGAGACCCTGGGCACCCTGACAGACCCGTAGGTCCACGGTCTGAACAGGCAACACGGGGCCCTGGGTGGCCGAAGTTTGGGGTCCATGTAACTGAACAGCTGGAGGCTGAGTTGCAAAGGACCAAGGATGATTCTGGAGCTGGCTCTGCGAGGCCAGAGGATCCTGGAGGTGTTGCTGAGTGGTCACAGGTACCAGAGGGTGGTTCTGAGAGGCCATGGGGACTTTAGGCTGGGTGGCTAAGGCAAGGGGAACTGAAGGGTGACTCACAGAGGCCAGGGGCAGGGCAGGCTGGATCCTGGAAGTGGTGAGAGACTGCCGGGCAGAGACCAAGAGGCTGGCGGGCAGGCTCTTGGAGGCCGGGGTCTTAGAAGGCAGTGGCTGGTCCAGGCGGGACAGGGGCAACGCCAGCTGCCCCGGATCAGCCGTCTGACCGCCTTTAGGGCCTGCGGAGCCAACTGCGTCGGAACTTCGGTCATGTCCCGGCTTGAGGCCCAGATTCCCCTTAGAGCCGTCCTGAGGGTCGCCGCTGTCCTCGGCGTCTTCCCGACCGCCTCCGCCCTTGCTCTGCACCTCCAGCGGGCCCGGGGCGGTCACCCCGAGGATGGCCGTCCGCTGCAATTGGCGCTGCCGCCGGCCCCGGCTCAGCAAGAAGCTGTTGGCGATGCCGCGGATGGTCCAGGAGAAGCGCTGGCTGATGCTCTGCCTCAGAGTTTCCACCGAGGGCGCGGCGGCAGAGTGAGCGCCCTCCTCGGGAAGCAGCTCTATGTTGCCGGTGTACCAGGAGATCCACCAGAGCAGGCTGAAGAAGATGATGATGGAGCCCATGTACAGCAGCATGTCATAGAAGAGCAGGTCCGCGAAGACGCCGGTGAACAGCACCGCCACGCCCACCGTGTCGAAGAGGACGCCCAGCCAGAAGAAGTGCTTACAATGGCCCAGTCCTGGTCGCCTGCCGGTCCGGTAGAGGCTCTTACTCGAGACCTCCATGGTTCCCCCGCTCCGCCGCTACAACGCCCGCTGAAGGCGACCAGGCCCGAGGCACCGCCGCGAGCCGGCCGGGGCCGCCGGGTCCTCATGGCAACGCAAGGGGCGGGGCGAGAGGCGGGAAGTTGACCCCGCCCAGCCTGGGGGCGGGGCGCGGGCTGGTGCGGCGCGCTTGCGCGGTACGCGCCGCTGCCTGTTCTGTCAGTAGCTGGCAGGCAGGTGGTTCCTTGGGCGGTGTGTGGGATGAAGTAACTCCACCGGACCCTGGACTCGGGTCATAAAGTTTCTGTCCCATCAGCTGGGGAAAGATGTATCCAGATTCCTCTTTTCCACCCCCCAACCTTTCTAGGCGATATCCTAAGGAGAGCAAAGGGCAAGGGACTCACTTCTAGCAAAGTCGACATAACTGGGCTGCTGCAGCTGGCTCCTAGAGGCAGCCACTTTTCTTGGAGTTCTTTTTTCCTTTGCTTTGGTTTCTAGAAGTGGCTAAATTAGGGA
Source organism: Ctenodactylus gundi (assembly GCA_004027205.1). Taxonomy (NCBI): domain Eukaryota; kingdom Metazoa; phylum Chordata; class Mammalia; order Rodentia; family Ctenodactylidae; genus Ctenodactylus; species Ctenodactylus gundi. The sequence continues at coordinate 68,116 of PVKB01001408.1, forward strand.
CTATCATTAGGCAGGTTTTTTTCCCCTTTTTTCTTTGTTATTGTATTACGCATTGAACCCACGGTTTATGATTTATGAGAAACGTCCCCAACTTTTTTTTTTCTTTTGTTCGAGACTGAGCCTTTTTGACTCGGCTGGAATTAAGGAGCCTTCTTCAGCTTCAAGCTCCCAGGCTGCTGAGATTATGGGTGTGCACATTTAAACAGGTCTTAATTCTGGCTGTTATCTGTCTGTCCCCTAGGGATAACTATTAACATAGTTGTGATAGGTTAACAGATCTTGAAGTGAGTTTTGTGAGCAGTTTTTCTCCAGTTTTTTTCCCTTTTGCTGTATTTCATTTGCTTACCTATTCACCCAGACTCTTTAATACTCAAAAGGTGGCACTAGAAAGCCAGCTCCTGATAGTGGGAGAAACTGGGTCCTTGCTTTCCATGTCCTTGTGCCCTGGATGAAAGAATTCAATCAACAGGCTGGAGGAATGGCACTGAGACAAAGCGCTAGAAAGCTAAGGCCCAGAGTTCATTTCCCGGAACCTCATAATGGGGCGTGGTGGCATACATCTGTAGTCCCAGCACTCTGGAGGCTGAGGCAGGAGGCCAGCCTGGGCTACATGGTGAATTCGGGACAGCTTGGACTACTGAGCAAGACCCTGTCTCAAAAAATGCAAACAACGACAAAAAAGAATCAAGGCACAAAGGCGGCCATGCAGAAATATAGACAGAATTTATTGTAAAGTTGGGGGAGGAGGCAATGCCACAAGGGCAGCAAATTTGGGTACATTTTTATGCACAGAAGTTACATAGGGAACTAGGGCAATTATGCTTATGAACATTTTACTTAGAAGTTGCCTTTTTGGTGGTACTGGAGACCCAACTTGGAATCTTTTCACTGAGCTACATACCCAACTTACGTTTTAGTTTAGTTTTTTTTTGAAACCCGGGTTTTACAAAGTCTCAGTATTGTTCAGCTGGGTTCAAACTTGCAATTCTCCTCAGTCAACCAGAATGCTTGAGATTACAGGCCTGTGCCACCAGGCCCAGCTCCTTAGACATTACTCTGGATTTTTTTTTTTTTTTAAGATGGCATTTCACTCTGTAGCCCTGACTGGTCCTGAACTCACTATGTAGCCCATACTTTGGCATTTTATTTTTTAGTTATTGAAGCAGGGTCTCACTCTGTAGTCCAGGCTGGTCTTGAACATGTGGCAATCTTCCTGCCTCAGTCTCCCTTGTGCTGGGATTATATGGGTACGCCACCACAGCCCAGTTTTATGTGGTGATGGAAACAGATTCAGAGCCTTGAGCATGCTAGGCAAACACTTTAACTGCTGAGCTATGACCCGAGCCCCTGCCCCATTACTCTTGACACTTGGTGTTTGTGTTGAGACAGGGTCTCATTCTATAACTCAGGCCAGCCTCGAACTCACTATGTAGCCCAAAGCCTGTTAATTATAATTTTAGCTGAGATATATTTTTAGTTTCCAACTGGTCTGGTCAGAGTTAGATATCCAGAGAAGGAGGTAAAGCATTTTCTGATTTTTAAGTTTAAAATGCTCTTCCTGCTGGTAATAAGCCCGAACAACCTAGCAACTGGGAATGATAGCCAGAGACTAACTTTCATGGAATGCAACTCAATGTCTCACATTTGTTGTTTTATTCTTAACTTCCTGGTGTTCCTTTCCCTTATTTGCTTCCCACAGTTCCTGTACAAGGAGAATAAAGGAAAAGTGGAAGAAGGAATGCCACCTCAGGACAACCAGCTTGACTCTGAGCCCACCCAACATGCCTAATTCATTTCCTCGCCTTATTTGTATGGAAGAGGTTCTTAGATCTCTGTGTTATCTAGACAATAGGTAAGAGAGGAAGGGACATGAGAATTAGGGACAAAAATCCCTCAACCGCCACATTTTAGGGTGCCTGTTATCTTTTAGGAACTAGGCCCCTGCCTTGCGAGGTTGATATTAAAGCTTCATTTTGCTGCCCTCCACACCTGCAGGCCCTTCCTTCGTTTGTTAAGCTGTTCTATAAGTGACTCAGCAAGACCCTGTCTCAAAATCAAACCTTAAAAAAAAAAAAAAAAAAAAGGCTAGGAATGCTGCTTAGTGCAAAGGCCCTGGGTCAGAACCCCAGTACTCAACCCCCGAAAAAGATCCTTCTGTGCTTTTCAATGGGGGTCAGTGTTCCCCTGCTGGCCTTAATCGTGTTAGAAACTTAGGAAACAAACACAAAAGATCTTAATTATCTTAATTTAAACCCTGTCCTTGATTAATGTGTGAGGGCTTTTTTTTTTTTCCTTACATGGGGTCTCTGTAGTCCAGGCTGGTCCTGAACCACTCCGTAGCTCAGGCTGGCCTCCAACTCATGGCTATCCTCCTGCCTCAGCCTTCCAAGTGCTGGGATTATAGTCATAATTTTTTTCTGTACTAGATATTGAACCCTGGACCCTCACACTGAACTGTATCTGGAGTCCCTTTTAATTGTTTGAGATAAGATCTCACTAAGTCATTTAAGTTGCCTAGGCTCAGCTCAAACTGGTGATCCTCCTGCCTCAACTTCCCACAGTGCTGGGATCACAGGTGAGCTCCACCATCATGACTGGCAAAGCAGGAGATTCTTTAAAGAGCATTTCCAGCTGGGTATGGTGGTACATGCCTGGATTTGCAGCACTCTGGGAGTCTGACTGAGGCAGGATGGTCACAAGTTCAAGTCCAACTGGGGCAATTTAGCAACTTAGGGAGACCCTGTCTCAAAAAGTAAAACAAAACAAAAACTTGTGGATGTTGCTCAGTGTGAAGGTCTGGTTTCAATCCCCAATACTGAAAAAACAAAACTAAACTAAATTTCTTGATATCATTAGGCTAGGGATGCTATATATCTTGTTCTAGAAATAAATAAACACCCTGTGTTTCCTGGTCTAGAAGCTAATAAGGAATTAGAAATGTATTATACCATCAAATTTTTTTTTTTTTTTTGCAGGGAGGGTATATATTTTTCTAAGTCCTGTCCCAGTCATCCAACCCTTCTAGATCAAGTCCCAGAGATCTGTCCCAAATCACACAGTCAGTAACGTTCCACATGCCCCTAATCTACTCCATGTTCCTAAACCACTTCTCACTTCCTCACCACCCCTCCTGACCAGGCCTCACCTTTTTATAGCATACAGTTCCATAGCTGTTCCACAACATACAAATACACTGGGGTAGCTTAATTGTCTCTTAATTGCAGCTTTTGGGGAACATTCCAGATCCTAACCATAACACCCACTAATATCTAACTGCCTATATTACATATGGAACTACCTTTAAACTAAAAGTTCTATGTTTCCCTCTACTTCCAGATGAATAAGACAAAAAGTTCTCAAAAACAGAAAAACTGAGCTGGGCCTATAATTTCGGCACTCAGTGAGGTGGAGGCAGGAGAATCCTGAGTGTGAGCCCATCCTGGGCAACCTATTGACTTGAGACCTTGTCTCAAAATAAAATTTAAAAAAATAAATAAAAATGGGCTGAGGATATAGCTTAGTGTAGCCATACCATTTTAGATGCTATAAAGAAAAGGAAAAAATGCTTAGTGGTAGATAATTTGCTTGACTAATCATATAAGAGGACTTGAGTTTAATCCCTAGCACCAGAAAAAATGAAAAACTGACTGAAATCTGAAAATTAGATTAAGGATAAATTCATTTCAAGCTTAACAAACAGCACTTGTTTCTTGAGACAAAGTCTCACTTTGTAGTCCAGGCTGGTCCTGAACTCACTAAGAGGCCCAGGCTGGCCTTAAACTCTCAGCAATCCTGCTACCTCAGCCTCCTGAGCACTGAGATTATAGGTGTGTACCACCACACTCTGTGTATGTGGTGCTGGGGAGCTGCACCCAGGGCCTTGCACTTGCTAGGCAAGCACTCTGACATCTGCATTATTCCTCCAGACTGAAAAAAAGCACATTTAAGACCCTGTGTCAACAACAACAACAACAAAAAAGACCTTGTGTCATTCAGGTAGTATTAATGAGAAACTAGAGCTAAGTGCTATAAATCCTTGGTTCTTAAATTGCTTAAGGTAGAATTAAAGAGACAAACTCTTTGGCCTAGTGGTACAGGCTTATAATCCCAGCATCTCTGGGAGGCTGAGACAGGAGGAATGTAAATTGGAGGCCAGCCTGGACAATTAAGTGACTTTTTTTTTTGAGAGTGTTGAGATTATGGACATGTGCCATCATGTCTGGTTTATGTGGTACTGGGGAATCGAATTTAGCCTTGTGCTTGCTAGGTGAGCACTCTAACCACTGTGCTATTCCTCCAGCCAACAATTTAATAATTTAATCAAGACCCTGTCAAAAATCAAAATTAAAAATGGGCTGGAGATGTAGCTCAGTGTGAGGACCCAAGACTTGATCCCTAGTACTACATGCACACAATAATAATAATAAAAAGAAAAACTTCTAAATTTTTAAATTAAAAAAATTAAGAACAGACTTAAATAGCACATGTGTTGTACAATCCTATAATCCCTGCATTTTGGGAGTCTGAGACAGAAAGGTCAAAAGTTTAATCCCAGATGGGGCAATTTAAAAAAAAAAGGCTGGACCTTGGCTAGTGCACAGGCCCAGAGTTTAATCCTAGTCCAAAAAATGATTTACAGTTACAAAAAATTACAAAGATAGTATAGAGTGTTCCCTATCCCTGTACAATATAAGTCCCTTCTTTGATACTTAGTGTGGGAGACTTATTAGGCTAAGATATTTTCTAGTATTACCCCATCATTGAAAAAAAAGATCAGACAGGAATCTCGCTGAAATATATTTCCTATTTTCCTATTCTTAGATTTAAAGAGCCATTAGCTAAAACTATCTTCAGACATCATAATAATGTTACAAGTTATTTTAAGCTCATAGCTCCAGGTCTGTCTTTGTTGCTGATACAATAGCATAATTTAATCTTATTAGATTTGGTAATCATCTTAGAGGTTTTTAAAGCTTTCATGTTAATTTATAGCAAATTTCTGGGAAGATAAAAAATGTCATGAATGAAAACAGAATATTTATTTGGAACAAGGACTAGTCATCCTTTTGTTTTCCAGGCTCACCTTGAATACTTCCAGCCTTCTTTTACTTTAGTTTTGATTTTGCTATCTTTTCTTTTATCCTAGTGTTCCATTTCATTATGTCCTATTAACAGCCCAAATTGAAAGCAAACCGTATGTATGAAAACACAGCTTGCTTTATTTCTGTAAAGACTCATCTGCTGAGAAATTCACTAGTGCTGTAATTAAGGTTTTGAAGTCTGAATCGTATGTTATATATTTGTATAGATCAGAGAAATTAAGAAATGTGCTCAAGAAAAGGAGTGGTAACAGATTTTCTATGATGAAGCTTATAAACTTAGGATAAAAAAAAATCTCTTCTATCTCATAGATTGCATGATAAAAACAAATAAAAGTAATGAGTAATTATTACTGATATCAACATGCCTTCTTAAAGGAAAGCGTTGAAATTCATAAAAGAACTAAGACCATAAATGACATCATTTAAAGTACATGTACTAAATTAAAGACTGAGAAGTGGTGGGGCTGGAGGAATGGCTCAGCGGTTAAAGTGCTTGCCTAGCAAGTGCTAAGTACCCGAGTTGATTCCCCAGCACCACATAAGCTGGGCATGGGGGTGCACACCTGTAATCCCAGCACTCAGGAGGCTGAGACTGGAGAATTGCCTTGAGTCCAAGGCCATCCTGGGCTCTGAAGTGAGTTCAGGACCAGCCTGGACCACAGAGTGAGACCCTGTCTTAAAAAAAAAAAAAAAAAAAGGACTGAGAGAGGTTAGAATAACAAGATGTAGGACTCCTTAAGCTGCTAAATTATATTAGTCAGCTTTCCAATGCTGGGGCCAAATGCTTGATGGACATAACTTAAAGGAGAAAAGATTTATTTTGGCTCATGGTTTGTCTTACTTACTTTTTTTCATTGCTGTGACTCAATACCCAACATGCACAAATTAGAGGAGAAGTTTTCTTTAGCTCACAGTTTCAGGGGGTCTCAGTCAATCCACAGGTGGCTGGCAACAGAGGAAGCACATGGCAGAGGTGGAGGTGGAGGTGGATGGTACTCCTCACAGCATTGCAAACAGGAAGCCAAGTAAAGTCAAGGGAGGAAGGAAGCAGGATATATCCGTCCAGGTCCCGTCCCAGTGATCCACTCCTTCTGAGTCCATCCTCAGTGTTCTGCCCCTTCCAGGTTTAAGGCACCACCACATGCCCTAATCCAATCCATATGCCTATAATCTTCCACCACACACCCATAATCCACTCCTCCAGACTAGGCCCCAATCTCCCAACAGCGCACAGTTCCACAGACAATTCATACCATACAAATACATGAGGCATTTAGGGTTCATTCCAGATGCAAACCACAAAAGACTCATGCCCACTTCCACATCCAAAATGCATTTAGTCCTTCTCTATGAGTTACCAAAGTCTTAATAGTTTCAACACTGCTAAGAAAAAGTCCAATTCAGTCTCCTCCAAGACACAAGGCAAATTCTCAGTTGTGAGCTCATGTGAAAATCAAGGAAAAGTTAAATACTTCCAACATACGATGGCATAGGGCAAATTCCCATTCCAACATGAAGGCATAGGAGGACAGAAAATAATTAGACCAAAACAAGTTCTAAAACCAGCAAGGCAAGGTTTAACTCCTATAGCTCCATGTCCAGTTGGGGTAAACTGTGGCAGCAGTGAGATGTGAACTCCAAAGGGCTTGGGTGGCCCCTACAGCATCGCTGCTGGCTGCAACCTCCATCTTATTTCCTTTATGCTGATTCTGAATATGCTCATGGCCTGCGACTTTACTCAGCTGACAATTCATGCTCATGACTTCTCCAAATTTTAGGGCTCTCCATTGTACCCTAGACTTCTCCTTTACAACTTCATGCACTGCCCTCCTAGGGGTTCCTCTGAAATCTGAGTGGAAGCCTCCACGACCCCACAACTCTTGCGTTCTACGAGTCTGCAAACCAGGACCACATGGATGTCGCCAAGATCCACCACCAGCTCCTGCCCCTCCTGCCCCCTGCCATGGCAGCAGCAGCTAATGAGTGCCTGGATTACTGAATGCTGGGAAGCTGAACTCTGGCAAACACTTCTGTCTTTGGCCCTACAGGGAGCCCTGGGGGTACTCTTCTCAAAGCAAACTCCTTTCCTTTTCACCCTTTAGTTGATAAAGGGTGAGGTCTTGCAGATTCCTGGGACACCCTCAACACCTCTTTTTTAGTCCCGATTGCAAGTACTTAGCTTCTTTTGAATGCTCTTTAACTTTCCTGTGCTCTTCCACCCCCACCCTCCCAAGGCCATTTTAGTCTGGTACTGCAAACTTCTCACATCTGTTCTCTCTGCCATTTTCTCTTGCCTTTCACAATGGAGTTGGCTAAAAGCTGCAAACAGTACCCAAGGGGCAGCCTGAATATCAAGCTAATTTGAGATTTCCTCCACCAGATTAAGCAGTCCACCGTCCTTAATGTCAGTTTCAGGCAAAGTCTCTGGATGAGGGCAAAATGCCAACAAACTTTCAACCAGAGCACAGCATGCATGGTTCTTAGACCAGTTACCAACACAGTTCTCCTTCCCATCTGAAACTTCTTGAGTTTGTCCTTTCCAATCCACACTTCTATCAGCATTCCTGGTCTTCTGAGCTCTGTCCAGAATCTCCCATCAAGCTCAGCTCAGAGCATTCCAAGGCTTCTCCACCCGGCATGCTCAAACCTTTCCAAACTCCTTCCACAAAACAGTCCCAAAGGCTTCTAAACCACAAGGTCAGGTAAAGCCACAGCAACAATTTCTGTCTTACTTTTTATTTTTTACTGTGACTCAATGCCCGATATGTAAATGTATAAGTTAGAGGATAAAAAGTTTGTTTTAGCTCACAACTTCAGAGGGTCACAGTCGATCCATGGGTAGTCAGCAATGGTGAAGGTGGAGGTGCACAGTGCTCCTCACAGCATTGCAAACAGGAAGCTAAATCAAGTTCCTGAAGTAAGGATGGAAGAAAGGAAGGAAGGAAGGAAGAATCATATATCCTTCTAGGTCCCAGTGATTCACCCCTTCGGGGTCTAGCCTCAGTGTTCTGCCCCTTCCAGGTTTAAGTCCCACTTCATGCCTGTAATTCAAACCATGTGTGTGCCTTCCACCACATACCCATAATCCACCCTCCAGACCAGGCCCCAATCTCCTAACAGCACATAGTTCCATAGACAATCCATAACATCCAAATACATGAGGCTTTTGGGGGATATTCCTGACCCAAGTCACAATACAGTTTCAGAAGTTTCAGTTCATGGCAGCTGGCCCCCTAGCTTGAGGCCTGTGGCATGGGAGAAACACCATGGCAGAGGGCATGTCAGAGGAGAGCTCCTTCCCTCATGGCAGATAGGAAGCAGAGAGAGAGAGAGAGAGAAAGAGAGAGAGAGAGAAAGAGAGAGAGCGCGCGCACCACATTTAGCTATGAACCCGTCAATGGATTAACACATTGATGAGGTCAGTGGCCCCATGACTGTGACTCAATCACCTTCCAAGAGCCCCTGAACACATGAGCCTCCGGGTAACATTTTCTTATGGTTCATATTTATCTTTTCCCCACCATTTTTATTAATGTATATGTGATATATAATGTTTATAATGGAATTGAGTATTCTGTGCACATATATATCACATCAACTTTACAATCCCTTCCCAATTTTGCCCCTCCCATATCCTCCTCATCCCTCTTAACTCCCACTATCACACCAATTTGGTTCTATAGAATGCCTGTGTTCTGGGTTTCCCAAGTCAGAGAAACCATGTGATGTTTAATGTATTTAATCTTCTGTGTCTGACTCACTTCACTCAAATCATCACTCTTTAGCTCAGCTTCCCACCCCTACAATGGGCTGCAATGGTCATAACTTGATTGCCTCTTCTCTGAGTCCAGCAGATCCCTCCATTGGGATATTTGCCAAAAGATCTTTTTTTCCCCTCTATATTTTGTTATATCTTTGTTGAGATTAAGGAATCTCAAGGCCTCACCCACCAGTCCACATAAGAAGAGAACTATAATAATGTCATTCATAAGGCTAATAAATATGAGAAAGAAAAAAAATTAAATTTCAAATGTCTTAGCTGAGTACTGAAAGGCAAATGTTTGTACATTCAAAAGGTTATCCTTATATCAATTAGTTTTCTTAGGATAAACTTACATCAAAGACTGAATAAGTGAATTGCTATAATAAACTAACTTTATAACAAATTGCTACATTAAATGACCTTAAATCTCTATCACATAAGTATACTTAAGGCAACAGATATGATAGCATACTTAGCTATTTCCGAATTTTAACTTCCATAACTTATTTACTCACATTTCACTAATTACTATCATTTTATCAATTTATCTACCTATCCATCCACATGTTAATGCAGACATATTTTTAAAAGATTTTATATCAGTTCCCCATGTTGAATATAATTATTATGTCTTGCAAACTAATATACCATTACAAATAATAATCATGTGGGGAAATTTCACAGATTTTATAAAACAGCTGGTACTGTTTTAGAAGTATACCAATTAAATGACTCAAATATCAGTCTGTTTTTTTTTTTTGTTGCACTTTCTTTTTAGATGTTTCCTCCATGTTTTCTGGTGCTGCTTGTCTCTGTCTCTTTCAAATATTCCTTCAAGTATTTTCTGCAGTGCTGGGCTAGTGGTCGCAAATTTCTTTAGGGATTCTTGGTCATGAAAAAATTTTTACTTCTCTCTCAATTTTCAGGGACAATTTTGCTGGATACAACAACCTGGGTTGACACTTGCTGTCTTTTAAAGCTTAAAATATTTTGCTCCAGGGTCTCCTGGCCTTTAAAGTTTGCATTAAGAAATCTGCAGTAATTTGAATGGGTTTGCCTTGGTGGAGTAATGCCTGATTTTCTCTTTCTGCTCTTAGTATTTCCTCTTCATGTTGTATTTCTGAGGTTTTGATTATGACATGTTGTGGCAAGTCTCATTGCTTGTTGTGGTTACTTGGTGTTCCACAAGCTCTCTGCACCTAAAAATTAATTTCCCTTGCTAGATTTGGGAAAATTTCTTGTACGATTTTACAGAATAAATTCTTCATACCTTTTGGGCTGTCTTCTGCTCTTTCTCCCACACCCATAATTCTGAGATTGGTTCTCTTTGAATCATCCATCAGCTGGTGTATCCACCCACTTTGCTTATTTCTAATTTGGAGTTGTGCCTAATTATAGTATTTGTTTCCTCAGCCTTGTATTCAAGGTCTGAAATCCTGTCTTCAAAATGTTCAAGTTGACTTCCCCTGATTTCAAATGAGTTTTTCATATCCTGAATTTCAGATAGATTTCTTTTCAAAATTTTCACTTATCTATTCAAATGTTTCTTCATATCTTGCATTTTCGCATTTTCTTGTTTACTTCAGCCAACTTTTTACTTGTGGCTTCTATATGCTCAGTAAGCTTTGTCTCCATTAAGATCTCTATTTGTTTAGTAAGTTCCTGTTTAAGCCCATTGATCAATGCTTGCATTTCTTTGAGAATATTTTGTTTGAACTGGCTGTTAACTCATTTATTTGTTTTTTGACTTTCTTCCCTATGAGTCCCACTATTTCAGGGCCCATGACATTAGTTTATGGGGTCTCAGGCATCTCTGTGGGTGTCCTATTCCCTTGTCTGCTTTCCATGTCTCTGTTGTTGATGGACTTCACTTGAAAGGCCTAGGTGAGGGATTTCTTTGAATGAGTATGGGGGGAGGGATAAATTCTTCCAGGTTCTATGTTGGGAGTAGGCAGGAAGGGAGGACCTAACAGCCTGATGGCCTCTGAGGTCTCTCTCTCTCTCTGAGACAGGGTCTTGCTCTGTAGTCCAGGTTGGTCCTGAACTCAATATGGAGCCCAGGTTGGCCTTGGACTCATGGCAATTCTCCTGCCTCAGCCTCCCGAGTTCTGGGATTACAGGCATGTGCCACCACACCCAGTTTATGTGGTGCTGGGGACTCAAAATTGGGTACTTAACACTTGACATAGCACTTGCTAGGCAAGCGCTTTAACCACTGAGCCATTCCTCCAGCTCCTGAGGTGTCTTGATCAACCCAGTCCTCTCAGAAAAGCTTTCCCACCTGCCCTGGCTTCCCTCTCCAAGGGCAGGGCTCTCTACTCCCCTAGGTGTTCCCATTACATTCAGCTGTTCAGGAGGTCCGAGGCCTTTCTCTCCTCTCCATAACTGTTTCTTGTGCTAGTTTTTTTTCCTAGGCACTATTTAAGAGTGTCCCCTAAACCCTGATGCACACTCCTCTGAGCTTTCTTTTACTCTTAACCAGTTCAGTCTCAGGGTCTTTTTTTTTTTTTTTTCAAATTGGCTCCTGTTTATGTCATTGCCTGTTGCCGCTGCCAAGTGCTGCTTCTTGTCTGGACTCCAGGAGGCCTTTTCTAGAGGAAGCTGGCAGTGTGTTTGTAGTATGCACTACCAACAGGCTTGTTTTTGGAGTGTGGGCACCAGCTGCTGTCAAGTCCCGCTTTTCATGGATCCACACTTACCTTGGTCCCAAGTTCCAGTCTCCACGCCTTCCTGTCTGTGGATGCTGGCAGCTCTGGGCCCGTCTCAGTCAGCTGCTGTTTTCCTCCACTTCCAATATGTCTTCAGAATTTCTGAACTCCCTGTGGCTTTCTTTCAGTTGTTGAGGCGCTCCTTCCTCTCCTAGCTTGGTAAGAGGTTCTGCGCTCCAAGACGGCTTTCTTCTGTCTGCGGTTGCTGACAGCTTCCAGCTGTTCACAGTCAGCCCGGTGCAGCTTCCTGCACTGCTGTTTTCGTTCCCTACTTCTAAGGTTCCTTCGGGATTTCTGATCTGCCCTTGTTCTCCTTTCAATTGTTGGGGGTACTCCTTCCTTTCCTAGCTACAGTGGACAGGCAGTTTTTGACTGTATTCTGTTACTCAGTCTCCATCTTTACCAGAAGTGGGGAACATTTTTAATATAACCATACAGAAATGTTATCATAATTTTTTGGTCTTGAGCCTTTTTCTACATTAAATAATGGGACACCTTTTTTTTTTTTTATGAGACAGGGTCTTGCTCTAGTCTAGGCTAGCCTTGAACTCATGGCAGTTCACCATGCCCAGCTAATCTTCATGTGGTGCTGAGGAATGGAACCCAAGGCCTTGCACATGTTTGGCAAGCGCTTTAACCACTGGACAGTGCCCTAAGCCCTTACCCATTTTTTCGTGTTGTTCAATACAGTAAGAGTCTTCTATACAATGATCTTGAATTTCAAGTGCTAATATCATAACAGACTTTTCCATTTAAGGGCTTCAAAAACATGTTCGTTTTTCTCTACAAACTTGATTTCACATTCTTCAGGATTATGCTAAAAAAAAAAAAACTGCTGATGAACTGAGAAACTGTAGAAGAGAGGACTTGAGTTTTACAGCTAAGTTGAATTGTCCTGTCTCTTAAAGCATGCTAGAGAATTTTCTAAGAGAATCTCGTGGTGATGTGTGTCATCTTCCCATGAGTCATGCACTTCAGCTGCCTGACCTGAAAGCTATCTCACCTTTTTTGCTTGTGCCTTCTCCTCTAGTATCTCTCCTGTTGCCTTATAAGCAGGGAAGTTGGGATTGCAATGGAATAGTTTGTCCTTTCAACTATTTTCTTCATTTCTTTTGTGCTTGACCTTGCTCCTAGACCCAAACTGGATCAACTGCTTTTACATGATACAGATGAGCTACCTGTGGGCTATGCTTTGTTGACTTATTTCTTTCCTGCATATTGCCTAGTATTTCTATTGAAGTTCTAATACTTGTTTTGCTTTTTCTTATATGTATTAGGGATGGGAAACATCTGGCCTGTGGGCCATGTCACCTACCTTTGTCAAGGCGACTGTCCAATTAGAAGTGAGTCAAGGTTTTACCAAATGCAGCAGGATAAATTTTAAGTTGGTAATTCTGTATGGCCTCCAAATGATGTCATAAAGCTTCAAATGACTTTTGGCAGAAAAATGCTCTTCTGTTAGATTGAATCGTGCAAAAGTTGGGGGTGAGTGAATACTGAAATGAATTTACATTTTTTTAAATTTAATTTTTTTGAAACAGAGTCTTACTCTGTAGTCCAGGCTGGTCCTGAAGTCACTGTGTAGCGCAGGCTAGCACTGGACTCATGGCGCTCCTCCTGCCTCAGTCTCCCTGATTGCTAGGATTAGAGGCACACACCACCACACCTGGTTTACGTAGGAGTTATATAGTTCAGTGTTAGAGCACATGTTTAGTATGCAGGAGTAACTCGTTGCATCTGTTAAATTCTTTTCCTGGGTTACGTGCACTTTTGTACAACAGTGACTATGATTTTAAGTAATCTATCCATATTCCTGGAGAATCAAATCCAGGGCCTTCAATTTGCTAGGCAAGCACTCTCACCGCTGAGCTATACCCCCACGCCCTTGCCTGGCTAATTTTTATGTGGTGCTTGGGAATCTAACCCAGGACCTTGCATATACTAGGCAAGTACTCTAACCACTGAGGTACACCTCCAACCCCTGAAATGAATTTTTATAGAAGGTAGAGAACTAAGTTATGAGGGAATGGAAAAATAGCACAGTGGTTAGAGTGCTTGCCTAGCAAGTGCAAGGCCTCAGGTTTGATTCCCCAGTACCACATAAGCAAGGTGGTGCATGCCTGCCATTCCAGCACTCAGAAGGCTAAGGCAGAAGGACTGCCATGAGTTCAAGGCCAGCCTGTGCTACACAGTGAGTTCAGGATCAGCGTGGGCTGTGGAGTGTGACCTTGTCTCAAAAAAAAAAAAATACCTATAAGAAAATGCCATCTTCCTTGTGTTATTTCATAAACATGACAATAAGCCTCAGCCACTAAGCTGGAGGTGCCATGAAAGATGACAAGCCAGGAATGGGCACGATAAAGATATCCCAGAACACTCAGGTAAGAGACAAGGCTGCGAAATGGGACTGTAATGATAGTGTCCTGGGGCTAGGGTCTTGGCAGTTAGAGCACTTATCTGGCATCTATAACACCCTGAGTTCGATTCTCCAGCACCAAATTTAAAAAGTTAGCTGGGTGTGGTGGTGCACACTTGGAATCCCAGCACTCATTAGGCTGAAGGTAGAGGATTGCCATGAGTTTGAGCCCCGCCTGCACTACAGAGACTCTGTCTCAAAAAAAGAAAAAAAGAAAAAAAAAGATATTTTTCTGAAATTGTTACAATGAAAATTATCACTGTATTTCTCTTTTGCTTGTATGTGTCCTTCCTGGGTAATACATCCTTGTTGCTGAAGGCTGCAGTGCTGAAAGCTGAAGGGAGTGAGAGTTACTCTGAGTTGCATGTTCTGTACAGAAGAACAACCCCGCCCTTGACCCCCATACACACACCTTTCTGCGCTATTCACTCTCCTAGAGGCACAGGATTTACCAGATGCCTTTGATGACCCCTCAGGACAAGGCGGCCCATCCTCCGACCTTGGAGGAAAGCAAGATAGGGCTCCAGTGGGGCGTTTTCAACAAATCAGCTCTGGGTAGGTCACTGCTCTCACACTAGCTGAAAATCAACACTAAAAGAGGGATTTCTCAAGAGTTTCCCAGACCTCAAAGGAAATCAAAATTTAAGCACAAATAATAGCTAAGACATGAACATTTTTAGATATCAAGTACCCCAATAAATTCTTGACAACGATAGTACTGGTTGCTCCCTTTCTTCAAGCCATAGGGGGACTGTGAAATCTTCCAGGCTATATGCTGTAGAATATACCTTCCATTACTAGCCAGATTATTATATAATTATTTACAAACAGAAATAGATTTAAAGGCATAATGTAGGGCTTGTGGTATAGTTCAGTATAAGAGCATGTGCTTAGGAAGTAGGAGGAAGTCTTTGCATTTGCTGAATACTTTTCTCGGTTTAGGTGCACTTTTGTACAATATTGACAATGACTTCAAATAATCAGTCCATATTCCTTTTATCTTGAAAAAATCTGCCCTTGCACAATTTATCCATACATTTAAATCATATTTCACATGTTTATAAACATACAGTATGCTCAAGACTGTTGCTCTATTATCTGTTTAGTGCTTGCCAGATTCTGAGTTGATGTGATTTCCTTATGTGTTCTCAGTGTGTCCCTATTTATTCTCCATGGAGCACCGTTGATAATAAAGCTCCATTTTCCTTGATTTGTATCTTCACCATATTCCACACAGCAGTGACAACTGGCACTAAAATGGCACATTCCGATGGATGAAGTTCATCCTCCACCTACTCCTTTCCTCAAGGTTATGACTATGTTCGCCCTCCCAGGTATTTGCTTGAAGATTCCACACAGTCTGGTGGGCCCTGGGGAGTAGGAAATTTTTAGTAACAAACTTTCTTCTGTTCATTTGTAAAACAATGTATTTTATCTTGTGAGAATTCTCACTGCTCTGAATATATTTGTTAGTATTTTGTGTTAATTGGGTCTAAACATTGGTCCAGAGGTTTAAAAAAATCCAACAGAGATTTCATGAAACACTGTGTTTAGTCTCTGAACTCACTTGTAGTTCTTGGTTACATCAATAGTCAATTTTTTTTTTTAATCTGTCTCTGACATTTGCTTCTCTCTTCCTGTTGGTTTCTCTGTCACCTTTCTCGGATGGGAAAGAAATGCATTTTATCCAGTAGCCCCCATGAAATTCTGCCTTTCCTCTCTTTCAGAGGTCTGGGCTGTGATGTGAAGTTCCCATCTCAATCTTTCAACATATTAAGCAAAAATAATAAGCTGGGATGGCTGGAAGAACAGTACAGTGGTTCGAAATCTTGCCTTGGAAGAATGAGGCCCTGAGTTTGATTCCCCAGTACCACATAAACTGGTGTGGTGGTACAGAACTGTAATCCTAGCACTCAGGAAGCAGGAAGGATTGCTATGTGTTCAAGGTCAGTCTAAGCTACATAGTAAGTTTAGTACCAGCCTGGACTGCAGAGTAAGTTCTTGTCTCAAAAACCAACTAACTAACCAACTGACCAAACAAGGAAACACCTAATCCAGCCTGGAAAATACAATGGGACCCTATCTTTAAGTAATTAATTTTAAAAAGAGGGTATGGATGTAGTTCAATGGTACAGCACTTGTCTAGCATGCATGAGGCTTTTGGATTTGTTCTCCAGCATACTAACAAATAATTATAAAATAATAAATAAGAAGGATGTCATTGTTCTGACATTCCTATGTAAGAAATCATAGCCTAACTTAGCATATCAACACATGAAAGAGCTAGGGGTGTAGCCCAGTGCATAAAGCACTTGCCTAGCATGTGCATGGCCCAGGGGTCAATTCTCCAGCACCAAATAAAAATAAGCTGGATGGGGTGGTGCATACCTAAGAAGATTACTGTGAGTTTAAGGCCAGTCTGGGCTACGTAGTGAGCTCAGGGCCAGCCTGGACTATGGATTGAGACCCCATCTCAATAAACAAACAATCTGAACACCTTACTAAGGATATAAGAGCTGAGTCTCAGTTGGAAGCATCCCAAGCCTCAGCCAATCACAGACAACTAACTGATCAGATCCTAAAAAAGACAAGTACTTTGCTGTAACCAATCAAACTATTTATACACTTTATCTCCAAATTCCATCTGTAAATGAGTATTCACCCACATTGCAGAGAATGGGTCTGTGAACCTCTTTTGGTTCTGAGTGTCATTGATTTATGAACTGTTCTTGAATTGTTCATGAATTCATGACTTGTTCAAATAAACTCTGCTAAGTTTAATTTTCCTAAATCTTTTCTTTTAATAACCATAAATAGAAACACAAAAATTCAAATTCTGTCATAATGGCAAATCACTGGCAATTCTGAGCTACTGTCTCTAGCTTTCTTCTTACTCTTTATTCATAACTAAATAAACTCAGTCCAAAACTTCACGTTTATAAAAGTACAGTGCACTCAAAACTACTGAGCTGTACTTTATGAGATGAATTATGTTGCCTTCCAGGATCAGTATTTAGTGCTTGTTTGGTTTGGGTAAGCTCATTTTATGTCAGTGTAAAAACCAGGTCTGGCCAACTCATCATAACTAAACCGATTCTGGTGGAGCAAGGGATCACTACTTGTATGATTATTCCAATATGAAGACTTGATTTCTCAACCCAAGATTCATAGCATGATCCAGCAGCCACAAGAGATCCTGCTAGGGCACACTGTCATTAACATGGTTCCATTGACTACTGGACATTTCTACAGTCTAAGAGTGTAAACTCCATTCAGCTATTTCAAAGATCTTGTCTGAGAAGAGTGAAAAATCTGCTGAACTAAAAAATGACCCGAGCTGCCACCTAATCAAAGCATAGCAAATAAATAAAGAAAAGAAAAAGAAAAAAAGAATTTTAGCTGGAACATCTTCCAATTCAGAGAGCCAATCCACTGTAATACAATTTATTTCCCCAAATGAAATCAAAATGGATCAAAGACTTAGACATTAAAATGAAGACAGTGAACTTGTTGGAAGGGAAAGTAGGCAAAATGCTTGAAAACTTAGGCATAGGCAAGGACTTTCTCAATAAAACACCCAAAGCTCAAGAGATAACACCAAGAATCAACAAATGGGATTATATGAAATTAAAAAGCTTTTGGACAGCAAAGGAAACAATCAACAGAGTGAAGAGAGCACCCATGGAATGGGAAAAAAATACTTCCCAGCTACTCCTCAGACAGAGGACTATTATTAAGAATAGACAAAGAACTGACAAAAATTAGACCCTGAAAAATAAAGGATCCAATCAAAAAATGGGAATCTGAAATGAATGCATAGTTCTCAGAAAGAGTCTGAATGGCCAATGAATATGTGAAAAACGTTCAACAACTTTAGCCATCAAAGAAATGTGAATTAAAACAACACTGAGGTTCCATCTAACACCAGTAAGAATGGCTGCTACTAAGAACTCAAAAAACAACAAACACTGGTGAGGCTTTGGGGAAAAAAGAACTTTCCTACATTGCTGGTGGGACTGTAAACTGGTACACCACTATGGAAAGCAGTGTGGAGATTCCTCAAAAAACTGAAAATCGATATTCCATTTGACCCAGCTATATCACTTCTGGATATCTTCCCAAAAGAGTTAAAGTCTTTATATAATACTGATTCATGCATACCCATGTTTATAGCAGTATAATTTATAATAGCCAAATCTTCAAAGAAGCCAATATGCCTGAATACAAATGACTGGATAAAGAAGATGTGGTACTTACACACAACGGAAAACTACTCCGGCATAAAGAATGACAAATTTGAGTCATCTGTAGGCAAATTGATGCACCTGGAGACCATGACGCTTAGCGAAATGAATCAGACCCAGAAAGTTAAGTATCATATGATTTCTCTAATATGAGAAAAACAAACCATAAAACTAATGCAAGAGACATGGAAGGAAGTAGAAGATGGACTTGTGCAGAAGGCAAGGGAAAGGGGGAGGGAAAGGGAAGTGATGTGTAAATTTTAAAACTTTATGTCATTAACAGTGTAGATAACAAAGGGCAGTCACCTCACGGGGTTGAGTTGCTGTGTTGCTTCTGAACTACATTGCTCCTGGTATGGTTTTCAATCAAAATATTCTTGACACTTGATTTTTCTTGGATCATAAGTAAATTTAGAAAAGCTTAAGAAACAGGGACAAAAACAATCAAGAGAGAACATTCATGCACTTGTTTCTGGCCATCGAGGGAATCCTTCAGTAAATATTTTCTAGAACGGCTATTAATGAAGTGGGTATGTTCTGTGAAGTGGCTAAGGATACAGAACAGGGAAGGGTACTTCCTGGTGTAAAAGAGTACAGCATGTTGTATAGTTATTTAATTTTTTGGAGACAGGGTCTTGCAATGTAGTTCAGGCTGGCCTTGGCTTTGTGATCCTCCTGCCTCAGCCTCCCAAGTGCTGGATTATAGGCGTGCACCACTGAGCCTCGTTTCATCATGTCTATATGAAGGAAAGAGCTGACAGGCTTCAGTGTATTACAGCTGTCTACCACTTCTCCTTCCTTCCTGCAAAGGATGAAAAGGTTTTGTGTGTGGCACACGGACTTGAGGACTTCACTGGGGTTGGGAGGCGACAAGGGCACATGAATCCTGGAGGCAAAAAGCTATTTTTCACCTTCCCACTGCCAGCTTCCTTCAATTATATGAGGACTTCTTCCCAACAAGTAGCATTCGACTTGAAGACTCTTGCTTCAAATCCTCAGATCTGTCACTTACACGTATCTCCTGACTTTAAGACAGAGTCGAGGAAAGATAACGAAAGGAGATAGTTGCACAATGAGGTGATGTGAATGTAACACTGCTGGAGTGCAGACTTAAAAATTGTTAATACGGTTAGTGTTATACTACGTATGTTTTATCATAATTAAACATTTGTAAAAAGGAAGTAGTGATTTTTTTATTTATGTAACCTGTAACTTTTTTTTTTTTCATTCAAGGTCTGTAGCCCACGCTGCTCCTGAACTCACTATGGAGCCCAGGCTGGCGTTAAACTCACAGCAATCCTCCTTCCTCAGCCTCCCAAGTGCTGGGATTATAGGAGTTCACCACCATGCTCAGCTTATGTGGTGCTGGGGAATCAAACCCAGGGCCCTGTGCTTGCTAGGGAAGTGCTTTAATCGCTGGGCTATCCCTCTAGCCCTGGAAATAACTCTTTGTTTTCTTTGTGTCTTGGTCATTTTTTCATTGCTGGTACACAGTACCTGACACAGCTTAAGGAAGGAAATATTTTTTAAGGAAAGATTTGCTTTAAGACCCAACTTCAGGAGGGCTCAGTATGTGTGGGTGGATGGCGATGCAGGAAGTGTCAGATGGACAACAGCTGCTCATGGCCTCATGGCTGTGCAAAAGGAAGGCTTCTGGTTGGAGAGAATTGGGGGCCTAAGCCTATCCCTCCATACCACCACCCCCATTGATCTGCTCCTGCTGAGCAGGCCTACCTCCTAACAGCACAGGTAATCCACAACATCCAAACATGAGGCTTCTGGGGACAGGCTAGGCCCAAATCATAGTGCTTTGTCTCAGGGAAGCCTCGTTTGAGTGTGTGAGAACCAGTTGCCAAAGGAGACAGACCAGAGAAATAGACGAACAAATCCAGGATTATACAACTTGCAATTTTCTAGAGACTTAATGACAGAAGTGTGTCTTGAGTGGCAGTAAGACAACTATTCTCACACCTTCAGGCAGGAGGAAGGAATTTATATGCTAAGCTAGACAAATATGGGGCCATAAACACCAGGGTGTACCCGGCCTCTCTCAAAAATCTATTAGCGTGTCCGGTATCAGCTAAGAAATAGTCTGGGTGGCTGGGAGGATAGGCCAAGCTTAGCACACACAAGGTCCTGTTTTCAATCCCTAGCACTCATGTGTTCCCCTAGCTGGGGAGCTGAACTCAGGGCTTTGTGCTTACTAGTCAAGCACTCTAACCACTGTTCTATCCCTCCAGGTGCCTACCCTCCCCCCTGAGCCCCGTGCACCCACGCCACACTTCTGATAGACAGTCCAGGTAGGCTTTCACCAGATCCACATGTCCCTGGATTTCTGCCTATTCATACAGGGCAACCCTCAGTGAATGCAAAACAGGAATCTGTCTATCCTTTCTCCTTTGCCCTGGGGCAGATGGCCTGACCAACCTTCTAGAAGGATTCCTTAAAGACCTCTTTGGGTTAAGCCTCAGCGGCCTTCCATGTGGTCATCTCCACAACGTGACTCCTTTTCCAGCTCTCCTTCTTTTCTCACCATGTGCCCTGTCTCTAGCTCTGCTACCAGCATCTCCCCCAATGATCTATGTGTTCAGACATCCTGGGCTCCGGCCTCGCTTTCAAGGACAGTGGTCACTCTAAGACCATGTGGTCCCCTGGTGGACACCCACAGCCTTATGCCTCTCTCTATCACTGCCGTTAGGCAGGAACCAGACCTTGTTTTCTACTGCAAAGGTCCCCAGTTCCTGAGCTGCAGACCAGTGCGGGTCTGTGGCTTGTTAGGGACCAGGCTGCACAGGAGCAGGGAGCAATTGAAATACATTTACATCTATTCTGCTTCACTCCTGTTGCTGCCCGAACTCTTCCTCCTATTAGATCAGTGCTGTTGTTACATTCTTCTAGGAGCACAAATCCTTCTGAGGACTTCATCTGCAAAGGATTTAGGCTGTGTGTTCTTTGTGAGCAGCAATCGACTGAGAAGAGGGTGAAGCCACCTTGTAGAGTAACATAATGTTGTGAGTGTACAACAGTCTTGATTTATACTGGCATGTATGTTTTTCAGTTAAAGTACATTATTTAGAGGGTCATTTATAAACTCTGTTGTTCTATGTAACTTAAAAAAGATCTGTAGAAAATCAAAGTAGAGTTAGTGACAGTCATGGTTCAGTATTTAAAAGACGGTCACTTGCGATTCTGTGGGAAAGCAGATGGTTTATATTTTCTTTTTACATACAGCCCCCAACCCTAATCAGAAATATGGCTCTGACTCAAATCAGAATAGTGAGTTGTTTATGACCTGTGTCATTAGATGGCATGGTGCCAATCATTCTACTAAGCTGAGGAGGAAATGCCACTGGCACTGACGATCTATCTTGTTAGTCCCCGGCTGATCACTATGCCTGATGGCAAGGCCATTGGTAAAAACAGTGAGGTCATTAACACAGATTTAGATTATCTTCTTGAGTCAGTTGAATGGTTCAAGAGCACTGATAGGGAACTATAAACTCATAAAATCATGTAAGTTGTGATGTAACTTGATTTTAAAATATTTACTATATGTCAATCACTTCTGTAAAATCCCCAAACATTCCTTTCTAAGTGTGTATTCTTACTTTCCTCTGACTATAAGAATCTTGCTGTTAGAAATAAAATTGTTCTGTTCATGAAATGGTTCCACGTATCCACCCCACCTGTGATCCAGACTCCTTTCAGCTTTTTGTCCTGCTGGCGCGACACAATTCAATTCAAAGTGCACCAAAAATAAAATGGACTCACATATAGACTGAGGGAGGGGCGGATGGGTGAATGGATGAATAGGGATATGTTAAATAAATCTGAGTCAAATATTAATGAACCAGTGCTGTATGTTTCTATATTTTCACATTAAATGGTGATCATAATTAGAAGAAACCAAATGTCTCATGCAGTGATTGATTTTTCTTTCGAGTGAGGATTCCAAAAATAATTATTCATTCTAAATGTGTGCAGAATTCTAGGTATAATTCTCCAAAAAAAGTTTTCCTAGTCAATTCAAAATGCCAAGATATACTTAAAAAAATTTGTGAAGAAACTGCTTCCTGAATTATGGTTAAGGGCAAAACAAGCCCTCTCAACTCTTTACAAGATAAAGGAGGAGGAGCTGGAGGAAGAGCTCAGTGGTTAAAGCCCTTGCCTAGCAAACGCTAAGTACGTGAGTTCGATTCCCCATCTCCGCATAAACTGGGCATGATGGCACATGTCTGTAATCCCAGCACTTGGAAGAAAGAGGCAGGAGGATTACTGTGGGTTCAAGGCCATCTTGGGCTGCATAATGAGTTCAGAACCAGCCTGGACTACAGAGTGAGATCCTGCCTCAAAAACAAAACAAAAAAACAAACAAACAAACAAAAAAAAAGGTAAAGGTTGAACAACTGTGACTCTGAGAAACTGCAGCAGGGTAATCACAAATTCAAGCCCAGCCCGGACAATTTAGCAACTTGATAAGACCTTGTCTCAAAATAAAAAATAAAATTGGGCTGGGAATGTAACTCGGTATCAAAGCCCTGAGCTCAATCCCTAATGCTCTCTCCCCCTACAAGGGTGAACAACTGTGGCCCATTCAAACAAGAAAATCCCACTCACCAACAAAAAAATAAAATAACAAGCTATGGATATACAAAACAATGTGGATCAATCTTAAACTTATTACGCTGATTTCCAGAATCCAGAGCAACAATGAAACTCTTTTTGTAGGGCCTGTGACATGAAATGAAACATACGGAAAGCAGACCAGAGGTTCAGGAAGAGGTGGTCGAGGGCAGGAGAAGCATCAGAGGTGGATCCCAAGGAGCAGAAGGATACACGTTAGGAGTGATAGGTGTGTCTACTTTCTTGAATGGGGTGATGGTTTAATTGCTATGCATATAAGTCAAAAGCAAACAATCTACATTCTTTAAAAAGATGTCAGGTAGGGGCTGGAGGAATAGTATAGCAGTTGAAGCACTTGACTTGCAAGCACAAGGCCCTGAGTTTGTTTTCCTAGCACCACATAAAACTGGGCATGGAAATGCATGCCTGTAATCCCAGCACTCAGGAGGCTGAGGCAGGAGGATTGCCAAGAGACCAAGGTCAGCCTGGGCTCCATAGTGAGTTCAGCACCAGCCTGGACTACAGAGTGAGATCCTGTCTCAAAAAATAAAACAAAATAAAATACAAAGATGCCATTTAGCAGCACAACTCATAATAGCTAAATCTTGGAAGCAGCCTATATGACCACCAACAGATAAATGAATAAAGAAAATGTGGTATATATACACAGGGAGTATGAATTTGTATATATTATCCTATCAGAAAGAAGGATAAATCTCAGACATTTGAGGAAAAAAGAAATGTACCTCAAAACCATCAAAAATAAATTAGACACAAATCTAATGGTTTCCCTTACATGAATATCTTAGTCACCTTCTTGGTGCTGGGACACAATACCCAAAACCTCCAATTTAAGGAAGGAAAGGTCTATTTTAGCTCACAGTTTCAGGAGGTCTCAGGCCATTCCTGGGCACCTGGCGGTGATGGAAGGGTCTGGCAGAGGACTAGCGAGACTGTTCACAGCATGGCAAGTCAAGAATCCAAGAGAGTGAGAAGGGCAAGAAGGCTAGTGTACCTCCTCCCAGGCCATGTCCCAGCATTCTGCCCATTCTGAGCAGGCTCTGCCTCTTAACAGCAGCGTCTCCAACTGCTCTGACACTAAGGACTGATTTAGTTGAGAACTATTCTCCCAAGGACAAGGAAGAGAGGGGTCCGGCTATGCAGTAGGTTGTTGGAGGCCAGCTTTGAATTGGCGAGCAGCAGTAGCAGGGGAGCTGGGCGCAAAGCCCTGCCTCGTGTTGGATCAGCAGCAGCATTAGAACCTAAAAGAGCACGCTGCCAGGTGGTAGTGCTTTCCTGGCTGCTCATTTGTCCCTGTGGCCTGGATTGGGGACACCCGTTCAACAGCACAGGAAATCAGTGGATCAACCCTCATGATTGAATCACCTTCCAACTAGAGGCATCTGGGGAATATTGCAAGGGCTGGAGGAATGGTACAGAGGTTAACGGCTGTCTTGCAAACTCAAGGCTCCGAGTTCAATTCCCCAGCACCACATAAAGCCGGGCATGGTGGCGCAGGCCTGTAATCCCAGCACTTGGGAGGCTGAAGCAGGAGGATCATCCCGAGTCCAAGGCCAGCCTGGGTTACACCAGAGAGTTCAGGACAGGCGTGGGCTATATCGTGAGACCTTGTCTCAAAATAAAGGAAAAAAGAGGAATCCAAATTATAACAATGAAAAATCCACAACGTAAATAATGTGAAGATAAAAATAAAGAGAGATGATAGGAAGCAGGGAGGTACACTTTGTGGGGACAGTAAGGGGCTTTCAGCTCTTGAAGCTGGCTGAAAGAAGAGTCCCTGATTGCAGATGGGCTCTTTGAGCAGCCACTGCCAGGAAGGGAGTGGTGGCCTCAGTGTTAAAGATGTGAATCAAATGCACGAGGAAGATAACATCCATCTTGTCACGAACAGGTCAGACACCCCGTCATGGGGACCCTGTTACACCTGGTGCTCTCTGCATTTTGGTACCATTTGTGCACTTCAACTTTGATGAGACTGAAGGGGACCTCCAAAGTTGAGGTTCTGAGTGTCAACGGATAGGAACAAGGTTGGGAAATGCTAAGCTTGCTAACAGAAAGATGAGATTGGATGAGGGAGCTGAACTCATTCATGAACACGAAGCCAGGTAAGGGCAAAATCACTCCAACAAGGTCTGTTAAGCATTTCCTCCTTAGAAGACTCTACACAAACAAATAAGCTCTTCTTTGATTGAAATGTTCATCTGGCAATGAATGACTCTACTCAATGCAGGATCGGTCCTGAGCATTGGACCTGTTCATCTTATGATCTCTCTCTTTCTCCTTCTTTCTGTTTGCTTTTTTTTTTTTTTTTTTTTTTTTTGGCGATAGGGTCTCTCTCTGTAGCCCAGGTTGGTCCTGAACTCACTATGGAGCTCAGGCTGGCCTTGAACTCACAGGAATCCTCCTGTCTCAGCCTTCCAAAGTACTGGGATCACAGGCGTGCACCACCATTCCCGGCTTATGTGGTGCTGGGGAATCGAACCCCTAGCGTTTGCTAGGCAAGTGCTTTAACTGCTGAGCCATTCCTCCAACCTCACCTTCTTTCTGTATAATGAAAGTTGAGGTTATATTTTAGTAACAGAGTAAAAATATCCCATAGTAGGAAGCTAGTATTTCTTTACATTTGAACACTAAGAATCTTTTCTGCTTTGGGTAACTTAAAGTAGATTTTGGGTAAATCTACAGGACACATTTTACAAATAAAGGACAATAGCTCCACCTCATGGGCATGTTTCTGCTAGCGCCTCTCTCCTATGATAAACACCCCATCAGGATGCAGCCATTTCTTTCTATTTCTGAGGAGCTTCTCAAGGCTCCTACCAAACCAGCTGGGCATATAATTGCTAGGGACAGGAAAAGGGTGACTCAGAACTTGCTAAAAGTCAACAAACAGAAAAGACAGAAAACCTGGGTAGGGTGGTACAATCCTATAACCCCAGCACTCTGGGAGGTTGAGAGAGCATCACAAGTTCAAGCCCAGCACAGGCAATCTAGCAACTTAGCAAGATCCTGTCTCAAAGCAACAACAACAAAAATAAATAAAAGTAAAAGGGGCATGGAATGTAGCTCAGGGAGAAGTTCAATCCTTAGTCTTGAAAAAGAAAAAGGTAGAAAGAAAGAAGGAACAAAGAGCAAAGGACCCCTTTGAAGAGACCGGAACTCATGACTTGGTACCAGGGCTGCCAGTCTTTCACCCATTTGAACAACACAGGAAATCACGTACAAATGAGACACTACAACAGGTAGCCATCGAGGGGAGTCTCACCCTGGCCTCCAGAATGAGTGTAATCCTGTGACTTCTAGGAAATGAAAGTCCAGTACACAAAACAAAAAAAATAAAAATAAATTTTTCTTGCACATAATTCCCACGACTAATGGGTACAATTCTGTTACTTTAGCATCACTGCAAATCCATCCATTCCAATGTTACCAAGTTTCTGTTCTCAGGTTCCCACTGTGTCAACCTTGGTGGATTTGGAACAAGCAGGACTTGATGGGACAGGTGTGGCCAGGGCCCAGTCAGGCTGCTCAGGACAGGTCTCTGAGGCCTTTATGTGTAGGCAGGACTCTGTTCACATCAAAGACCCCTGCCAATGTTGTTATGTGAACCTCACTGTGACACTCTCAATCAAAAGGAGGAGACCAGTGCACTTGTCCAGTATTTATTCCCTTCCTCTCCTACCTTGTCTGGAGATCTGAGCAGGAGGATGCAAGAACAGCCTCTTCCTCCCCTCCATGTTTTGGACCTCTCAGGGAACCTCAGAGACTAGGGAAGGGGGGATGGTTGCAAGGACGAGGATGGAGGTATGATGGGGAGGAAGTAGGGTGTGGCTCGAAGTGGGGGCTGGGTTTCTGGGAGAAGCAGAAGTGGGTCAGGAAAGGCATCAGGGTCAAACCAAGGCTACAGAGGTGAGAGGACTTTCAGATACAGGTCAGTGGGTAGGGAGTCAGACGATGAGCAGCACACGGAGCAGGTGAGTGGAACTCTCAGGAGCAGCTGGAGGGGAACCACCAGGGCTTCCTTTATCTTCAAGCCTTCTCCTGGCTGGTTGCTGCCAAAACAACCACACGTTTCATACTCACTTTCTACAACTAGAAGGTCATATGCTCCACTGGAGCCCCCGCCTTGGACCATCTCTATAACAAAGCCAGTTTGGAACCTTTGCATTTTCCCATCCCAGCTTCCATGAGCCCTGCTCATGGGCAGAACCTTCCTTCTCAAGGCTTTCCATGGTTGATTTTTGCTCCATACAAAGAAAAAGCAAGCCAAAAACAAAAGTGGGGAAATGGGATGGAGGAATAACACAGCAGTTATAGCACTTAGCAAGCACAAAGCCCTGAGTTCAATTCCCCAGCACTACATAAACTGGGCATGAGGCACATGCCTCTAACCCCAGCACTTGGGAGGCTGAGACAGGAGGATTGTTGTGAGTCCAAGGCCAGCCTGGGCTAAATAGTGAGTTCAGGGCCAGCCTGGGCTACAGTGCAAGATCCTTTCTGAAGAAAAGCAAAGAAAAGACACTAATAGAATATTTCCTTTTGTAACCAACATGGCAAAGTTAAACTTTAAAAGTTAGATGTTTCTTTTCTTTGAGAGACAAAAGGCTTCTTCAGATTCCAGTTGCTGAACATACAGCCAACACTTTCTCAGCGTACAGCAGACTACGCAGATAATAGCCCTGGAAGTTGGAGGCCCTTTCCATAAATAAAAGGTAATGTAATGCTGAAGATGACTCAAATCAATAAATCAAACTTAGAAACATGCACTATCCATGCCCCCTTCTTTCTATTTCTTGCTATGAAAGATCCTTGCACACTTATAAATGGTGAGGTGGTCCTTTGAGGCAAATGGGACCCTCCATCTTCTCAGAACTAACTTTGAATACATACTTGTTTCCTTTTACCATAATAAATATCCTTCTTTATTGCCAGCAAGTGAACATAAATATATGGTCCTAAGTGACTGGTAATACCTCTGGCCTGGGCTTCTGATTTGTGCAACAAGTTTGTATAGTCTCAAGTCATCCCCAATTAACCTGAATATTTTAACATCCGAAACAAGGGTAGACAGACTACTTGTCCATGTCACTCTACTGCCTGCTGGGGTGGACTTAGAATTCTTTTTTCTTTTTCTTTTTGAGAGCGTGTTTCTCTCTGTAGCCCAGGCTAGTCCTGAACTCAGTAGGTAGCCCAGCCTGGCCTTGGATTCACGGCAATCCTCTGGCCTCAGCCTCCCAAGTGCTGGGATTAGAGGCATGTGCCACCATGTCCAATTTATGTGGTGCTGGGGAATCAAACTCAGGGTCTTGTCTTTGCAAGGCAAGTGTTTTACGTGCTGTGCCATTCCTCCAGCCCTAAAATTCTGCACTCATATGGAGTAGGCTGACTTTCCTAATTGCCCAGGACTCCATGGAATTTGTGTATTTTCAGAAAGTTCATGAGCTTCTTTCCTGGAATACTTGGGAACAACACCCAGAGGGCTATAGAGTACCAGGAGTGATAGTGAGAAGTTACCAGCAGGAGGGCAGCATCCTAAGACCCCAGTGAGGGGCACAAGTCTCGGTTGGGGGTTGTGCTTCCTGGCTCTGTCCTCAGGTATGTTTCCACAAGTTTATTTCTGGAAATACTAAGTGCACTGTCGTCCTAAATGGCATATGGCATCCCAAAGCCATTCTTCTCAATCTCATCTCTGTTATCATTATATAAGTGTATTATAAGCAGGAAACATACTATTACTACTGTAAGTTGGGAACCAAATCATTTCACTATAAACATAAAGAAACCATAAAAACAAGCAAACCAAAAACCCAAAATAAGGATAATAACACAATGGAATAAATTCTGTTTAGAAGCTGTCATCTGCATAAAGAGCCCTGGAACTATTTTGTTCTGGTTATGAAAGGACAGCACCCAAATAGGAGGGCTTAAGTTAAACCAGCCAAAGGTGAGCGGGAGAGAGGTGCATTCTCTCTCCACAAGGGGGTGCTAAGGTCACTTTGATTACAGCTCAAGTCGGAGCAAAGGAAAGAGGAAAAGTGAAAAGCTTCATGTTTCAAACAGAGGAGGTTTCCTGCAGCCTAGAATGCTTACCAAAGCCAGTGTCAATCTCCCAGGCAAGAGGCCCTTTGTCACCTCCCAGAAGTGTGACCAGGATCCTTGGGCTAGGCCAGGTGCCGTGGGTTGGAGACCACCTGCGCTCTTTACCAGTTGTGTGGCCCTGAGATTCTTTCCTTTCTCACACTGATGTTTCCATAGTTATATCAAAGCCTGTCATGAGGGCAAGAGGAAGCAATGTTTTGAGCATCTGTGTACATCAATTCCCAAGGGTAACATTCCTCCCAGAACTATTACCTTGGAAAACTAACAACCATTAAGGAAGTGATGATGAAAACAGTGGCCCTTTCCGTTACCACCTGTGCCAAGCATTTTACTTTGTTACCTTCTGGGACCCTAAGGTACGATTCCCATCCCTCTTGGATAGACAAGAAAGTAGGTTCAGAATGGTCAAGGAGGGGCTGTATGTAGGTAGAGAAGAGGGTCAGAGAGACCTGGACATGAGTGGATGTTACGGTTTGGATCTAGAATGTCTCCCCAAAGCCTCATGTATTTGGAAAGTGACTCAATCATGGGGGTTAAGTGGATCGTGTAGATTAATCCATTGACAATTTCATGTGCTGTAAGAGGGTGGGTCCTGGTTGGAGATATGGGTCACTGTGGATATAACCTGGAAGGGTATATCTCCCTCATTATTTCTATCCTGTGCTCTATGCTTCCTACTGCAATGCTGTCAACAACAGTTTTTCTCTAGGCTAGGTCTTCTAGGCAATTCTGCTATGATACCATTGCCAGTCAAACATGCAGGTATATAGACTTTTGAAATGTGAGTTAAAATAAACCTTTCTTCCTTTAATTTGTGGTCATTGGGTATTGTGTATCAGTGATGAGACTGCGATAAAAATAGAACTTGGTACCAAGAGTAGGGTTGCTGCTAACTCTCACTGACCCTGTTGTTTAGTCTTTGGAACAGATTTGTAGGAGGTTGGACTAATTTGCAGATGTCTTAGAATGCTATAAGCTGAGTTTGATGGGTTCTCAAAAGGCCAGGATACTGAGAAAAACACAGATCATAAAAACCAGAATGGAACTTGAGGAGACATTGTGTTAAACAAGATAAGTCAGACACGGAAGACAAGTATTATGTTGTGTTTTCTCTCAGCTGTGGGAACACACACACATACAACCTGAAGGTAAAAGAAGAGTTGCTGGGGACTGGGAAAAAGTGTCACAAAGAGGGGAGAAGATGGAAAGAAGAAGGCATGGGAAGAAGAAGGATAGATTCTCGATGTAATATGCATGCACATATGCAAATATCACAGTGAATCTTATTATGTACATTAATAGTTTTTATAATAAATTATTCAACAAATATTTATTAAGTAACTATCATATGTTAGATAACATTCTAAGCCCTGGATCCACATGGCAAATAATTCAGACAAGGGATCTACTTTTTTGGAGCTCACATTCTAGTGGGAAGACAGGCAGCAAATAAGTGAATTAACTGGCAAACAGGTCAAATCACAGCTCATGTTAGAAAGAACTGAGACAAGGAGTTCTATGTTAGAAGGAGGTAGGAAGTGAAATCTAAAAGAAGTGGTACTCAAGTTGAAGTCTGACAAACAAGACCTGAGTTCAAAGTCTAGCTCTAGCTGGGCCCATTGGCACAGAAATGAAATACCAGCACTCTCGGAGGCTGAGGCAGGAAGACTGCAGATTCAAGTTCAGCCTCTGCAACTTAGTGACCTGGTAAGACACTGCCTCAAAATCAAAAATAAAAATGAGCTGGTGATATAGTTCAAATAAAATACCAACACCATTGTATTATTACATTGAAGTTTTAGTTGTTGAGCACACTGAGAGATCAGTGAACAGTAAGGCCCTGGGGAAGAGGCACCTTGGTGTGCTCAGTGGACACAAAGAGGCTGGGGAGTACAGGGGAGAAAAGTGGAGTACAGATGAAGTCAGATGTGGGCAAGTACCAGAACAATCCTCTGTGCGCGGCACAGTCACCAGGGGAGCTTTATAAAGTGCAGATGCCTGGGTCTTCCCACTTAGAGGCACAGGTGTACTTGAAAAACTAACCTGGGGACTCAGTGACTATCTAAAGTTGAGACTTGCAGAATCCGTAATAGAGAAAACATATTTGAAAGAGAACGTGCGGACTTGGAAAATCTATGACAGGAAAATCTGGAGTTATTTCAAAGATGATTCCTCCACAGAGAATTTTGAGCAGTTTTAATTGCTAGACCTCCTGAGGACATAGATGCTTTGCCTGCCAAGAAAATGCAGCCCAAGAGGCACCAACTGATTGAAATATGAGGTGCTCTGTCTTTGAAGCTTGCTCTAATACACTGAAGCTGAGGGATGTGCCAGACATTGCATGCCAGGCCCTTCTAAATAATCTCATTTTATCTTCATGACAACGACACACCATTCGTGAGAGACCCGTTTCAGAGATGAGGCTACTGATCTAGGGAAGGTGAAATGCTTTTCGTAATTCCACACAGCTACTAAATAGCAGAGATGGATTTTGTGTTTGTGTGTGTGTCTACTCAAGATCCAAACCAGAGCCTTCACACTGGGCTATATTGCCAGCCCATTTTTATTTTTGATTTTTAGGCAAGGTCTAAGTTGCTGAGGCTGAACTTGAATTTGCGATCCTGCCCAGCCTCGCAGGCTTCTGTCACTGGGCCCAGGTAGAGCTGGACTTTAAACTCAGGTCTCTCTGGTTCCAAAATGTTCAAATGTGTGTAAATACAAATTTTTTGAGGTTATGAAATGACTAGTCAGATTTAGTGGTGGGGGAAGGAAACGTGTGCTAAGAACTGAAAACAGGGCTTCAAGCACAGATTAGCATATGCCTTACCAATGAGCTATACTCAGCTCCATAGACTATTTCTTTATAAAAAGTACTAATCCTCTAGGAGTGTATTCTTGGGCTCTCTTATGAAGAACTTCTAGAAATGGAATGAATCTAGAACATTGTGATAAAGCAACTGTAGCTGTCATTACCCACCTATCTGCCCTACAGAGAGCGCTGCAGCAGGCATTTGGATCATGAGACGAATTCTGATAATGACCTATGCGAGGGGATGGGAAGTCTCTTGTCCAGGCCTTAGCACACAAGTGCTTCCTTTTCTACATTTACTGACAATCCTTCTGAAACAATTGTTTTATTAGCCAGATATCTTGGTTACTTTTTCGTCACTGTGACTAAATACCAGACATGCACCAATAAGGAGAGGAAACATTTATTTTAGCTCACAGTTTCAAAAGGTCTCAGTTCAGTCATGGGCAGCCAGTGACAGTGGAATCATGTGGGAGGCAGAGGTGGAGGCGGCTCCTTCTGACACTGTAAATAGGAAGCCAACTCAAGCCAAGAGGAAGGGAGGAAGTTGCTTTTATCTTTTCAGGTCCTGTCCCAGTGATCCCTCCTTCTGGGTCCAGCCTCAGTGTTCTTGTTGGGGCCCTCAGGGCCCGAGAGCCTCAGCATTGCAGACCTTGGCCACGTTCCTTTCCATGAAGAAGCGTTTATTGTCTGGAATTTAAGTCAGGTGTTCTGCTTGAAATTTGGATCAGGTGTTGAACCACGGGACTGTTCTAAAGAGGAAGTCCCAAGGTGGGGTGATGGGTCTGGAGAGTTTGTTAGCCTATTAGATTGCTTGTATGCTAATGTTAGCCTATTAGATTGCTTGTATGCTAATGTTAGCCTATTAGATTGCTTGTACGCTAACGTGTAGTCTATTAGATTGATTGTATGTTAATGTGGGTATGAAAGGGTATTTAAGCTTGGGCTTTGCGGAATAAGGGGGGTCCAGTCGTCCAGTCAGTCAGCGTTCTACGATCCTGAGAGTCCGTGTGGTGTCTTTGCTGGTCGAAGACGCCACAGTTCTACTCCTTCCAGGTTTAAGATCCTAATCTACCACATGCCTGTAATCTAACACACATGCCTATAATCTATAACCTGCCACATGTTTGTCTTCTACCACACATCTATAACCCACCCCTCCAGACCAGGCCCCCATCTCCTAACAGCACATGGTTCCATTGGTAATCCATGGCACCCAAATACATGAGACTTTTGAGGGACATTTCAGATTCAAACCACAACACTGCCCTGTCCACCAGACAAGTTCTAAGAGGAAGAAATAAACAGCACTCTGGTATTTTATAGATCACTGGGATTTGGCAGTTTATATATTTTGCATCCTGCCTGAAATAAACTGGATCCTCCCTCCATGAGTTCACCTAGGTATGCAAATCACTAGCTCTATCTATGTATGACAGTGCCCAAAGTGCACGGGTATGGACTGCATTTTGTTACTAACAAGTCTAGTAAAACCAGAAAACTCTAAGAGCACCAGCAGAAAATATTCCTCTAGATTTTTTTCAGTATGAAGGATACCAATTATTCAATTTGACCAGGCAACTAATGAGGGGGAAACCGAAGAATCCTACAATTAGGCCACAGATACTTTCCTGGGGAAGAAAAGGTATACATGAGCCAACAAAGGACAAATGCAGGTCCCTAACAAGCAGCCTACACAGATCCATGTGGCTAAGGGATAAATACGTTAGTGCATTTAACTGATACTGTTTAAGAAACTACTGGGGCTAAAGATAGAACGGTACACAGGATGAACGAAAATCTTTAATTCGTGAAATTTATATTCCATTTCAGTGGAGTAAGAAAAGGCACTGACATGGCTCCCACAACACATACTGTGGCAGTACACTCTGATCATTTCTCACGACCTTAGTAGTCAGCTGCACGAATGAGAAACGTGGTAAGCCAACAACCTCTCCCTTAGTGACATTTAAGGTAAGGTCTGAAACCATATATGTAGCGTACCAAGCTGTACCACCTGGGGCCCTGAAACGCAAATCATTAATTTGGCTTAAATTCTTAAATGCTGGTTTTTTATTTCTATTCATTGGAAACAACAGCTCTTTTCTTTTGGCTGCACCTGGGTCCTGCCCACTGGCCTACAGGAAGATGCAGAGTTGGTGTTTTGATCAATTCATCTAGCACCTCAGAGTCCCTTCAATTCCTTGTAAGCCTCAGTCGTGTTCAAGAGCAGTCTCTCCTAGGGCACTTGTCCACTCAGGCCAGAGCTCAAAGTCAATGTAGCAGGATCCTTAACTCTCTCAGGTCTGTCTGCAGAGATAATACTAAAATTCCTAGTCAACTACTGTCTAACATACAGGCCATCAGTTAATTCTACAGGGGACAAAGGTAGAAACAATAACCCTGTCCCATTTCCTTTTATTTGAGTCACTATGAGGTTGCACCTTGTGTATATTGAGAAGTCTGCAAACAATCTGGTGCAAAGGAAGTTAATTCATAAATGTTTGAGGAATAAATGTACCTTAAATAATCATAGGCTTCAATGAAAACACACACACACACACACACACACACACACACACACACACACACACAGAGAGAGAGAGATATGGAATACTAATTGACAAAAGGTGGGAGGTCCATCCAACTTCATGTGCTGCTTCCTGACCCCTTTCTGTATTAGTGCACTATGGGCTAAAATACCAGTTATTATTCTAATATTATAAGGCAATACCTGTCTAGTTCTTATTGCACAACAGTAAATGATGGTTGATTAACTGATTGTTAAGCACCATTTTCCCTAAAAGACACTTGGACTCTGTTGGAGAAATAGCTGATTTTGGAATTGGGACCAGAAATACACTAGGTGAACCTGGAATAGCTTATTGCTTCAGAAAAAAAGTAAGTTTTCGTAGGGCAATTGTGTCATGTCAAAAGGACACAAAAGCCAACCTGAGGGGCTCCCAGGACAATGTAAGTATAAAAAAAAAATCACAGAACTGGATTGAAATATTATATGTGTAGGTATGTAAAATATGTAGTTACATATTTATGAGTTTATAATCATACTTTAACAATTTAGTAGCCCCATTATACTAAGGTACCAACTCAATATACTAAAAATTTATGATGATCATAAAAAAATCAAGAATTAAAATAAGATCCGACCCACAGTAACTTACTTTACCTCTCAGAATCTGGTTCCTTATGTATGAAATCGTAGTAGCACTAGTGCCTACCTCACAGGGTTTTTGTAAGGATTAGATGAAACAATAGCATATGGGTTCCCAGGAAATTACAAAGTACAATAAACATGTAAAGGATAGCTGCTATTACTAGGTGGACACTTTCCAAGTAAAACAGGTTTATGAAGATTTATAGATGCCCAGTTTCTGAGATAATGTGATGTAAGACCCTGAGGAATGATTCAACCTTCTGTCTCTGTCTTGAGCAGCTTACTTTCCTAAGCAGTGAAGTGTAGAGTCTCTGTTCTGACATGACTTGCCATCTTTCCCTTAGAACCTATGTGAGGTTATAGTTACTTCAGTTCCACACTTTCCAGGGAGTGATTATGTTCCCTACAGGCCCAGCTAATGATCCAAGCTGCATGCCCATGTGTTCCCTGAAGTCTCCTCCATAACAAGGCCTTTGGTATTTATTTATCATCACTAGACGAAATCTTGGTCCTTCCCAAGGAACCATTAGAGAGCTAATGGCAACCCAGGGGCGAGTTGTTATCTTGTCTTCCTAGTTTAAGCAAGAGGTTCCCACAGGACATCTGTGTATCCAGGAAAACATAGAACATATACTGTCCACTGCAGAAAGGAGAACCTAATTCTTATGATCTACAAGGCCTTCAAAGATGCTCAAAGAGCTAAGTGGACTGCAAGTGACAGATGACCTCTAATCCAAATAATGGATTAAAGTACTGAAGAGAGAAAACACCTAAAGAGTTGAATTTAGGAGCAAGTTGTAAAGGTATTATGAACTATTTTTTTAATGAAATCCCTGAGACAGAAATATTTGGGTGCTGTCTCACCTCCTAGTACTTCGTCCTGAATGTGGTGAGAGTCATTAAGGAGGCAGATTTCTAGTTTGTCTTCTCAGTAACCAACTCATTGAAACAGCTGGTCTTCTCAACTACTTGACCATTGTGACAGCTTCTGTATAATTTCTGGGCCCACACTCATGTTGGCTTCCACTGATTTGTTCTGTGGGAGGCACCTAACCCAATCCAAAGATCTCTACGATTTTCCAAACTATAGATACACACTCTCTTTAGCAGTAGGTATTTTAAGATGAAAGTTATAATTGTGGTGTGGACTCATGTTTTTATTTTTACTGTATAGAGGAAGGTAATCATCAGGAAAAATAAATTCAATCAACCATTTGAAGAAACATAAACACAAAACAACTCCAGATTATTTTGGAGCTACTGGATTTCTTAGGGTCTACCTATGCCTTCACCTTCCTATGATATGACTGAGCAATACTACATTTTTGCAAACTAATAAGTCCTCTTCTCCTCCAGGCTCTATAGATTGGATTCTGTCACTTACAATCAAAGAGGTCTTAACAAGCACAGTGGTGTTTCCTCTTAGCTTCATGTGGGACAGAAATAGACTTTAGTAACCAACTAACATTTCTAGTTCACCTCTGCCACAACTCCTAGCTCTTCTCTGCTACCAGGATCTCCACATCATCACCAGAGCAACCATCCTAAGGTATGTCTTCTTTGTACAGTGATTCCTAGCTCCCATATCTCCTGCACCACCACAAGAACATAACCAACTATTCCCTCTTTAAGTTGCTTCTATTTTTCATACCACATTTTAGTGCACTAATTTCTTTATGTGTCTCTTTTGGAACACAATTAGCACTCTCCAGGGTAGACTCCATGTATCATTCATTCTGTGATATCACAGTTCCTAGTGCATGCCTGAAAATACTGTAGTTGTCCAGTAATTGTCTGCTCCCATGACCTGTCTGTATGTGGAGTTCTTAGGATCTTTGTCAAGTTTACCTCAACGTTCTAAAGAGGATGTCAGTCCAACTTCTACCTCAGTAGAGCACCTGGACGCAACAGCTCTGTTCCAGCTACTTCTCTGCTCCAAAACCTGCAAAGAATTTGCTCTTGTCAAAATATATCCTGCTGAAATGCAACTATCTTGCGTACAGAAATGAACCAAAAAGAAACTCATTGCTGAAGTTAGTGTAGCAACGACATTGACTATGATGTTCACAGTTAGATATGGAAAAAACAGCCAGAAATTGTAGCCCATACCTATAATCAAAGCACTCCGGGAGCTAAGGCAGGAGGATTTTAAGTTCAAGCCCAGCCTGGTCAGCTTAGTGAGACCCTGCCTCAAAATAAAAATTTAAAAACAGGGTATGAGTAAACCAGGCATGGTGGCACACGCCTGTAATTCCAGCACTCTGGAGGCGGAAGCAGAATGATTGCTCTCAGTTCAAAGGCCACATAATGAGGTAATGAGTTCAGGACCAGCCAGGACTACAGAGCATGACCCTGTCTCAAAAAAAAAAAAAAAAAGTGTATGGGACATAGCTCAATGCCAAGACCCTAGGTTCAGTTGTACTGGGGGGAAAAAGGCAAGAAAGTGGGAAAAGGGGAAAGGTAGTAAAAATGATCAAGATGCCATAAGCATGTGCACCGATTCCAAGTTGACTACAACTGTCATGTATTGCAAATGTACACTAATAAAAAGCAAAAATACAGGAGAAAATTTCTTGGTCTTTCTAGGCAACTGCTCTGTATCGTCTTACGGATACTGGATGTACCTGATCGTGTGGCTCTCTCTCGGCAGGACCGAAGAAAGCTACAGTTGAATTTCTGGCATACACCCGGCAAATGGTTAAGTCTCTATAGTATACATCTTGTGTACTTATTTCCCACTGCTTTAAAAATTAATTAATTTTCGCAGTACTGAGACTCCAACTCAAGGTCTTTGCACTGAACTACACTAGCCCATTTTCTTTTACTATTATTACAATTTTTTTTTTAACTTTTGCACTATGCTACATCCTTTTTTTGTTTGTTTTTAATTTTGGTTTTGACTTAAACTCCCCCTACATTGCTTAATTGATAAGGATGAGTTTTAACTTGGGATCCTCTTGCCTTAGCCTCCCAGAGTCCTGGGATTACAGGACCGCACCCCAGACCTGACCTTGCTGGGTTATTTTTTTTTTTTGTCTTGCTTTTCTATTTTTTATTTCTCTTGTATCTCTTCAGCCTCTTTTTTTCTTGAAATAATAATACTTTTATCCCATTATCCGCAGCAGCTGTAAGTCCTTGCCGAAGTGTCCACCTATTGGATGCTGGACATTTTCTCAGCTTTGGAATCATTTTTGGACACGGTCACTATCATTTCCTCTCTGCACTAGTTTTCACACATTGTACTTAAAATCCATTATTTATTCCAATGCCATTAATATAATTTTAAGTAATTTTTTTAACCTTGTAACAGCTTTAGATCTATAGAAAAACTTTAAAAATTGTACAGAGTTCCCTATACCCCTATCCTACTTTCTTTTTTTTGTGATATTGGGGATCAAGCCCAGGGCCTTTATGCTAAACTATACTCCTAGCCCATTTTTATGTTTGTTTTGAATTTGAGACAGTATCTTGCTAAGCTGAGTATCCCAGGCTGACATCAAATTTGGGATCCTTGTGCCTTAGTGTCCCAGAACTCTGGGATAAGATAGGCCTGTGACACTGGGTCCAGCTTAGTTTTCCATTCTTAATATCTTATATTACTGTGGTACATTTTATTACTGCCAAAATACCAGTACTGAGACACCATTACTAGCTAAATTCTATACTTTGTTTAAATTTCACTCATTTTCCCCCTAACAACCATTTTCTGTTTCAGGATCCCACCTGGACAACCATATTACATTTAGTTCTGTCTCTTTACTTAGTTTTTTCCTTGAGTGTGAAATTTTCTCAAATTTTTCTTGTTTTTGAAGATCTAGGTTGTTTTAAAGAGTGCTGGTTGAATATTTTGCAGAACATCTGTCAATCTGGGTTTGCCTGATGTTTTTCTTTTTTTAGAGTGAGGGCCACTGCTTTTTTTTTTTTTTTTTTTTTTTTTGAAGACAGACCACATGGGTGAAGTGACTTTCTTACCATAGTGTATCAAGGATGCATGTTAGGAACATGACTTGTCACAGGTGTGGTACAATCTTGATCTTCAGGCTGACGGAATGTGACCCACGCTTCTCTACAAAGCTATTTTCCTCTTGCATTTCCATATTTCACTCTTCAGAAGCACATCCCTAAGACCAGCTCACATAAACTGAGGAGATGTCAGGCCCAGTGGCAAAGGCCTGTAATCCCAGTACTCTGGGAGGCTGAGGAAGAAGAATCGAAAATTTAAGCCCATCTTGGGCAACTTAGCAATTTAGGGAAAAATGCTACCTCAAATAAACAACTTAGCAACGTTCTAGTCTCAAATAAATAGTAAAAAGGTGCTGGGAATATAGCTCAGAGCAAAGGGCCTGTGTTCAATCTCCAGTCCTGCAAAAACCCAACCAACCAACCACCAACTAACTGACCGAACCAGGGCCTCTCACCATACCAGACAAGCCCTCAACCACTAAAGCTCCCTCAGAAACTTTTAGAGACTGGGCAGAACCACATTTTGGGATACTGACTGAGGTTGTTTTGAATTCTGATATGTGGTCTTGAAATACTCGCTAGCATCAAGAGTCTTCAAAATAAAATTTTCAATCGAAGAGCCAGGCTTTTTGTGTCTGTGTGTTGGGTCGGGGGGTGAGGGGACGCTGGGGGTGGGCAGGGACTCACTCTGGACCAGGCTGGTCCTGAACTATGTGGTCCAGGCTGGCCTCAAAATCATGACAATATTCCTGCCTCAGGCTCCTGAGTGCTGGGATTACAGATGTGTGCCCCATGTATCTGGTGCTGGGCCTTGCTTGCACTTGCTAGGCCAGTGGTATAATTGCTTAGCTATGCCTCGAGCCCTGAAGGGCTGAGCTTTTATTTATTCATTTATTATTATTATTTTGAGACAAGGTCTCACTCTGCATTCCAGGGTAGTCCTGAACTCTCTAGTGTAGCGCCCAAGCTGGTGTCAAACTCATGGCAATCCTCCTGCTTCAGCCTCCCAAGTGCTGGGATTACAGGTATGCATCATCATGCCCAGCTTATATGGTGCTAGGGAATAGAACTCAGGGCCTTGAGCTTGCCAGGCAAGTGCCTTAACCACCGAGCTATTCCCCTAGCCCAGGCCGGGCTTTAAAAACATGGTTTATCTTTGTGGAGGTGTGGAATATTCAAAAGCTTGGCTATAGACATCAAGAACTAATGATTTCAGATGATTCAGAACACAGGGTGAGGGAAGATAGCATGAATATGTCAAAACATTTTTCTGTTCCAAGGAAGATAAAGGTCATAATCCCTGTTGGTTTTGGATATTTTGAAAGGTATACATGAAATCAGACACTTATCCTGTGCTAAAAACAGAGACTCTAACAGGTTCTGGGAATTTTTTTTTCTTGCAATGTCTGTTCTGTTCCCAACTGAACTACTCAGAAATATCCTCCCCACCTCCTTCCCGGCCCCTGGGAATGGCCTGCCACAGTGCTGTACCAACACATTTGCTTGCTTACTTGTGTATCAGCTTGGAGCTCTTTCCTTTTTTCAGTCCTGGGGATTGAACACGGGGCCTTTTATTCTGAGCTATATCCTCAGCCCCTGTTTATTGTCTCAATGAGATAGGGTGTCACTAAGTTGCCCAGGCTGAGCTCAAACTTGAGATCCTCCGCCCTCAGCCTCCCAAAGTGCTAGCATTACAGGCTTGTGTCACCAGGCCTGGCTCTCAGATTGGAATATTTTAAAATTCTCTTTATACCAACAGTATAAATTAATGGTAATAATAAATAGAAAAGGGGCAATAGACTCTGGAACCCCTGCCAGATACTGGGAGCTTTTATTCCTCGATTCTTTTTTTTTTTTTTTTCTAAATAAAGACCTGTTGTTCTAAAATAAATACAGGGCTGGAGGAATGGCACAGCAGTTAAAGAACTTGCCTTGCAAGCACAAGGCCCTGAGTTCAATTCACTGGCACCACATAAAGCTGGGTGTGGTGCATGCCTGTAATCCAGCAATTGGGAGGCTGAGGCAGGAGGATTGCCATGAGTCCAAGGCCAGTCTGAGCTCCATAGTGAGTTCAGGACCAGAGTGGGGTACTGAGTGAGACCCAGTCTTAAAAAAACAAAAACAAACAAACAAACAAACAATACAGATCTGGAGGAATAGTTCAGCAGTCAAAGCACCTGTCTA
Source organism: Ctenodactylus gundi (assembly GCA_004027205.1). Classification (NCBI taxonomy): domain Eukaryota; kingdom Metazoa; phylum Chordata; class Mammalia; order Rodentia; family Ctenodactylidae; genus Ctenodactylus; species Ctenodactylus gundi. The sequence continues at coordinate 109,223 of PVKB01001408.1, forward strand.
ACAAGCACAAGATCTTGAGTTCGATTTCCCAGCACCACATAAGACAAGTGTGGTGGTGCACACTTGTAATACCAGTGCTCAGGAAGCTGAAGCAGGATTGCCATGAGTTTGGGGCCAGCCTGGGCTACATAGTGAGTCCAGGGCCAGCCTGGAAAAAAAAAAAAGAAGAAAAAATAAATATTTGCATCCAAGTCATTTCAGAAAGACCTTTGCCTTGAGTTAATTTGGAGTTTAACTTTGGTTTCTGCAGTTTATTTTTCAAGCATTCTGATTTTCAAGATACCTTATAGAGTTTTTTTTTTTTAAGGTTTTTTTTTTTTTGTAGTACTAGGGATGAAGCCCATGATCTTTATACTGATACACATTTCTAGCTCATTTCTACTTTATTTATTTTGAGACAGGGCTTAACTCTGTAGTGCAGGCAGGTTCTGATCTCACTATGTAGCCCAGACTGGCCTCGAACTCACAGCAATCCTCCTGACTCAGCCTCCCAAGTGTCAGGATTACAGGAACGCACTACCACGCCCAGTTTATGTGGTGCTGGTGAATTGAACACAGGTACTCAGTGCTTGCTAGGCAAGGTGCTTTAACTGCCTTGGTATTCCTCCAGCCCCCTAATTTTACTTTTGATTTTGAGACAGCGCTTGCTAAGTTGCCCAGGCAGGGCTCAGACTTGCAGTCCTCCTGCCTCAGCCTTCCAGACGACAAAGAGTATAGAACTGCCTTTTTTCTGGAATTTCTTGAGACCCTCCACTCCCGTTTTTAACTAATCACACAAGATCAATTTTGTACTTTGTACCCCCTCCTTCAAAGTTCTATCCTCAGCATAATTATGTGCAGAAGAGATTTTATGGAAGAATAGTTATGGCTTTATAAAAAAAATTTAAAAGGTGTTGTGGTCCTCAGTTAAACTTGGAAAGAATATTAAAAACCTGCCCGAGTCCTTTATTTGATTAACTGGGTTTTAAAATGATGTTCTTTTTTTTTCCCCACTTGAAATGATTTTCAATCCAGACTTTGCCTGCATGGATACAGAATTTAAAATAAAAGAACAAATTACAAGTGAGTGTGTTATACCTTGCCATGACTAAATTGTACTCAAACTTTGGGAAAAGACAGATATTAGAATAAATGATTCTTAGGTGTTTGTAGAAATAATTACTGTGAGAAAAAGAAGATGATGAAGGTTAACTAGAGGGTAGGTAGGACACAATCCATTGAGCTAGAACTAGAGCTTATTTGCAGGGTGACTCTCTGAGGAGCCCTGTACTACATATGTTAGTGCCAAACAGCTCCCTGTCCTCAAACACACACATGCACACACACAGAGTGGGCACGAAGGCTTCCTTCCCAGATAAAGCGCTGAAGACTAAATTCCCCATATAAAACCCACCCTCACAAACACACACTGCCACTACACAGTCACAGAGTAAAAACAAAGCGATGGTGTGGAAGAGAAGACCTAAGGCATTCCTGGCTTAAGGCAGCAACTCAAGTGTTCCAAGGGGTTTGCAGAGAAGCTGAGAGGAGGCGGAATGAGGGAGTTTTCCTTTCAGGTAAGACTGTACAGAGGGCTACCTGACCAGGTGACCAGAGGATAGGGCACTACAGTGATGCCTCCCTGTGGATACAGTGATCAGTGAACAAAGACCAGCAAGGCTGAGAATCTCAGCAGATGTCTCCTTGGTTAATGTCAATGGATCAGAGTCTATTCCCAGATCACGGGACAGGGCAGGAGCTCTTGGAAACGTGTTCTATCTCTAGGGAGGGAGATGGGAAACTAACTGGACTTAAAATTTGAGAATTTTACCTTTTTCATCCCTGGTTGTGTAATTTATAATAGCCAAATCCTGGAAACAACCTACCTGCCCATCCATACAGAAATGGTTAAAGAAGATGTGGTACCTATACACAATGGAACACTATGTAGCCATAAAGCAAGACAGATATGAAGCATTTGAATGAAAATGGGCTCACCTAGAGTCAACAATGCTCAGTGACATTAACCAAATACAAAAGACTGACTATAGATGGGTGTCCTTCTTATGAAATGCACAAAAATAATAACATAAAAAGACCCCAACATGAATGGTAGGGTAGAAAGAGAGGCAATGGTCAGATAGGAAGGGGTGAACCTCTGAAAAAGGGGTGGACACAGATGCTCACTAATCCTCCAAGTCCCATAGTTCTTATATATTACAGAATCTGGAATTCACAAAAAAGTGTTAAACCTTATGTCATGCTAATTATTTTCCCCATTTTACTGATATGTATAAATGCAATACATAATGTTTAAAAAAAACCTAAAAAAGTTCAAATGTTGAAAAGTTAAAATGTTAATAGTTCAAAATATTTCATATTAAATATTTCTTCAGAAATGCAAATATTATGCACATAAATAAACACCCATACTGAAAAAAATTTTTTGAGAAGGCCAGGTGCTAAGGTGATATAGAATTTTTCTCATCAGTGACTACATCAAATCTTTCCTTTTCTTTTTTTTTTTCTTTTTTTCCTTCTTTCTATTTTCAGTACTGGGGGTTGAACTGAGGGACTTCACTGAGTACCTTCCCAGCCTTTCTCTTTCTCCCCTCTTTCTCTTTCCTTCTTTCCTTTGAGACAGGGTCTTGCTAAGTCACTAAGTCACCCAGGCTGGGCTCAAACTTGCCATCCTCCTACCTCAACCTTCCAGTGTGCTGGGAGTAAGGCCTGTACCACCGGGCCTGGTTTTACATCAAGTCTTCTGAAGAAAAATGGGGATGCAAGAGGGAAGAGAGCAATATTGTTACAGAGAAACAAAATTACATTTTTCACATATCTGAGAATATAACTGTACAGCTCATTAGAAATATGCCCCTAGAGATAATTTCTAATTTTTTTCAGACTATTAAAAACATAGCAATGCATGTTCATGTTAGGAAAGAATGATTTTAGAAGTAAAACAAAGTCATCTTCTAAAAAGTTAATAACATTGTTTTAAGATGATTTCCAAATGTGATAACATCTGGACAGACATTTAGGTGCTTGATAAGAACCAGGAAATTCTGAGGTTTTCTCATAATCTCTGACAGATGGTTTAAGATTGATTCTTTGGCTGCATTACTTTGGCAGGTGTGCAGGCCATATCCAGTTCCGACAAAATAACTGAGTATGCCTATGTCCTGGGCTATGACATAATCATGGTGAGAGGCTCTGATAATAAGCTACTTGAGTAGTATGGATCAAAATGTCATGGGCTCCATGAATAAGAATAATCCGCTCACGTGCTGGGGCTTGGCTATTGTTTGGCACTGAACCATGAGAGGAGGTCACTTTTGCAGTTCTTTTCTCTCCTTCCAGCTGTGTCTTATAAGTCGCTGTCCCTTTAACGACACAGGTTGTCCAGAGAAACAAAAACTCCCCCTGGGAAATTATGATCCTCCCAACTGCACACTAGAGACTTGGGGCCACCATGGCATAGCTACCACCAAAAGAAGAGAAGGTAGGAACTGATTTTTCTGGCAGACACAGAGCTGAGTCCTTGTAAAGGAGCCGAGGCCTTCCTGGATCAATAATTCCATTTTCTGGTAAGGTAGATGCATTACGACAACACGGTGGTTACTCTAGCACAGCAGCAACAGAAGAGGCGCGGTGTCTTGCCACAATTGTGTTATTGCAGACCTAACCCCAGGTAACTGTTGCTTTGACAGGAAAATGGTCCATTCTTCCACTTGAAGGTTGGTAGAAATGTAGCAAAAGTGTGGGTAGCATTTCTTTGCACTGGCTGCACATATAACAAAGGTGGGTGGGAATTTCTGCTATTTGCTAAGTGAGTGGCCTTTGGTAAGTTCTAACTACTTGCCTGTCAGTGCCTCTGTTAATTCATGAGTAAAATAAAGACAATTTCATATATGTGAACTAAAACATCTGCCTCCTTGGACTTTGAGAGACTTAGACAAGATTTCACATGTAAATCCTGAGCATGAGTACCCACCAATCGCTCAGTTTTGTTTTCACTGCTAAGCTTTGTTTTAACACTAGAAATCTTAAGACTTTCAAAATCACTTAGTTCGTTACAGATATTTTCTGGATATATTTTGCAAACATGTTTATAAATAAATTTTTATGTTGACAATGTTTTGAGTTAAAACAGTCAGTGATGTGGCCTGGGAATCATGAACTTCTGACAGAATCCGAAGTCAGGAAATGGCTCTGCTCAGTGCAAAATGGCGGCTCTTCGTTGATTTGTGGTCTCCAGAAAGCGTTAGTGTATCAATTCTATTCTGAAAATCAAATGCAGACCAAAGACATAGGAAAAAAAACACTATGGCAAAAAATTTTTTAGTTTAATTACAAAATTCTATCTTATAATGTTTTAGCATATATTTTATTACTAATGACTGTATTTTCATTTGCAACATCTACCTTATTCCACTTATGCATTGAACACAGGAGATGCTGACATGCACATTCAGATCAGAACTATTTACAGCATGTAGCTTTAGGTACACTGGCATGTTAATTTAGTGATTTAATTAAGATATGAAAAATTTGTCTGTGGAGACACGGGAAATTTTTTTACTTGTGATACTTCTACACTTTTAGAAAAGTGTCCAGGTGAGGTCTGAACCTTCTTTCTACCTGATGTAACAGAGTTTAATATTAATGAAACTGTTGTACAAAGCTCTTCATAACTTACAGTTGTGTTTGTGCCAAACGGTCCTGTCCAGACATCACTGAGCAGACAATAGTTTGGCAATAATGAGAAAATGGTTCACCCAGCACCCTCTGTTCTGCGTTTGTTCCTACCATATGCTGCTGACTTTGTGGATTTTTTGACTCCATTCATGCAAATCATCTACCTAGGACTGGAGGCAGAAGGCTGAAGGTTCACCGTTGACAAGAAACCTTTATTTTAAAGGCAGGACAAAGGAGAGTGAACAGCAGAGAGCGAGTCCAGAAAGTGGAGGTGACCTTACCAGTGTCGCAAAGCTAGTATTGATAGAGTTGAGAGTCAAGTCAGGTTTCTTGATTTATACTGTCTGAAACTGAGCCACGACCATATTAATGAAAATTATCTCAAAATCCCAATAGTTAACAACTGAAGATACTTTTTAATAAGGGAGATATTTAATACACATCATCTTATTAAATCTTCACAATGACCTCTTGGAGATAGATATTTCATTTTTCCAGTTTTACAAATAAGAACTTTGAGATGCAGGAAGATAAGTAACTTACCCAACGTTCCCACCAGAAAGTACCCGGGGTAGGACTTCAGTGAAGGTTTCTAGTCAACGTTAATGGAGGTTTGAAGGGGAGAAGAGAGCGGGGTATCCAGAATTGAAGGGAATGGCAGACAGAATACCAGTGGTGGTAATGAATATTCATAAAAAAGTAAATGAACTGCTTTTACTGTAAGAGAAAACTCAAAATGAAGAGTTAGAAGACATGATTAGGAAAGGGTATGCAGACGGAGGGAGGCCTTGAATGCCGGGCAGCAGAACACTCTCGCTGCAGAGACAGTAGGGACAGAAGATGGGAGCTTATCAATTATAGCAGTTTAGGATTTTTAAAAATTTGTTTTTAGACTAACCTGGCCAGACAGAATGAAGGGGACATGGAGACCAGTCAGTGGCAAACAGCAACAGCACTGGAAAAGAACAGGGTATTCTTTGGGAGTTCCTCAACTTGCCAGGGGCACCCAACCACAAGTCCACTTCCCAGTCTCTGGCTGACACTCTCCACCATCCTTCCCCACAGGACTGCGTGTACTTCCATTTCCTTATCTGCAGACAAAATCTTCTGAGAATTATGAAGATATTTTTCCACTGTCAGCCACTTAGATTCATCTGGCTTGCCAAACCCCCTGCACGACCCTTTTACAGAGGCCACCAGCTTTGGGCACCTATGACGCCTGCTGACTTTGAAGCCATAAATCGCTGTGACAAATTGCTGCCTAAGAACTTTAACTTTGCTGGGGATGTGCTGGACCAATGGGCCCAAAAGGAAAAGGTATAAAACTTAGATGCTATCCTTCATGTCTCTCTGTCTTATGCTACATGCACTGTGGTCCATTCATCAATTTCTATTCAACCTTTCACCTTCCTTGCTCTCCTTTGTCTTCCAATTGCCCCTCTCTCTGTCCAAGATCTTAGGTCCTCAACTGCCTAAGGCTCTCTGGAGCCTCCATGGTTCCTACCTCTTTACTGCAGTTACAGAGGTATGTGCTTCTTTCTTATTTTCTCCAGACCTCACACAACAGCACTTGGAGTTGGAGATGGTCACAGACTTATTCCACAATGTCGTAATTTAAGCTCTGGTCTGGGTTTATGAATGTACTTATTGGAACAATTAGGTGAGAATCAGAGGTTGAAAAGAATAAAACAAGCTTGCCTTACAGAATGCAGCCGAGGCTCCTGTTTACTTCCCCCACCTCAGGCCATGGAGACCTAGGCACTCCACAACGTGTCTTACAGGACTCAAGATTCAGAAGATAATACTAGGTCCTAAAGATATAACATACTAAATGATATTAAATTAATCCTTCCTACAAGGAAAGCCTTTTAATAAAATCATTGTATTTTAAATATTTAACATTTCCTAACTCTTTTTTGGATACAGAAAGGGGGTAGAAGTTGATTGTCTTTAGATAAAACTTGAAGACATTTAAAACACAGCATCTTATTAAACTGTCACAATGACCTCTCGGAGATAGGCATTTTATTTTTCCAATTTTACAAATAAGAACTTTGAGATGCAGGAAGATAAGTAACTTACCCAAAGTTCTACCACCAGAAAGTACCTGGGGTAGGACTTCAGTGAAGGTTTCTAGTCAATGTTAACGGAGGTTTGAAGGGGAGAGAAGGGCAGACAGAATACCAGTGGTGATAATGAATATTCATAAAAAAGTAAATGAACTACTTTTACTGTAAGAGAAAACTCAAAATGAAGAGTTAGAAGACATGATTAGGAAAGGGCATGAGGCAGATAGAAGGAGGCCTTGAATGCAAGGCAGCAAAATACTCTGATCATAGTTTTGCTGTAGGGGAAGGAAGGGCATAATTTTGACTTTATTTTTTCTTTTTGCAATTTTTAACAAGTTGTAATTATTTTACAATTATGATCCTGATAAACACTTTTTCTTTCTTAAGGTAAGGTGTAACTAGTACAGGTGTAGCAAAACAGCAGAACTGGGAGAAATAGTGTTACCTGGATGACTAAAGATTGGAAAATACTGGCTTGTTTGACTTCATCAAATCCCCATAACCACCCTGGATTTTTTTTTTTTTTTGATAAGGAAGTGAACCTCACAGAAGGTAAACCACTTATCCAAGGTCAAAGAGCCTCAAAAAGAACATAAACAAAGTACCTGAGATTTATATCACAGGGTAGGGACACATCTGTAATACGGTATCATGTAATACAATGAAGTCAGTTGAAATATCAGTATAAAGCTGAAGGAGCAGAGAGAAGTCAGAGAGGATAAAGAGGAGGCTAAGAAAGACTTGTAAAATATAACGTAAGCCAGGTTTCAAAGTATTCTCTACGGTACTTCTTTGGATACTTCCCTACCACAGAAAGTAGAATAATGCTAGATAGAAGGAAGAAAAAGGGGGCAATGTTTTTTTTTCTAGGTAATAACATATATACAGAGATTTTGCAGTACAGGTGACTCACTTTATAGACTGACAGGTATCAGGTTCTGAACAGTTTCAGTGCACTCCTCCGTGTTAACTTACACAAAAAAGAAATGTCTTAGAGGAATGTGGGAGAGCCTATAAAATTGGGGTAGAAACTAGGGACTGGGTGTCTGTGAGGACAGGAATCAGGACAGCTCCCTGAGGATGCACAAGCAACAAGAGCCTGTGGACAGATTTTGCTCCAAATGTGTTTCTATGTGTTGGTTTCTCTCAAAATCCAGGGAGAAAAGGTCTAATTGGCCCAGCTGTGGCTCAGGTCCACCCTCTGTTCTGAGAAGGGCCAGCACCTGATGGGCTTGTACAATACGACAGAAGCAGTTCTCCCAAACACAAACTAGGGTGTTATTACTAGAATGCACAGAAATAGGTGCTGAGGAGGAGGAACAGCAGCTGTCCCTTTTACCTCGTAAAGAGTGACATAAACTTTTCGTGCTAGCTTTCTATCACTAAGACAAACACCTGACATGAACATCTTAAAGGAAGAAAGGGTTATTTTGGCTCAGAGTTTCATAGTTTCCATTCAATGGTCGCTTGTCCTGTTGTTTTGGGCTGTGGCAGTGTAGTACATCCTGGCAGGAGGACACGGTAGAGGCCTGTTTACTTCAGAGTAGGCAGGAAGCAAAAAGAATGAGAGAGCCAGGCCTAGTGGTGCAGGTCAGTAATCCCAGCATTCTAGGAAGATGAGAACTCCAAATTCAAGCCCAGCTGTGCAACTTAGTGATTTAGTGAGACCCGGTTTCAAAATCAAAACTAAAAACTTGACTGTGGAGATAGCACAGTGTGAGCAATCTAGGTTTGATCTCGAGTACAAAACAAAACAACAAAACAAACAAAAAAATCCTAACTTCCTCCCCCTAGTCCCTACTTACTGAAGTTTCCATAACCTCCCAGGAGTGCCACAGGCTGGGTACTAAGCTTTCAACATGTGAGCCTTTGGGGGACATTTCCAAACCACAGCGTCTCTCTTCTCTTTCCCATGTATCTTTGTCAGACAGGGGAGAGACCAGCCAACCCAGCCCTTTGGTGGGTGAATGGCAAAGGCGATGAGGTGAAATGGAGCTTCGGAGAACTGGGGTCCTTGTCCCGAAAGGTTGCCAACATGTTCACCAAGTCCTGTGGCCTGCAGAGAGGAGACCGAGTGGCTGTGATTCTACCCCGAATCCCTGAATGGTGGCTCGTCAACGTGGCCTGCATGCGAACAGGTCAGCGCCAATATTTAGCATTTGTGAATCATGCAGACGCATAGAGACTCAAGTCCCTTGTGAAATCACGGATTTGATGATAACTGTGCTTACAGAGGAACAAAAGAGTTGAAATTAAGAATATTCCTAACAAGATACATATATGCACAACATGCTCAACTTCATTGTAAACCTTAAAATTTGCACTTATACATGTCAATAAAATGGGGGGAAAAAGAATATTCCTAGTATAATAACTACCTCAAGAAATTGATATTATTGTGATGATTATTGTGCAGGAGAGGATATCAAGGCTCAGAGAGTTTATAAAGTTCACCAAAAGTCAAATGGCTAAGAAGCCCTGCAATCAGGATTAAATACAAAGTTATTTTCCCTATTTTATGAGCTTATAAATGCAATATACAAATGGTTACTTTGAGCTCAAAAATTTTGTGCACATATATATTGCTTCAACTTCACAATCCCTCCCTTTCCCTCTCTGTCTCCCTCCCTCTTCCCCTCTCTCTTCCCCCGACTCCCAATATCTTGCCCATTTGATTCTATTATTTATTTATATTCTGGGTTTCTTGTATTAGAGAAACTGTGATAGTTAACATTCTGAGTTTGATTCACTTCACTAAGCATGATGGTCTCAGCTTGTGTCCATTTACCTACAGATGACTCAAATCCATCTGTCTTTATGAAAGAGAATTAATACTCCATTGTGTACATATACCACATGTTTTGTACCCATAGTCTATTGATGGATATTTTGACATCTTCCATAATTTAGCTACTGTTAGCGGCCCTACTATAAACATGGATATGCATGAATCTCTGTTATATGTTGCTTTTAACTCGTTTGAAAAGATACCCAGAAGAGGTTTAAATACAGTTTATTTTGCACCAGTGGCTTATGACAAGTTCCCCCTGACAAGCCAGAATTTTCTTCTCTAAATGTATTAGGACTGTAATACAAACAAAAAGAAAACATTTATGTATGTGTGTATGTATGGACGGATGGATAGATTTTTTTATTGAGACAGGGTCTCACTTTGTAGTCCAGTTGGTCCTGAACTCACTATGCAGCCCAGGCTAGCCTTAACCATATGGCAATGCTCTGCCTCAGCCTAGAAGGAAAACGTTTTAGAATGCTAGGACTCGTAAGAATATGAATGAATGCATAGCCCTGTTGCAAAACCTCCACCTCTTTTCTGACAGAGTGATTAATATATTCAATTACATATTTTCTTCCAAAATAGTAATGTAATGTACCCCAAATAAAATATTTTTCTTCAGGATAGCAGGGATCAGCAACCAGGGCTGTGACTTGGCCAACTGTTTTTGTAGACAGAGTTTTGATGGCAGGCATGTTCTTTTGCTTACATACTGGTTTTTTATTTTGTTTTGATTTTTGAGACAGGGTCTCGCTTTGTAGTCCAAGCTGGTCTTGAACTCACTATGTAGCCCAGGATGGCCTTGAAGTCAAAGCAATCTGGCTCCTTTTTTCTATAACAGCAAAAACTCTAAGTGAGACCAAGACTGGCCATGTGCTCTGCAAGGCCTAAAATATTCACTATTTGACCCTTTACCAAAACAATTTGCCAACCTCTCCTCTAAAATATAACTATATAAAATCTCTATAAATTAAATAAACAAGGAAATCAAAGGACAGACTACTATAGAAACATAAAGATACTTGTTATGCTATCAGTAATTGTAGTAAAATTTGGAAAAGAAAATTTAAATATAAATGATTAAATAAATTATAACTTAGTTAAGATGTAAGTTTAACTGAGATATATTTAGTGTTGAAACTCTGATAACTACAATTGATGAGCCATCACTTAAAGGATAATTTATAAGAATAATTAATGACTTTATAATGGTGCTAAAAATGTTCTATCAATATAATAAATAAGAGCAGCAATAATACATTAAATTCTTTTTGCATTTAGTATAATAAGAACTTGCAAATGTGAAACCATCTGTAGGCTGGGAAAAGATTCAAAATGCTTTGTCATAAGTATGAGTCATTTTTTAGAAAAAAATAGATGCACCTTGAGACCATTATGCTCAGCAAAATGAATCAGATCTAGAAAGTTAAATATTATATGGTTTCTCTAATATGAGTAAACCAAACCATAAAATATGCAAGACACATGGGAGAAAATAAGAAGATGGGCTTTGTAGAGAAGGAAAGGGAAAGGCAGAGTGAGAGGGTGGAAAGGAGAAAGGGAGGTGGTATGTTTTTTTAAAAAAAGAACCAAATGAGGGTGATAGTAGGAGTTTCAGGGGAGGGGGAAGATGTGCGAGGGTCAAAAGGGGGGAGGAAGGGACTGTAACTTTGATGCGATATAGATATGCACAAAATACTCAAGTTCAATGTAAACATTATGCATCAGAAATATACATTAAAGATGAGAAAAAGAATGCTTTGCCATAAAAATGTATATAATATTACTTAACATACTTTTTGAAAATTATAAAATACCATTAAAAACAAACATACCAGCAAGCACTCAAAACAATGACTTAAATGTACAGGAAGTACCTGACATTCTTTTTCCTGATTTAGAATTATTAGTTCTTCTACGTGAATACTGAATTCACTTGTATTATAATCACATGATAAAATACTTTATTTTTGCTGTAAGTGTATGTGGTAATGTCCAAAATATTTCTTATCTAGAAAATATTTGCCATCTGAAATGTAGTAGAAGAAATTTCCTCCCAACCCTCAAGTTGGAAATCTATCCATTGAACACATTCACATCATAAAATCCACAGAGGAGATTATTTGTGAGTCACTAAGAACAAGCGGATTGTAAGATAAATAATCTCATATTTTTATATTGAGTGAACATTTTGAAATCCTTTAGGGTGTTTCTTAGTCAACTTCCTTCTCAACACATTTACTTATTTCCTCAATAGTGGATGGCATCTAAGAGCTTTTAAAATATTTTGAGTAAAATGAAATTTTCCTAGGAATTCAATTCTACATTGCCCTACTTAGCTAACTTCATGAAACTCAGCAGGAAATAAGTAGTCTGGTATTTAGCAAGAGTGTTGGAAGTGTTGGAGGGGGTGGTCTCTGAATCTCAGGTCTGCACCCTTGCAAAATTAGAGGGAAATGTCATATTGTGGGGTTAAAAGTAAGTGAGATTATCAGACACACAATAAGTGTTCAATAATTGATAGTGGCTATCTGTATTTACACACACACACACACACACACAGACACACACACACCCAGACACACACACACACACACACCCCACTTTCTTCCCGTGGATTCACTTGAGAAAATGTAAGTTACCTTCTTTCTACTTTGTGTCTAGTTCTGCCATGTGTGTGCTTCTCATGAGGAACTTAGGCATTTTAAAATCAGGTTTAGGATGAAGTCACTATCTGAAGTGAGGAGATGTGTCAAGTGAATCGTTGCTATAGTAGTCAGGTAACCCTTGATGATAAGAGACCATTGGGGCCCAGAGACCTGAAGGCTGACTTTGCTACTGACCAGCTAAAACAATCCCGTATCCCATTAAATGACTGTAACTACTTGGACCTACCAGATTTGCTTAGATGAGTAGCTGCCCAGCATTTTGAATTTTACAGCCCACCAATAAAAATATTTAGGGCATATATTTTCCCACCTAGGTATAGGTTTTTATACTGTTCTTATTGCACTAATATAGTATACACATAAAACATACAAAAAGAAGATAAAAATATAAGAAGAATTCTGCATAGTATCTCGATTACTATTTAAAAATTCTATTATTTTCTTTTCTCATTCCTAATGGACTGTCTTGCAAAACTCACTTTGGAGACTACTGGTTTAGAACACTGGATGAAACAATGTTCATGAAAATGTGTTATATAAAGTACTACTTAAGCATTACATAATAAGGATTAAAACAGTACATCAAAATGTTACATAATAATAGCCCATCATTATAATGCCTCCTATGTGCCAGACACTACCATTATCTCCCTTTTACAGATAAAGGAAGGCACAAAGAGATCAAGGTCAGAAAGCTGGTAAATTGCAAGACCAGGATTACACTTAGGGTCTGTCAGGCTCCGAAGCCAGTGATCTAGGAGCTATGGAATGTTCCAGGGGGGCCAAGGCAGGAGTCGCTGAAGGCTACATTCTAAAGCTTCTCACCCTACAGCCCTCAGTCACAAAGTCCGTGTTTTCTACTGTCCACAGTCATGATATTTAATGTACAACAGTTTTGCTCAGTTCAGAGCCTCTGTCCTTCCTAGGGCTTGTCTTCATGCCAGGAACAACCCAGCTGACAGCTAAAGACATTCTCTACCGGCTGCAAGCATCAAAGGCCAAGTGCATTGTGGCCAGTGAGGAGGTGGCCCCGGCAGTGGAATCCATTGTATCTGAGTGTCCCAACCTGGAGACCAAACTCCTGGTATCTCCTCACAGTCGGAATGGGTGGCTCAACTTCCAGGAGTTATTTCAGTGAGTATTTTCCCCCACTTATCTGCAACACCAGCAACGACCCAAATGACAGCTCCATCTTGAAGTCTGTTAGCTTTCAAACACTCAGCAACACTGTGAATTGATCTGGGTTTCTTCCCAGAAAAGAATTACTTAACGAAAGGATTTACAGTAGAAGCAAGAGATATAGCTCTACCCCGATTATCTTGTTTCTTTCTGTGGTATATGATGAGTGGCCCTTGGTTGGCCCTTAGGACATTTGGCTTGGGTGTCCATAGGTTGGCCCTTGCCTAACTCCTGACCCACCTCGATCACCATGCTCCCTTTTATTCCTCAAACACGCCCTACATCAAGCCTTTGCGTAGCTATTTCCTCTATTTGGAATGCTCTTCCTTAGTCCTTTTTACAGTTGGCTCCTTCTTGTCTGATTTCATCTCAGTTGTTTTAGCCTAAGTGAGGCTTTCCTTGACTGACCCAAAGTAGACCTCCCAGCTATCCTACTGACTCCTCCACTTATTTCCTTGATAGCATCAGTCACTATCTGAATTGTCAACTCACATTCCTGTTTTTCTCCTCTAGAGTAGAAATCACCAAATTGTTTTTGTAAACAAAGTTTCATTGGAATGAAGCCATATCCATCTGTTTACATATTGTCTCTGGTTGCTTCCATGACATAACAGTAGAATCAAGTAGTTACAACACGGACGGTGTGATCCACAAAGTGGAAAAAATTTGCCACCTAGCCCTTCACAGATCAAAATCAGCCAACCTTGCCCTAAATTCTAAGTCCTAAGAAAGCACAGGCTTTGTTTGTCTGTTTGGTTGCCCACTTTATTTGCACCACCTAACAACTCATAGCTGGTGATGAAGATCGATTTAGTGGATAAATGCTCAAACAAAAAAAATCACTTAACCTCAGTTTTCTTCCTATGTAAAACGGAGATAAGAATACTGCATATACCTCAAGTGTTGTTTTATGGACAAAATAGGTTAAGTGAGAAGTAAACTAAATGAGAAAATGCCTCCGAAGATGTAAAAAAGTGAACAAAATGTTAATGAATGGTTTTACACTATAAAGAGTTGTTGCATGAATCATGTTGAAAAATTCTCCTAGAGAAGTTTTACAAAAAGAGAAGGCATGTGAATCATGTTGGATAACAAGTAGTTTTCTTTGTTGGGATGAAATTTTACTTTAACAATGACTATAAACCAAATCCTGTTGGCCAATCCCAAAATTCTCTCTCAAAAGCCCACATCAATGCACCTGTTTTTGTCTTAAAAGCTGTGCAATCTTAGGAAGGCAAATGACATTTCTGAATGTCTGTTTCTTATCCATACAGTGGTGATAATGGTAGAATACAGTTCCTGAAGTTGTAGAATTATACATGACAAAACATATGCCTTGCATACTGCCTAGCACCAAATAATCCCTCCAACGAAGCAATTATCATTGCTATAATTATTTTCAAGTTCATACAGTGATGCCTAAGGTAGTTCTATCCAGATTAAATTGGTAAGCGTTTCCATCAATAAAATACATTTTTGTAGTATTAGGAATTGAACACAGGGCCTCACACCCTAGGCAAGTGCTCTATTACTAAGTTGTGTCTTCAGCCCTTCTTATTTTTTCTCATTTTGAAACACTATTTCATTAAGTTACCTAGGTTGACCTTGAACTTGGAATTCTCCTATCTCACTCTGTTGCATAGCTGGGATTACAGGCATGCATCCCTATGTCCAGCTAGTAAGATACTTTTTAATGTTCTACTCTAATACACGTGTATATTTACTTAAGATTCCTATACATGAACCTTTGCATGTTATGCAAATATCAAAAATAAAAGTTTCAAAAGGCGAGTAAAAAAATGTATATAATTTGAAGTTGTCCTATTTTTAACCCATCCCAGTTGCCTTGCACGCTATGAGTAGCAAGCACTGTGATACTGTGGGTCAGGAATTCACACAGTAGAAGCAAGGGATATAGCTCTGCCCCGATTCTCTATAGGGTCTCTGTTCCATATCAGCCTGATGGGGACAGAGTAGCTGAGGCAGGTATGCCCATGAGTTGGGCACTGGTATTGACTGTCAACTGAAGCACCTCCTGCCTGGGCAATTCTCCTGCATGTGGCTTTCTCCCAAGCAGGACGATCTGTCATCTTTATATGGGGGCTGAGCTCCCCCACCTCCATTCCAGGGGAAGGAAAGAGCCTTTTGAAGTCCTAGAACTTTCACCACACTAAATGCATCAGAGTAAGTCATAAAGCTAGGAAAGAGGGCATTGGCTCTATACTTCATCGAGAGCATTTGCCCTGGGTAAAAAACGGAGGCACTATCTAGCAGAAAAACTTACTCAGAGATTGTTTTCAGTTGGGATGCTTTGGGTTTTAGTCATCCAAGTAAAAGTGATCTAAACAGTAAAAATATTGTTTTAGTCATAAAGAAGTGCAAAGGCAGGATGAAATGAGAGTTGGTTAATTTAGTAGTTCAGTGAAGCTAACATGGGACTCAAATTCATTAATTTCTCATCATGCCATCTCCAGTTTGATCCCTATATGGCAAAGGTAGCTCCAAACATCCCGCTCTTCCTTGCAAAATATTCAAAGGCCATAAAACAAGATGAATAAAGCAGGAGAAGACAGCATCCTTACTTCATACTCTTGCTGTCTCATAAGTGACCACCTATGTCTGTCAGAGCTGTGAAAGTCTCTAAGCAAAAGTTAGTAAAGTTTGATTCAAATGACAAAAGAGAGGTGGAGGCAGGAGGATTACCACGAGTCTAAAGACAGCCTGCGTTACACAGTGAGTTCAAGACTAGTCTGGGCTTCAGAGTGAGATCCTCTCTCTCTCAAAAAAAGCCAAAAGATATTCCTAAGTAATGAAAACTAAAATGTTACTATCAACTTACAAAGATTCAATGCTGACTTAAAAAAATCGTCACTTGGGGAAATATATAAATAAAATGCATACTATTTTGTTACTAAAATTGAAAGTTATCTGGCAATCTACTTGTTCTATCAGTAGATGAGCCTTGAAAAATGAAGACTTGAACTGCAAAATCTTAGCACTCATTGATTTTTACAGTCCTTTTAAAATTTCCCAAGAAATTCCTCTTAGGGAAGCTCTGGATTGGGTTCACCTGTGTTAACTATCTTCCAGTAACAAGAAACATTAGTGACTGAGAGAAAAAAAATATCAGAATTATAATGGCCTACCATCTTTAGGCACCCTCTTTGGTTTGTACTTTGCAGATCTGCTTCTGAAGAGCACAGCTGTGTGGAGACAGGAAGTCAAGAACCAATGGCCATTTATTTCACCAGTGGGACCACAGGCTCCCCGAAGATGGCTCAGCACTCTCAGAGCAGCCTTGGAATTGGATACGCCCTTTGTGGAAGGTAGGGAGGAAACTCAGTTAGGTTTTGATGAGCCCTTCCCGAGTTGTCAACGTGTGTATCCAACTGCCTAAGTGACATTTCTACTTGAAAGGCTATCAGATATTCCCAATCTATCATCTATGAAACAGAACTCTTGATGTCCCCGCCCCACTCTAACTCAGTAAGTGGCACAATCTAACCAAATCATCGAGCAAGAGCTTAAGGTTCCACATTGGTTCAACATCATACCAGGAGGTTTTCCTTCCTCTCCTCATTGCCAGGTAAATTTACCTACCTGAAAGGGCCTTCCTAAGAGAAAGGCTGTGCAAAACTGTTATATTATCCTGTTGTATTTTCCTCTAGCACTTAGCATTATCAAAATAATGGCACTTATTTTTACACTTAATTCACTTTATTATTTCTTCCCTTTGTGTCTCCCTAAAATAACTCTAGAGATCTAGTTAGTCTAGGCATTCAAACAGTGCCTAAGTTGGGCCCAGTGGTGCAGGCCTGTCATCTTGGAACTCTGGGAGGCTGAGACAGGTGGATAGCAAGTTTGAACTCAGCCTGGAAAACTTTGACTTAGAGAGGTCTTGTCTCAAAATAAAAAAATTAAAATATGGGTTGAGGACACAGCTCAACATGAAAGCCTTGGGTTTGATTCCAGTGTGACAATGACAAAGACAATGAAGAAGAAGAAGAGGAAGAGAAGGAAGATGAGGAGGGGAAGGAGGATGAGGAGGAAGAGCCTAACACATAATATTTGCTCAACAAATGTTTGTTGCACTGATGGAAGAAATCAGTTATACCAAACCCAATCTCTCAGTCCACTTTTAGACTACATAGCACTCTAAAAAAATTCCTAAAAACTTATTCCTAACATCAGTTAAGTAGAATCTCTTACCTTGACAAAGGGCCTGTGACATTCTAGGGTAAGGCCATACTCTTCCCAAGATAGCAGTGTGCTGGCTTTCCTGTTCTTTAAGTTTTTATTTATTTTGGGTCTGTTTTGTTGCTTCTCTGTATCATTTAGATATTGGCTGGACTTGAAGTCCTCGGATATCATATGGAACATGTCTGACACAGGCTGGATCAAGGCTGCCATTGGTAGTGTGTTTTCCTCCTGGCTTTGGGGAGCCTGTGTTTTTGCACATCGGATGGTCAGATTTGACATTGACACCTTCCTAGATGTAAGTCATGAGCTGTGCCTGTCTCCCGCCAAGTCACAAGTAATTGACTCCTCAGGTTACAGGGCAGCTTTGGCTTCCAGAGATTATTCATTTTTAGGGAAAAACTCTCCAAGGACTTGGCTTTTGAGTTCATTTGACAGAATAGCGGAAGATTACCGACAACACTCTTGAGTAAATACTCAGCTTTAAATTTCTCAGGATCTGTTAGTATCACTAAATCTGCGGCTGCTTTGGAGTTGGTTCTAAATACCAGGCTAGAGGTCTCAAGTCTAAACACATTTTTGATTCTGATCCAGGGAAAAAAGACAATCTCTTATGTGGAGGAGATTGAAGGTGGGGTCATCTTTCTCCCATTTCATTCCATTCCTGGTCCCAATACTTTTTAATTTGCAGATCCCAATACTCTTTTGGAACCCAAACGTGAATCCTTCTCAGCCAGGGACTGAGATATCCGATCACTTTAGCCTTTAGAAAAATGTGGTGCAGACAAGTATTTTTCCAGCCACAAAAAATTAAGTTTAATGTTCACATTATTAAATAGGCACCATGCCTATGTGTGAATAAAACCTGTGTTCACTCTTATTTTGCTGACAAAGCTGGTGTGAGAGCTTCAAGAAAAATGTAGGGTAACAACTAGGATCTGTACTTCAGGTTTACCAACAGCCTGAAGAATTAGTCAATTTTGCAGTTGTAAAACATATATTTGTGAAATAAGATTTTTTTTTATTTTACAAAGATAATGTGTATAATTTTAGTGCTATAAAAATGTCTCTGGATTTCTGCTAATCTTACATATGTACATTACACTTAATAAAAATAATATTTAGGGAGAAAGATATATCTATTAAAAATACTCATTTATAGATCAAAAGTTTTTTTGATCTCTAAAAATCCAGATAGATTATACATACATACATACTTCTCCCAAATGTTTATGTTTAATATAAAAAGTTAATATTTTAAGTGATGTAATGAAACTTGTTCTTCCAGAAAAAGGATCTCTGGACATTATTGTTTTTCTAGATTTAAGATGCTTGGGTCATTATTTGATTTAAGAAGCTGGAGGTATAATGTGCTTATGAATTTTGAACCAAGTGCCCATTTCTGCATTTACTCAATTGACTCAGGCCCGAGTCTTTCAATAGGAACAATGCTGCAAAGGTCCTTGTAGGTTAGTTTATACATCCAGAGTCAGTACTACATAAGAATATATGGATGGAGGTTACAATATTCCACCATGAAAGATAGCATGGCATTTTTGAGGTAGAATAAATCAGTTTACACTTTGGGTAGAATGCATTTTTTTTCAGAAACTGGGAATTCCCAATACATATATAGTCACTCGTGACAACTAATAAAATATTTGCTTTCTTATCAGTGACTATGAGATGGGTATATAGTAATGGAAGATGATTAGAGATTACAGATGTCAGCTCTAATGAAGGCCTTTCACTGACCACTTCTGACATCTCTTTCTCCATCATCCAGACGCTTACTACGTACCCCATCACGACCCTATGCAGCCCTCCCACGGTATACCGGATGCTTGTGCAGAAAGATCTTAAGAGGTACTTGGGCAGAAATCTCCATTTGCACTGCAAACCAAAATGATCATTCAAAACCACAGATCTCTCCTTTCCAGTAAAGAGAACCCAGAGCTCAGTCTCAGCACTACTGACATTCTAGACCAAATAATTCTATGTTGTGGGGTGTGTCCTATACACTACAGCACGCTGAGCTGCCTGCCAACTAGATGCCAGTATCACTTCCCTCCCTCATTGTGATAATCAAAAATGTTCAGACATTGCCTAATGTCTTTCCTCTATAATTATTATTTTATAAGTATATTTTTGTGATACATGATAATTACATTCATCTTCGTGCTTAATGACTTGTGAGGGACAAACTCATCTCCCAGTTTAAGAATGACTGGTATATACTCCAGAGAGGACTGGCCACTTTCTTGGTGACAAACAGAGCTTGCAATACTAGAATTCCCATTCAAAAATTTTGTCATTTAGTACTACTCTTGTAGAAATGCTGTCATTTACAATCAGCCTTCTGAAAACAAAACAAAATAACAAAAGAGCTATTTTAAATTGCCTTGAAGAGAAATTAATGAAGTTTATAATTTGAAATCTACAATCAGCTTAGTCAAATTACCTGCTTATCCTATAGAGCTTCGATATCGAAATGTATAAAGCGCTGGGCAGAGTAATGTATATTTATGTAATGAATTCAAATTTAGTACATGAAAAGGAAGAGGAAGGAATCCAGAAACAACTGGGTGGGCTTATTCATCTTCTCCTCCCACAAGGTAAGGGTGCCAGGAGGGAAACAGAAATAAATATGGGTCTCCTCTCTCTTTTCCTAGTTGGTGACCGCTTCTTGTAGCACTCCCAATGTGAATACTTGGCTTACATTTCAACAGTAATTCAAGGCTACTGAACGGTTCATGGGAATACACACAATTTGTGTCCTATTCAAACTTCCCTGCCACCTGGGACCTCACTGTATGAAAGTTAGGCTGTTCCAGGGTTTCTCACATGAGTCCAGAAATGCAGGAGTTGAAAGCTAAAAAGCTGAAAGTTGAAAGCTGGAGGAATGGCTCAGTGGTTAAAGCGTTAGCATAGCAAGCACTTAGGTAAGTGCTACGTATCTCAGTTTGATTTCCCAGCACCACATAAGCCAGGCGTGGTAGTGCACACCTGTAATTCCAGCACTATGGAGCTGAGACAGGAGGACTGCTGCTGAGTCCAAGGCCAGCCTGGGTTCCATAGTGACTGCTGCTGAGTCAAAAACCAGCCTAGGCTACACAGCAAAACCCTGTACCACCCCCCTGACCCCCAAAAGCTAAAGCTCCAAAGTGGAACAGACAGAAATTTGTTGGTATGATTTGAGACACTTAAGATGGCCTTGTAAACCCCCATCAGCTCCATCCATAAGACAAATTAAGAGCCACCCCAAGGGTTGTGTGAAAATCAGCACAGATGACACAGTTGGTGAGGTGAGCCTGCCATATAGTAAATGCATCGTACATAGCATCTAACCAACCTTAACTCTTTGTTATCTGGGAAGCTTTGGGCAAGTTCTTCTCTCTGAGCCTCAAGTCCCTCACCTGTAAAACAGGAACTGTGAAGATTCTAAGGTCTTCCTAAAGCCCTTACCATGTGGCCACTGCCCACTTAGTGTTAGCTGTTTCATTGTCACATAGTACTTAGTGTCATCGCGAGCACTTTCTTCTACTTTGTTCCTTCTTTAACAGCTAAGTTCTCCACCTGCCAAATGTAAGCTCCTTCAGGAAAGTTTGTTTCCATCACTAACATGCCTCACAATGTCCAATGATGTGTTTGTAGAATAAATTTTCCTACATCCCATATAGCTGTTTTCCTTTGCTCCAAGGTCTTTATTATCTTGCAGTGAAAGCCATCCATATTTCTTCCCCCAAAACCCCACACAACTCTTTCTCTCCAGATATAAATTCAAGAAGCTGAGGCACTGCTTGACAGGAGGGGAGCCACTCAACCCGGAGGTGCTGGAGCAGTGGAAGATGCAAACTGGGCTGGAGCTCTACGAGGGCTATGGACAGACAGAAGTGGTATACTTCCAGAGCAAAGATTAAATTTAATACAGTTGTCTCTCAATACCCAGGAGAGACAGGTTCCAGGCCTACAGAGGATACCTAAATTCTTATATGCTCACATTCCTTACATATAATGTCATGAAACTTGCATGTAACCTATGCACATCCTCTTACATATTTTAAATCATTGAAGAGTACTTGGGGTACCTAACTCAACATAAATACGATCTAAATAGTTGGTGCACTGCAGTGTGTAGAAAAATGATGACAAGAAAAAAAGCCTGCACACCTACATACAAAAGCAATCTTTTTGAATATTTTTGATCAACTGGTTGAATCCAAAGATGTGGAATCCTTGTATGTGGGAGCTCTTCGTATACTGGAGCTTTTCAGTCCCAAGAGTGTCAACAGAGCCCTTGAAATTCTAAATTTTGGTAGAATAGCCTGGAATAAAAAACTTTACCTTGCTCGTGGTTATCAAAACTTGTGAGTTGTCCGATTAGGTTTAGCTGAAGGGAAAGTTGTGACTATTCCACAGTCTTCCCACCTCCTCCTCACACTGGAGAAATCTCAGGGGTATTAACGGTTGGTGAGGTTCAGAATGGAGCTGCTCTTCTTCCATTTGCACTGGGAAGGACCCCAAGAGCCTTTGTGGAGGATTTATCCCAAGGTCCCAAACAGTGGAGTCTGAAAGAACAGGCTTTCACAGTGTCATTTCCCAAACTAGCTGCACTGGAATCCTCTGGGAATTTGACAGAAAGTACACATTTCAGATCCTGCCTCACACCTACTGGATCAGAATGTCCGGCTGAGGCCCACAACCTGTACCTTAACAGTGCTCCAGATGATTCTAGTGCACACCTGAGATGTAGAATTACTGTCCTATACCATGTTCCAGAGGGTAAGCTCACATGCGAGGAAAGTCAGTCAAGACTGAATCTTAAGTTTTTTCTCATTAGCTGCTGCAGAAAATGAATTCTTAAGCGTATGTCCTCTCAATAGGGAATAATTTGTGCCAACCAGAAAGGACAAGAAATTAAACCAGGCTCCATGGGAAAAGGAGTACTACCGTATGATGTCCAGGTGGGTTAAGAAAATACCTGAGTGGTAGTATAAAGAAGAGAGAACATTTTATGGTTTTCTGTTACTTGTTACACAACTGTTCACAACACATTTTCATTATGTGAAGAGAAAAATGTAAGCATCTAAGTTGTTTCATTCTAGGTTATAGATGAAAAAGGCAATATCCTTCCACCTGGAAAAGAAGGGGAAATTGCTCTGAGACTGAAGTCCACACGGCCCTTCTGTTTCTTCTCTGAATATGTGGTATGGAAAAGCAGAAAGTGCTACCCACACTTTAGTACAGATATATGAATACCTAGAAATAACATTTTATGTATAATATGTAGTTCATATATAAAACTATACATAAATATATAATTATATAATCTATAATTATGTATAGTTAATTATATGTGAACTATATATATAACATTATATAAAGCTATAATTAATTATATGTAAACTATCTATATAGTTTATATATAATAATTATATATAAATTTTATATGCAGCTTATAGTAAAGGTATACAGATATGTAATTATATATAAACTAGAGTAATATATAGTTATATAACTATGGTTATATGTAGTTTATGGGGCAAAGGACAGAAACCTGGTCTATTTAATCAAAAGAGGAATATTATATACCTCCCACGAGTAGTTTAAAGATATAATTTCACATTTAAGGAACTATTCACATAGCTATGACAGTCTGGAAAGGACAGTCTAGGAGAAGGGAGAGGGCACAGGGAGACTGTAGAGATAGAAGAATGGCTTAAATTTTTTTTTTGTATGTGTGTGTAAGTGGTACTAGAGATTGAACACAGGGCCTTCACGTTGAGCTACATCCCCAGTCCCTTTTTTTATTGTTGAGACAAAGTCTTGCGAAGTTGCCCAGATGAAGTCAAACTTTTGATCCTCATGCCTCAGCCTCCCAAAGTGCTGGGATTACAGGCCTGCATCACTAGGCTTGGTCTTAGGCTTAGTTTTTTAAATACTCTTCTAGACCTTTTGTATTTTAGGCTAGGAACTACCTTTTTTTTTTTTTTAATCATTTTGTTTAGTAGTAGGATGTTACAATGCACTAGTCACTTAAATGGGTACCATACTCCATCTCTGTCCTGTCCAAATTAATACCCAAATATCATCTTCAATTCCTAGGACAATCCAGAGAAAACTGCTGCCACAATGAGAGGAAACTTTTATATCACTGGAGACAGAGGCGTGATGGACAGTGATGGGTATTTCTGGTTTGTTGGCAGAGCTGATGATGTCATTATATCTTCCGGGTTTGTACACGTCACTCCTAGGAAGTAATGACCAGTCAGAGAGGGAGACCTGTGCTTGGAGACTGGCGCTAGTGAAGGTTTCTCTTCCTTTGCAGGTATCGCATCGGACCCTTCGAAGTGGAGAGCGCGCTCATTGAGCACCCCGCAGTTGTTGAATCGGCTGTGGTCAGCAGTCCAGACCCAATCCGAGGAGAGGTAGAGGGGCTGCTATTAGTCCTATTTTCAAGTTCACAGTGAAGGCTAAATGAGGAGTGGTCGTTTAATTCTCATTATAAGGCAGACCTGACCAAAAAAAAAATGTAGACTAGGCAATCAACTTTACGAGTGAGTTGCGTCCCAAAGAGGATTGGGATTCTTTTGGTGGCAAATGACCAAAATTAGCTCCAAATGACTTAGGAAAAATATAAATTTTCTTTTTGATCATACAAGTGAGAGTTATTCAGGTACAGCTACCCTCAAGCATTTATGTGAGGTTTTCCCGGCTCAGTCTTGCTCCATGTTTGGCTCCACTATTCTTCCTCTTGGCTCCATTTGAGCAGGTTCTTCCTAGCTGAGAGCAACCACCTTTGCACCACACTCGCTCACCACTCCCCCAGGGAGGCGCAGGCTCTCTCTCCTTTCCATATCTTAGATCACATTGCTACCCTAAGTGGTCCAGGGCACAGTACAGACTGACCGGCAAGACCCAGATTATATGACCGTCATCAGAGGTAAGGGTGTCAACTCCACCCGAGAGAAGTTGGGGTAACACTTCATATGAAATGCAAAGTTCCGCTACTGAAAAGAGGGAAGAGTTGCTGCATAAGCATCAGATTGCATTGTCTGCACAATTGCCATAGATTGACAAGAGTATGTTTTCTCACAGAAACAAATGCAAACAGCAGATTATAGTCAAGTTCCAAAATAAATCCCTCAAGTCTATTTAGGAAACGTTATTCAGGCAATGACAGGGGTAGCCTTAATTCTAAGCGAATATACTATGGAAGGGAAAAATCTACTTACTTCATGGAAGTTTCCTACAAACTCAATGTGTAAAAAAAAAAAAAAAAAAGTCCCAAAATAGTGTTTATAGCACCCTCCTAAATCTCTCTCCGTGCTTTTGTCTACATCCCTGTGACCCTGGGCAGGGACAACGAATCCCACATTCTTACCTCCTTTAACCCCACTCCATTCTCCATCTAATTCCATTCTCCACAATATTCTTCATGCCACCATATTCTCATTCTCTTAATATAAGTGATTTCAACAAAACGCCAGAGGTAAACACTAATTAGAATCAATAGCTGAGTGATTAATTATCTAATTAGCAACCTCAATAATTACCTAATTGATTTTTGTTGTTGTTTTTTGAGACAGAGTCTTGCTCTGTAGCCCAGGCTGGTCCTGAACTCACTATGGAGCCCAGGGTGGCCTTGGACTCACAGCACCCCTCCTGCCTAAGCCTCCTGAGTGCTGGGATTATAGGCATGCACCACCACGCCTGGTGCTGGGGAACCAACGAATTTATTTAAAAGGAAGAAAGACCTCTTCAAAATGGATAGTCCTTCCTGACACACCATCCTCCTTTCCGTAACCCCGTTCAAACCGTATTCTTCCCAACTTCCAAGTGTCCCGCTACGACATGCTTCATAGGTTTGGTGGTATATGTGATCCTCTGACAACCAAGTACTGCTGGTATAGTAAATAGGATCAGCTGGGTTGAAACATTAAATACTTGTCACATAGAAATAGAAATTAAACATGAAAGAACTTCTGACATTCACAAGCCCTTTCTCTAGAAATAGATCTCAAAACCTCACCTTGCCACTGTATCCTGTCCAGAGGTGATCTCTGCCATTTGCAGTTATCACTCAAGCTGCTGCTAAGAGATGACAGTGCACTGCTTCCAGGCCTTTGATGTGTCTGCAAAACAAACACAGCCATACAAATTGACCTTTCTGCTGCAGGTGGTGAAAGCTTTTGTTGTCTTATCTGCACCCTACAAATCCTCCAACCCAGAGACCTTAACTCTTGAGCTTCAAGATCATGTGAAAAAATCAACTGCACCTTACAAATATCCAAGAAAGGTAAGTACAAATTAGGTTTGTGTTGCCAAATTAAGAGTCTAATATAGCATTTAAAATTTTTTTGACTGTAGTAGCCTATTTTATAGATAGAAGGTAACTTTTCAGTTTGCCTAAGAATATTTCTTTAAATGTTTTATATTGGGGCACTACAAATGCTTGATAAATTAGAACTCTTATAAAATCAACTGTGCAACACTAAGAATTGCTATAGGACTAGTTAGTATTATTCCACATGGGGACAGGGAATGATAGCAAAAAAAAAAAAAAAAAAAAAACCACACACAAAAAACCCCTAAAAATGAAATGCCTGAATGTGATCCATTTTGTCGCTCTTTCGGCCATATCATATCCCTATCAATTCAAAGTGCATACCTTGAAGTATTAAATGACTCATTTTTGATTCAGAAGAAGATAGTATCCAAAGAAAGTGGAAAAATCTTTCCTGAAGCCTTTTAAAAAGGAAGCTTAAGAGAGATTCTATTCAATAAAAAGATGGCACTGCAGTTTTTCCTAACCCTGGAGTCCCATTGGTTGGCACTGACTAATCCTCTGAGACATTTCCATTTCAGTTGGTATCCTTTCAGTCAAAAGTCTAGTTTCAGTCTAAGCACTGATTTAATCATTTTGATATTTACAAAATCAGTAACGCTTTTTCAGGAATGAGGCCCGCTGGCACCTAAAGATACAGTCCTCCTGTGTCTATGTGTCTCTGTGACACTGGGGGTTGAGCCCAACACATCCATACTGAGCTCCATCCCTAGCCCGTGTTTTAGCTTTGATTTTGAGACAGTTTTGCTGAGTCTCTAAGTTGTTGCCCAGGCTGGGCTCGAAGTTGGGATCTTCCTGCCTCAGCCTGCTAGATTGCTGAGATTACAGGCCTGCATCACAGAACCTTGTTTATAATCTCATTTGTAAGATAACAAAGAGAGGATTCTACAGTCAAATCAGGGATTAGGGGGAAATTTTATATACTATATAACATCCCTAAAATATCTTCCTCAGAACATGTGGAATCCAGCTCTTTAAAACATAAACACCAAGAACTTTTAAAACTTTTCTGCAAGGAATAAGGGGATTATTTTCTTTTGGTAAAGGATGGAAATGAATCTGCACTAAAAACCAGTGAGTACAATGGAGCTATGTTGTCATCTGACTATGAACAGATCAAATTTCTGATGCCCACAGAATTCAAAGGGTTTAGGCTAAAGTAATCTCCAGATCAAGACTTTCAAGTTTCATGACAACTTTCTCCTATTGCATTGGCAGTTGGGATAAGTCAAAATAAAACTAAATATCTTGTATGCTTTTCTGTCCATTAGGTGGAATTTGTTCAAGAACTCCCAAAGACAATCACTGGGAAAATCAAACGCAATGTTTTAAGAGACCAAGAATGGGGACGAAAGTAGCTTGGTATAACTAGGACTAAATAATGTGGTTGCTTTCTTTTGCTTCCTGATAATTTAGTGACTCTACTGTGGTCAAGATTTCTCCCAGTTTGAAACTCAACTGAATTTGTTATGTACTTAGACCCAAAATAACAAATATAGAGAATCTAAACACATTTGAAAAGAATTATCATTAAAATGGCCAAATCAATAAAGGTAACGATTTGTAGAGTTTAAAACAGCAGACATAGTGTGGGTATTTAGAAAAAGACAGTATAAATGAATCTGTGTTTTATTTAACTTGTCCTGATTAATTCAAAATAAAGATAAATGTTCTAGGAGAACTGCTTATAACAGGATTTCTTCTGCTTATCATCTTTATGGACTCAAAATAAGGAATATAAACAATTCAAAAGCCAATGAATGAATTTAGTGAAATTAAATACTGTATTGTTATCCATTTTAGAACAAATCCTGTAAAATATCTGAAAACTTGGGTTGAGTATTATTTAAGAACAATTAATACATTTTTGTATCTTTACTTTTCATGGAAATTACTTCATCTGATACACAGTTTGATATATTATAAAGCAAGAGATTTGCTAAGAGACAGAAAGAAAATACAGAATACCAATTTTCTGAGAACAACTTTATTTTTTTTTTTGAAATTATCAAGAGCTATGAAAAACAAGCTGGATATCTGGCTGTACCAAAGCAAATACAAGTAAAAATAACACTTGAAAATTATGTTTAACCTTAGGGAAACACTTCTTAAAACACCAAGCATAACACTTTCCTGTTTAGTGTGAAACAGTTCTCTAAACCATAATATGGAGTTGTTTTGTTCTTCTAATTGGCATATTTTTAATAAAATTAAAAGAATAGGCCAAAAAAGTACCTAATTTCCACTCTGGAATCTCCTCACTTATAAAATATACTCAAATGTCAGTGAAAATAAAATCAATGTAACACAAGCAAATGTTCTGATGAATAGATGCACATGTCAACAGAATTTTTGTATTAATAGTTGGAGACAAATAGCTGTGACACACTCAGGTTTTAACTACAAATAAATACAAAGACAGCTATAAAATCAAAAATTTTCTGTAGAGTAGCAGCTTCATAAAGCAAAAGGAATCCAAATAGTCCCACAGACACTGTATGTTCTATCGACATATGGCCAGTTTATTCCCAGAGTTCCTTTGTCTTGCATTACCAAAATAAACTCTATCTTACAGCAAGTCCTAGAAGAAGGCACCAAGATTGTATCCTTCCTGCTTTCCCAAATGATACTTGGTGATATTCATTCTTTAAAGATGACTTCAACTTCAGTAAGAGTCAACTTTCTAGGGCGGGTGCAGTAATGCATGCTTGTTACCTTGAGGAATGAGGCAGGACCACACATTCAAGGCCAGCCTGGACAACTTAGACTGTCTCAAAATTAAAAAATTAAAAAATGGTCGAGGAGTAGAGTGTTTGCCTAGCAGGTGTGAAACTTTGGATCCATCCCCAGCAACACATGAGTTAACATTCTAAATATTAAAAAATCTTCAAGGTGCCAGCCCCACCTACACTAGCAAGATCCTACCTATTCTCTGTGCCATTTCCAAATCCTTCTAACCAGGCTTAGCATGAGGCATGAAGCCTTAACATTTATACTACTTCCTAACTTAAAAATTTAAGCACAAATCAATCTTCAAAACTAATTTTATAGCCCCATAACACTCTCCATCTGAATAGTTTATTTCAAAAGTCATTGCTGGCACTCTTTCCATCTTTTTCCAGTCACTTAATCTGGGACAAATCCTTGAGAACACTTTAAATTCAACTCCGGCAGGATCACGTGGTATGAGCGTGGGCCTGAAGTTGAAAGATCCTCATTTCATAGGAGTCCAAAACTATCAGACTACAGCGGAGTGCTTCATCTTCTTTCAAATTGGGAGTGGGAGAATTATGTTTAATTCAGCTTTCTATTTTTTCCAAGTGGGTTTTCTTGAGACTTTTGCATTCTTCATCTCAAGAGACAGTTACTGCAGAAACATTTCAGGAATTCCTTTGCCAACTCTTAAACTGACTTTTCCAGTTAGTTTCCTTCTAAGATTCTTGTCACTTTCAGGAAATCTTTTTCTCTAGGATCTTGCAGAAACTTGTTCATTCACACATGTGATGGAAATGTCTGCTAACTAGGCTGGTTTCTGTAGCCATTCTTTATTTTTAAAGCACCTAGCAAGACCTCCTATTTTCTAAGTATCCTGGCAATTTATCTTTCTACTGCAATATCCCATGAGAATGCTTCCTCTGATAAGCTACCAGGTTTCTGTATGAAGCAGGGGATTCACGTGCTTATTGTCCAGTTTTTGATTTTGGAGTTTTTTTTTTTAACATCTTGGATAAATGGGTATTTACTAAAGTTAACCATTTATAGGAACCTTCTTTATCTCTGAGTTTTTGATAGCAGCATTTTTGTGAAAATATCAGTGTGGTACAATGTCAACATGAGGATTTCTTTTTCTTTCTTTTTTTTAACTGAAGCAACACTGTCACATAGCCAACCATTGATGGAGCACCAGGAGAATAAGCAACAGACCTTTGGTTTTTCAAGTATAAAGACACAATGTTAAATACATACTGGACTTAGTTTTGGAGAATCCTAGATGCAAAAAAACCACTGTTTTAGTTCCATCATCATTTATTAATCTTAGAAGTGCTGCAGAATGACAAATATTTGTGAATCTGTTGACTGATCAATCCAGGTAGAAAAGTTGCCCTTTTCCAGCTAACTACACAAAGCCTTTTCAGAATTATGTGACATATTCTCAGTAAATCAACACATTAAATTGAAAGCAAAGTTGTTTCAATCGTTTATATTTGCCCTAGAATTTTAATGTTGGTATTGTTTGACTTTCACCAACTATGCAAATTTTCCTTTGCTAGGATGAGATCTGCTACTAATTTGATTCCTAAACCTTTTCACTGATGTGATTTAAAAAGAATGCTTTATTCTCTTTTGATATTCAAAAACCCACTTAACAAAGTAACTATCAAATAAGTGATTTAGTTAAAATTGCTGGAGTAGTTACTAAATCTCTAAATTGCATGCCACAGACAATTCACAATGGATCAGAACAGCTGGACTGTAAGCTCACATCAAACTTTTGAGAAGGTAGCTCTCTTTATATAGATAGAATTGCTTTGTATTTCCTGCTGTATTAATGTATAGAAGGATCTTAGAACACTGTGATTCTCCATCAGTACAATCATCAGCAATGCCGACAGGACCATGCCTAGAATGGTTCTCTTCCATCTCATACCTTTTGTTCAAAAATTGCAGCTATGGATCATCAGACATGCTTATAACAAACATTAACAAAATATATACACAGACACATTAATAAAGAAGGAAACACAAAAAATACAAAACCGTCACAAAATAATTCACTTCTAATCTACACAACCCATACTTTTGCAATGTTTACAATAAAGTGGCAGGGGATAGCTGAGTTGTGGCACATAAAATTTTTCCTTCCTTACAATAAAAATTTCTCACTTATCAGAGCTTTTTCATTCCTGTAAGTCAGCTGGCACAGCATAAAGAAAGGCTGGGGAAGGCAATCAGGAAAGGCAACATTATCCTCTTACCATCAACAGCACATGGGCCTATACATACTACCTATGGGGCTGGAAGAGCTCTAATGCAACTGTTAACAGGACTGAGGGATTTCTGGCCACTACCGTGAGATCAGCACTATGCAGCCCATAAAGGTCAAAATATTTTACGTCACAATTTTACAAGGAACCCTGGTACCATCTCCCAAAGCCTGGGCTGAAAAACCCCCACCTCCTATGCAAAATGAATTCCTATTCGAGGTCTTTTTCATCTGACTTAGATGCTTCTGTGACCTGACTTGCAAGTTCAGGTGCAGCTCTTCCTTCACTCACCACCTGCGCCTCAGATCTTGGTTTTGTCTCCCCTAGCACCTCATTGTTCCCTGGTACCACCCCCTGGTTATTTTTTCCTTCTGTTGGGTCATTTTGATTTAATTTATCAGGTTCCAATTTTGCTTCTTTCCCATTTCCCACCTTTGGAGGAAGCTGTGACAGGTCTTTAGCAGGCTTCACTACCTCTTGGAGATTGTATTTTCTGAACAACATGTAATCTTTCACCACGCTCAAGCAACAGACAGCTTTGATGATTTCTACTACCACCGTGTACTGTGGACTGGTAAGATCCACTTTATTTTCTGAATTCAGACTGCCCACAATTCCTGTAACAAAAATCGAAAAACAGAATAAGAAGGATACCAGTAAGTTTGATGGATACAAAATTTTTTCATCTCTGGGCCATGGACGTAGCTTAGTGGCAATGCTTGCCTGGCATGCTCAAGATCTTGGGATCAATCCCCAGCACCAAAATGGGGAGGGTGGGAAGACCACCCAAAAATTTTTAATTCTTTTCTGTTTGGAATTTGTTCTAACAGGAGATATATTAGTTCACTCTTCTTTGTGGACCTTAACATCCCTGAATCCCTTCAATACATAAATACAAATGACATTTTAAGATACTTATTAAGAATATAGAAGGCCCTCTGTAACCACAGATTCCACATCTATACATTCAACCAAATAAAGGATCCAAATAGTTGGGGGAAAAAAACTGTCTGTATTAGACATGTACAGTTTTTTTCCTCTTATAACTATTCCCTAAATAATACATGGTAAAAACCAAATATTATACTTGGTATTCTACTAACCTAGCAGCGACTTAAAAGTACGGAGGAAGATATGCACACATTATACGCAAGTACTACACCATTTTATAGGAGGAATCTGAGAATCCAGATTTTAGTATCCTTAGGGGAGCCTGGAACCAACCTCCCACAGGTACTGAGAGATAACTGCTTTTTTTCCAAAGCAAATTCAAGATCGATATGGAAAAAACTACTTACTAGTACCTAACACATTGCAATCAGTTATTTGATATTTTAATATTCTTGTTTTATACTGAAAAATGTAAGCCTTAAATCTTACAAAAGTTCTTAAACATAAATGTTTACCATTGCACACCTTTGTAAAAATCATTAAAATAAAGTTACCTGCCAATTCTTTGATAACTTCTTCTCTATTCATGTGACTATTATTCCGAGACTTGTATACAATCTGAAATGTCCCTTTGTTTGGAGCTTTAAACCAGGGTTCCAGAAATGTTTCTGCATATTTTTTCATATCATCTAAGAATGCTTTACACGTGCCCGAGATGGGTAACATTCGCAAAATAACTCGTGTCTTCTTTTTCTTGGTTTTGTACATATCCTGAAGAATATGATGCACCAATTTCTCAGGTTCTAAAAGAAAAATTTCAGCACAGAACACACAAGTTTTTCAAACTAAATTTCTTCTATGCCCACTTTGCATCTAGTATTTCAAGTTTTCCTCATTATTTCTGCTTTTGACAAAAACAACTGTTGATGTAGGGCCCAGAGTTAACATCGTTCTGATGTCCTTATTCATCCAATCTCAACACGCTGGTGGTGTTTTCCTTTAGCAATAACAGCTGTCAACACATCACCATCACCATACACTTTTTTTTTTACAAAAAGAAAATTCTTTTTTTTAAATTTTTGAGACAGGGTCTCGCTCTGTAGCCCAGGATGGTCCTGAACTCGCTATGGAGCCCAGGCTGAGCTTGGACTCAAGGCAATCCTCCTGAGTGCTGGAATTACAGGTGCGCACTACCACACCCATATTATATACTGCTAAGGAATTGAACTCAAGTACTTAGTGCTTGACTTAGCACCCACTGAGCCATTCCTCCAGCCTTCCAAAAGAAAATTCTGCAAATCACCTAAAAGATTTAACAAATCCATTAGCTAACAATAAATACATAAGTCTAGATATCACTGGGCAGAATTCCAGGGCCACATAATGCAGTACCATGAAGTAACAATTTTTTAGGCTTCATCCTACCCTGCACACACAATGTAAATCCATTTGGGAATGCTGTTTTCAGTACTTTTAAATGAGATGACTGTATTTTAAAAACTGAAACTTCTCCCAATTGCCAATTAAAAAAAAAAATCAAAAGATTTAGCTCTGTATTCTCAAATGGTAACTACTGCCTGGAGCTGAGTAGACGCTGTCCCTCTTAGACAGAACAACCCCCCTTATTCTGCCTCAAGTTACATACAAAGGAAGCAGCAGAGCCAGATTCCTACTCCTAAGTTAATGACACATGTACCGCCCCAGTTCACTTCTCCATGTGCTGCTGCCAAAGCAATGCAGAGAGGTCACAATCAGCTCATAACAGAGCCCTGAAGCCATTATTGTAGGCCATGTTCTGTGAGACAGGAAGATGGCTGGATGTTGTAGGATCAATGATCTTAGGAGATATTGGTCACACACACCTATCCCAAGCGTCCTGATGAAGACCACATTATTGGCTCCACTCTCCACTGACTGGAATCTTCTTAGCCTCCTCTCTGTGGATGCCTTAATATCATCAACTTCTTTCTTCAAGGCAGCTTCCACATCGTCATCTTCTCCCTCACTTCCAGAGGGCTGCTGATCCTTGTCTGTAAACTGCTTACACAAAACCAGTAAGTGTAAGTGACACAATGGCTCATATCCAAACATCGTAATTAACTACCTACATAAAACTTCTAGTGGCAGATGGCTCAGGATTAACAACAGATATTTTAAATTAAGAGATGGAGCCAACACACCCTCCAGAATATGGAGAAAGAGTTCCAGAAGTTTCCTGATAGAAGAGAGAAGCATGGAGGGAAATGTGCTCACAGGAAGAAGTATGTCCAGGCAGACCTTAATATTAACAATAAGTATCTTTGTGCCTCATGGGACACTCTTTTTGATGAGATGAGAACAAAATAATAGAATAGTTTCTGCTCTATTGAAAA
The DNA here is from genome assembly GCA_004027205.1 of Ctenodactylus gundi. Classification (NCBI taxonomy): domain Eukaryota; kingdom Metazoa; phylum Chordata; class Mammalia; order Rodentia; family Ctenodactylidae; genus Ctenodactylus; species Ctenodactylus gundi. The sequence goes on from PVKB01001408.1 coordinate 143,403, forward strand.
ACAGGGCACAGGAAGTTCAAGAATTTGCTCTAGTACCAGTATAGACAAGACACGCACCTGTTGCCTGGTTCTCTGGCTACTGGGGTGGGGGTGGGGGGGTCAATCAAGCACTAATGGTAACTGGGCACATTTTAAGGAGCCTTTACTATACACCGGCATTACTTTATGTACATAATTTTCTAGCCAATCTTATTAAGTGCTATTATAATACTATTTTAAAGTAATCTCAACAGTAATCTAATCTAAACATGTCCATATTCAAATCCCAGAGCCAGTAAATAAATGATGGACACTCCATATTATCCTTCACTTAATTCCTCAAGGTGTGTATATGTACGCTGATCCAGATTCTATGCCAAAAGTATGAAGGATTCCAAACTGTGACAGGACAATGAGATTTCAGGTCGCAATGGTACAAAGGCTTCTTTTTTAAAGATGTATTTTTACTTGAATTGGGAAAAGAATAGCATCAGTACTAAACCTACTACTTCAGAAGTATTACAGCTTGGGGTAAACATTTTAACGGCCACAAAGCTGTCGTGAGAAGCACAGAGCCTGCAGGGAGCAATCAATCAATCAGAGGCAGCGTGCATAACAGTGGCCGAAGTCCAAGGTGACATCAGGCCAAGCCGTCCCAGAGTAGGAAACCTGGGGGGCGGGACGTCAGCGAGGCCACGCCCCCGCCGAGCGCCGGCGCGCAGACAAGCCTCCCTCCGCCCTCCCAGGCCTTCAGGCCGGCAGGTCCACCGAGACGCCGGTACCTTTTCGGGCCCGTACATGTCGTCGCCGTACTCGTTGAGCAGGCTGTAGGCCTCCTCCACGCACTTGCGCTCGTTCATGTTGCAGGTGATGAGGATGCCCTGCAGTCCCGGCTCCAGCTGCCGCGGCCCGCCCGTGTCGCCGCGCCGCGCCCGCTTGGCCTGCACGTACTGGGCCTTCCCTTTGCGCTTCCCGCCGCCGCCGGGTTGAGGAGGCTGCTGGTCAGGCGACGCCATAGCGCGTGCGAACGTCCGGGAACGAGAAACGTGTTTCCTAAGTTTGTCGGCGGCTCCACCCGGCTGGCGCGCGCTGATGACGTCGGAGGCGCGCGGTGGCCTTCCTTCGCCTTCCCGCCTTCTGACCGGCTGCTCCGGGTCCTAAAGGCGGTTGGTCACTGCGTAGAGAGGGGGTGGCGCGAGGCTCCGTCCCGCCCCTTGCGAGGATTGACGGACGCTAACATTAACTGGTAAAGAGGCCTGGAAGTCGATCGTGCGTGTGAACTTAAATTCTGAATTTAAACTGGATAAAGACACTGATTGCGAAGAGCCAGTCCACTTAATTTTACCCATACTTTTTCAGTGAATGTTTATTGAGAGCCTACCTATGTGCCAGTCATTTTCCAAATTCAATTTGGAGTCATTAGAGCAAGGCAAGGTTATTGCTCTTAGGGTGGGATAGTGCTTCTTAGGAATCATTGAGGCCTCTCACTCACCCTACTTGATTTTTGTTCCTATTGAAATATGTATATTTAATAGATTTTACTGTTGTGAAAAGCATACAGAGAAAAACAGGATACACAAGGCGCAAGGAACTTAGTCAAGGCAGATACCAGATGATCAGAAAAAAGGCACATTGAAATCTAGGGAAACTTGGCCAAATGTCCTAACATTAAAATGTTTCTAGGGGAAGATTAAGCATTCTAACTTGTAAAATATGTTAGTACTAAAACTATTTTCTTACTCAGTCTCTCCACACTTTTGACACTGATGTCATAATAAGCAACAGTGATATTTTTGTTAATTATCTGGTTTGGGCAGGAAAGTGGTGCTCCTCACTTCCCCACAAAATCATTACAAGCTGAAAGAAGGTTTGCCCTAGGATAATCCAGTGATCCAAAAATATGCATAGGAACTAAGTAATGGTCTCTTATTGTAAGACCAGCATCTCTTAGATTCTCATTTTTTGACGATTTGAAAAAAATAATGTTAAATGAACCAGTCATGGTGGCAAATGCTTGTAATCCAAGCTAATAGGTTAAGAAAGGAGAATTACAACTCCAAGGCAAGATTGCCTTGGAATTTTGGAAAACACTATTTCCAAATAAAAAGAAGTAGGAACATAGTTCATTGATTACATGCTTGCCTAGCATGTGCTGGGTTTATCCCCAAAACCACAAGAAAAAAAATACTAGTGTGAAATAACTTAGAAATTCACATACAGATAAAAGAATTTTCACTAGTAGTAAAGGAAAATATCTTTCCTCTAAGGAAGTATATCTTCTCATTTTTTCTTCTCTATTCCTGTCACTAAAATGTTTTAGAAATTACCTGTTTATTGAACCTCACATAACTCTTGTGCTGGGATTGTGCTTTGTACAAAGTAATGCTTATAGTGATCATATGTAGGATTGCTGTGCATTTTACTAACCTATTTGTTTCAGTCTTTTATTCTGAGATTTAACTGCTATGTATGCAGCAACAAAACATTAAGATGAGGAAAAGTAATTAGTCTAATAGGGAACTTCATAGTTAACTACATTTTTTCATTAATTTATGTAATTTTATTTATTTTTTATCATAACTTTTTTCTTAGAGTATTTTACTTCTATTACTATAAGATTAGAGATCCTGATAGTAAAATGTTCAATGTCCTATTCCACATGCAAAATAAGATACATGGAAATTATTTGTTTCACTTTAGATTGCTTTCTTCTGGCCAACTGTGGAAATGATTTCATTTAAAAAATGGATTCTTGGGTTTTTCACAACTTTTTATGTAGTATTACTATACTACTATTGTAGGGGAAAAGGGCAGAGAATTAACCAGAGTATATCAACGTCCAGGGAAAACTGGAGTAGAGCATATACCAGAGCTACTACCACACTACTTATGACTACCCTTCCCTATTGTTTTGGTCTAAATTATGATTAACATTTATATGTGTGCCCAGCAAATGAATCTTCTTCCTTTGGAGGGGAAATATCCCTTATTGAGACATGGTTGCACCTTGTGGTGTGGGAGCTTGAAGTGTCACTTATTTTTTCATCCTACCCTATGATGTGGCATTGTCACCTCAGCTTCAACAACTGGATGCTCCCTTCTGAATTAAGAATGGACACAAGTGTGTAAGTCCATCCCACCAGGGGCAGTGGCTTCTGAACTCGAGACCAGCAGCATTCCAGCAGTGACGGTAGCAGGGGCACATTCCAGACCATTCGTGTTCCAGCCTGCTGGCTTCCTTCACCGGTTTGTGTTGCTGTTTCTCCCACCCTCCTGCAATTCTGTCAACTACCCAAAGGCTTCCAGTAAATTCCAGGTCAGCCTGAATTTTCTAGAGCATGTTTCTCTCTGACTAACAACCGAAAGTGGTATACGAGCACATCCAAGACTGAATTATGACTAAGTTCCCCAAAAGTCCTAACTTAAGCAAAACTATGTTATCATGTTAAACAAGAAAATTGCTGGTCCACAAGTAATAATTTCACTAAGCTTGCAACAAGACCTGTTTCACTAAGCTCATAACAAACCCTCTCCCTAAATAGTTTCTAGCTTGGCATTTTATTACAACGATTTCCTATGAGTTTGTTACTCTTTTTCTGTAGAGTTTTGCAATAAACGACTTCATGGCCATCCATCACATGGCCATCCATTTCCGCTTGTAATCATGTGACCCTCCTATCATAATGGCTTTATAAACCATTCCCTTTTTATACCAGGGTTGCGTGGATTTTCTGGTGTGAGCCACTATGCAGTCGCCTGCTAAAAAAGGCTCCTTTTGAATTATTTCTTTTGGGTGTCAGGCTTTTGTTGTCATTTTTCTCACTGATGTACTTTACAATAGAAGTAAGAGTTTCACGCTGCTTTCTCTGTGGTCTTTTAATACAGTCTTAAGTAACTATGATATGGCTGTATTTGTATATTCCCTTTGAAAAGATGCTACTGTGAAGAATTTCAGGAGTGAATGCTTGCCACACTAGCCTTTACTACTCTGTACAGACAAAGTAGTTATCAGATTTCTATTCTTACAAAATCCTACAGAATGTAATCTGATATTGGGAAAGGAGCACTGACATCACAGCCAGTAACCTTGGGCCCTAATCCCAGTTCTACCTCTATTTTCAAAAATATTATCACCATCTTATTGTTTGTTTGTACTTGCATATTTAGCATAGGCTTTGTTTTCAGATTTTCATTGGTGGAGCCCGAGGAGTGTAGACTTCTGGAAGTTCTCAGTTGCTTCTGAAGAGCATTGAAATTGTTATGGTGTGAAGGAGGCATAGGAAGAGCTGGCTGAAACTCTTCTATATTTGCATCCTCAGTATCTAGGTTAGTGCCTGGCTTATAGTAGGAGTTGAGAAATATTCTTTATTGAATTTGACTACAATAGATGATTAATAAAAGAGACTGATTTGTGCTATTAAGAAGAAAATTGGGATCAGGTCCTGTTCCCATTGAACAATGCCAGAGAAGCTAAAAAGTAAAAGGCGGGGGGGGGGGGGGGTGAGTGGGTCTTAATCTTCCCTAAATATTTTTCCATTCTACTGTCTGGGTTTTAGTTGCCTATACATTGCTCCTGTCTTTTGGATTGTGGAGGTTACCCTACAGATAGAAAATTGAGATGCATAGTTTAAGTCCTAAGAACATTTGAAAACTAAAATTAGAGTTGCAAATCAGGAGGCAAACTTGAGAAATAAAAAATTTATTACTTCATGATTGCTGACTGTGCCAGAAATAGACTACTTAGGTGACTAACTCCTTAGTCAAGATGTTTATAATTATGTAAATTGCTCCCCTCACTCTGTGGGGAGTGCTGGTGATACTTTCATTCACCTCCTCCTCTGAAGCGGACTCTTAACTTAGCTCCAAATAACCCAGGCTTTGTTTATTATTCACAACTAGTTCATTATTTCATTGAGAGAAATTTCCTTGGCTATGCTGTGCCATGTTTATGTAAGCTTCCTACTCAGATGACCTTTCACTTCCTTACGTTACCTACATTGTCATGGACAATGATCTAGTGTCTATCATTGACACCAAGGACTGTCTGATGTGGCTTATAAATCTTCTTCTAGCTCCTGTATTTATTCAAGTTTTCTCAGAGAAAAATGTTGGAGTTATAAAAAGGGCCACATCATACCTTGTGGAGCAGATGAAGGTAATCTCTTTTATTCTAGTCCTCTTGTTTCACATATTCAGAAGGGTTTCCAGCCTGGTAAGAGGAAATTGTGTGCCTGAGTTACTAAGTCATAGTTGTGACAAAAAGTGAACATCGACAAACTAAGGAAAGAAAGATTTATTTTAGCATACAATTTCAAAAAGCCATAGTCCATATGGGTGTCTGGAAATGGTGGAATCACATGGCAGATGGACACCAAGTCAGGGAGAAAGGGCAGAATTAGTGCATAGTCTCCAAGGACCTGTCCCAGTGATCTGCCTCTTCTGGATCCAACCTCCGTGTTTTACCCCTTCTTGGTTAACCTTCAGTGATCTGAATCTTCCAGGTCACATAGCCAGTAACATGCCACACAATGGTAATCTACAATATGCCCCTAATCTAGCACATGCCTGTTTTCTACCACAGACCTATAATCCACACGTCCCAACCACACTTCTTCACCTTTTAACTGCACATAGATTTCATAGATATTCCTCAACATCCAAATACATGAGGCTTTTGGGGGATATTCCAGTTCCAAACCATAATATTGTGTAAGTCATTCTAGATTCTCTTTCTCTTTCTCATTGTCAAAGTTAGTGTCACTTTCATTGCACTTGTATTCAGTGCGGAATCCATCCTAGTCCTGAACATACATAGAAGACACTCAGATACACCTCCTGTTCTGACCATTTCCTTATTTATTCTCTTCGTGTGTGTGTGTGTGTGTGTGTGTGTGTGTGTGTGTGAGTGTGTGTGTGTGTATTTTGCAAGCAACAGCTTAATGAACCACATACAAATGAAAAGAAAAGCACTTGGCCATGAAGCCAGGAGGAAACCCAAGCACAAAAGGAAGCCAGGAGAGGACCAGAGTGGGTCTCCCCTTACGCTCTTCTTACCCTACATCTTAAGAGCACTGATGCCCTGACTGTGAATCCTACAATCCTTCTGACTTGATTCCTAATACTTGCTGTCTTCAGAAGTGATAGCATGTAGGATTATGAGCTCAAATTCTCAGCCAAATCAGGTTCAAATTCTGGTTTTGTTCAGCCCTGGCTGTGGGACTCTGAGTGAGTTACTCAAGCCAAGTATCAGTTTTCTCATTTGCTATATTTTTATGGAGATAATAAAATATCCACATCAAGAGTTATTAGGAAAATTCACCAAGATCAAGAGTGAGGCGTGCTTGGGTCATTTTTACCGTTTAATCTTTGTGGACTTAAAAACAGCTTTTTTGGGCCTTAGTTGTGAGTTGCAGAAGCATATTTTTGGAGGGAACTGGTATAATTCTTAATCTAATCCCTTGTTATTATTTCTCTTCTAATGTCTTATTTCAGTGGTTCTTTTATATATATGACTTATGGAGAGGTTAAATTTCTTTAGGAAGAAAGCTATAAGGCAAATAAAAATGTAAAGGAAAATAAGATAAAATCTCTAACACCTGCATGTCTTACCTCTGCCAACTTGTTCTTGCCTCATGTTTGATTGGATGACATCCCATCTTTTGCTGGCTGTGTAGCTTGGTTCACCATATCTGTCACATTTGTCCTTATATCACACCTACAGGCTGTATAAGAAACTCACCGTACAGCCTGATCTCCTAGGTGGGAGCCTAACTTTTTTGAGCCCATATGAACTTGAGGCTGTCCCTGAAGAAGTCACACTTGATCTGGACTTTGTGTCCCCACATACAACCTACTCCACCCTCCTGAGTCCTCTGAATTTTTGATCCCCATCACCTCCAATCTGTTCTTCCTAGCACTGCCTGAGTCCCAGTTTTGACAGGTATACTTTTCCAAGGCCAACACAGCATTTCTCTCTCTCTCTCTCTCTCTCTCTCTCTCTCTCTCTCTCTCTCTCTGTGCTCTGTGTGTGTGTGTGTGTGTGTGTGTGTGTTTTGAGACAGGGTCTTGCTCTGTAGCCCAGGCTGATCCTGAACTCATTATGTAGCCCAGGATGGCCTTGGACTCATGGCAATCCTCCTGCCTCAGCCTCTGAGTGTTGGGATGACAGGCATGCAACACCATGCCCGGCTTATGACTTATGTGGTGCTGGGGACTTGAATGGGTACTTAGCACTTGCTAGGCAAGCACTTTAACCGCTGAGCCATTACTCCAGGACCCTTCCACTCCCCGCCCCAAATTTAGGTTCTTGAAGTCTTGATTTCTCCAATTTTCTACTTCATTTTATATTCCAGGCATGAGCCTTTCTCCTTAAAACCTTCCTTACATTTTGTAGGTAATTTCTTCAATCTTGTGGACTTAAAAACAATTTTTAAGGTGTTTCTTGGGTACTGAAAAGCAATTAGGAGTGGCTGACAACACTTCAAAGCAAACTGACCAACTTAAAAATAGTCTATTCCTTTGTGATAGTTTTGAATAATCTGTTTAAATTACATTGTCTTATTATTTAGTTCTACTTCTTTGAGTACTACTAGGTCATCCTCCTCCTTCTTTTATATTAGTCAGTGTGGCAGAGAATCTCCAATGTTGGAATCTCAGTTTGATAAATTAGAAATGACTTTCATTTACAATTCAAAGCATGCTGTGGACTGAATACTTGCCTAGTGCATAGCATTAGTTTTAGATAAACACTAATGTAATATGCATAAATTTCAGAGTAGATATAATATATGTTTAAGAGTCCATGTTAACTGGCGTTTAGAGAATCTAGTAGCACAGACAAAGCCTAAATAAGAATGATTTACATAAATGTTCAGGTTGAATAATTTATATTTAAAACAAAAACTGAGAAGCCAATGAGAATACAGAACTCTATGAACATATGAGTTGAAAGACAATAATAAGCTTTAGTCAGACAATCCTACATGTACATTTTGAGTCCACCACTTTGATAGCTCTGTGACATTGAGAAAATTAAAAATTCTAACCCTCATATTCAACATCTGTGAAATGGGAATAGTCATAATATATACCTTATAGACAACTGGGAGTATTGAATAAAATAATTCATGTCAATCATACATACAAATATTCAGTAAATATCAGCTGATTCTATTTTGATGTAGATGTTGATGACTGCAAACTTTGGTGGGTATAAATTTTATGAAAATAATTGAGGAGTTATCTAAGTTAATTTTTTGTCACTGTGACTCAATACCTGACATCCACAACTTTAGGACAAAAGATTTATTTTAGATTACAGTTTTAGAAGGTCTTAGTCCGTTTACAGTTTGGCAGCTGGAAAATGGTGGAATCACATGGTAGGGCTGGAGCTGGGTCAGGGGCTACAGACTCCAGAGACTGAAATCCTCATGGCAACATGGCGGAACTGAGAAAGCAGGGAGAAAGAGTGGAACCAGCAAACGCCCCTCCCGATCAAGCCCCAAGTATCCATCCCATCCAACCAGGCCCCACCACCCAATCCTACACAGTATCCATTGATACATAAGGCTTTTGGGGGACACTCCAGATCCAAGCCATGACAATGAATATGAATTTTATGAAAAAAATTTAGGTTAAGACTTAAGCTTTTTAAATTGATCAGTTTGCTTTGAAGTGTTTTCAGCCACTCCTAACTGCTTTTCAGTACCCAAGAAACACCTTAACATCTCATCATATTGTTATGATTTTGTTCTGGACTGTCCCCCAAAAGCTGCATGTATTTGGATGTAGTGGGATACCTATGGAACCATGTGTTGTTGGGATATGGGGCCTGGCGGGAAGGGGCTTGACCTGGAGGGACTATATATTGTTGAGATTAGAAAATGCTAGGGCAGAGCTTTCTGGTGTGTGTGACTGATTTGTGGGCCAGGAAATGAGAGAAGAAAACCCACCCTGGGTGTGGGCAGCCCAGAAGGCAGCTTGAACTAAATAAAAAGAAGGAAGAAGAAACACTGATACAGATGTTCCTGGAAAAGCTCTGGCGTTTGCCCCAGTCTTCACACATAGACTAGTTCCTCCTTACTTGGGTTTCTGATTGCCAAGCCAGTGAAAAAGTTTTCTCCAGCTAGACCTCTACCATGTGCTTCCACTGTTGCTGGCAACCCATGAATGGACTGTGTGAGACCTTCTGAAACTGCGAGCTAAAATAAATTTTTCCTACCTTAAATTGGAGATGTTGGGTATTCTGTCCCAGCAACAAGGAAGTAACTAAGACATGTGAATGTGAAAAGATCTACAAGATACATTATAAAACGAGGAAGGGGAGGGAATCTAAGTGAAACATATGTGCATATGTTTTAACCTTATACTTACATATAAATGTTGTAAGACTTCTGTTTCTCCACAATTCTTGACTAGAGCCCAGGAGTCAGGGATTATGAAGTCTAAATTTCCACCCTTGCTCATTCTAAAGATAACTGTCAACAAAGACTAAGTGAGGCAACTCCAAAGTTTGCTAAAAGGTGATTCAACTGGCCCTGCTGCTCCTGATCAATTCCCCAGGCCCATCAGCCTAGTTCTCAACTTAGGAACTTGAGAAGGGGAAAGAGGAGCATGTTTTTACACCTTTTCCCTTAAAAAAAGCTGAAATTGGCTCTAAGAAGAGACTGGCATCGTGTTTCTTGTTTGATATCCCCCTCTACCTGTAAAGCAGCAGTCCCAAACTTTTTCATACCAGGGACCAGTTTAGTTAAAGTCCATTCTCCCAAGAATGGACACACACACACACACACACACACACACACACACACACACACACGTTATGCAGCAGTTGGAGGATAATTTTGAAATGGTGAGCAGCAGCAGAAGGGGAGTGAGTGAGCAGCAAAGCTCCGCCTCATGTAGGAGCTGCATTGGCTGCTCATCTGCTTGTAGCTCACCTGCCCCAGTGCCTGGTCCTTCCAAGGGTCAGGGGTTGGGGAACGCTGCTATAAGGAACAACAGAAAAAGGCTTGCAGTCCAAGATAGAATATTTCAAAAATGTATAAATATCTAGTGCATCGGTTGAACCCACACAACACATTTAGGCTTGAACAGGTAGACACAACAGACCCGGGATTAAAGTTATACCCAGGGTAGTAGTGCCCTTACCATAATCTCTTTCCCTTATTTTCAGCAATGGAGGATCTAAGGCTTAAAAGGAGGAATAGGGAAAGGTGTCAGAGAGACTGATAGATACTGGAACGAAGGGAGCAAGAATGGAAACTCACCTAGCCCCAACAGTGCAGGTCCCTGTGGAGAAGAGAACATGTGTAATGCATATTCAGTTTGAGATTAAAATTTTTGAATTGATAAAATTAATAACTGAAAATGGTTGGGAAGTTGTGGGATATCCTGAGAGGGCAAAAAGGGACAGAAATGGGATGTCTTAGTTACTTTTTCACTTTTGCGACTCATACATGACATGTACAAATTAGGGGAGGAAAAGTTTATTTTAGCTCATAGTTTCAGAAGATCACAGTCTGTTGGGCAGCTGGAATCATATGATGAGGCTGGAACTGAAGCCAGAGCCAGAGCTGGTGCTCCAGAGATAAAGGTCCTAACGGCATGATGGAACACAGCGAAGTCAGGAGGACAGCCGACACATACCCATCCCAGATCAAGTGTCAGGCATTGTCCCTTCCAGCCAGGACCTGCCTCCCAACAGTACACAGTATTCATAGGTACATGTGACACTCCAGATCCAAACCACAAAAGGGGATATTAAGTAGAGCAAAGGAAACAGAAATTGGAAACAAATCAAGTAGTGAGTTAAAACGTGTATGTGTCCTATCTACCACCACTATACCTATATACACCAAGCTTGTTTTTGTAAAATATTTGGTAACCCTTTATCTTAGTTACCTATTCATTGCTGTTACAAAATACCCAAAACCCACAACACAGGGGAAGAAACATTTATTTTAGTTTACAGTTTCAAAAGGTTTCAGTCCATGCATGGGCAGCTGACAATGGTGGAGACAGTTGGCGGAGGTCTAGTCCCAGGAAAGCTCTTTGTGGTCTAGCAGCCAGGAAGCCAACTCAGGGAGGAAGACTGGAGCTAGTGTACACTCTTCCAGGTCTTGTTCCAATAAAGTCCCATCTGGGTTAAGCTCCAGTGTCTGGCCCTTTCTGGGTTACGCTCCACTATCTGTCACCTCTAGGTCATACACCACAATCTATTACACACCTCTAATCTACCACAAAGCTGAATATACTCATCTTAATTAGGCCCAACCTTTCAACTGCACATGGTTCCCTAGATATCCTACAACATCCAAATACAGGAGGATTTGGTGGTGGTGGTGGTGGGGGGTGACATTCCAGATCCAAACAATAGCATTCTGCCTCGGCCCCCAAAAGACTCATCTCTACCTTCTAATGTGAAATGTATTTAGTCCTTTTGTAAGTGTAGCCAAAGTCTTAACAGCTCCAGAACTGAAAAAAAAGTCCAAATCCAAAGTCTTCCCTAAGACTCATGGCAAACACAACTGTGAATGCCTGTGAAAATCAAAAGATAAACATTTCCAACATACAATGGCACAGGGTAACCATTTCCATTCCAAAAGGCAAGAATAGGAGGATAAAAATAAATCAGACCAAAACAAGTTGTAAACCCAGCAGAACAAGGGTTAAATACCGTAACTACTAAATCCTGCAGTTCTGCCCAGCACTTGGAGTAAATTGTGGTGAGATGTGAGCTCCTAAGGGCATGTGTGGCCCAGCTACTATGACATTCCCTCTGGATGCCACTTTCATGGCTTTTCCTTTGGGCTGGCTCCACTTATAGACTGTAACCTTCCTTTCTCAGCAGACAAACCACACTCCTGGCATCTCCAAATTTCCAGGGTCTCCACTGCACTTTCAGCTTCACTTTTACAATTTTACACACTGCCTGGCCTCCAAGGCCTTCTTCTGAAATCAGGTGGAAGCCTCCATGACCCCACAATTCTTGCATCCTGCATGCTTATGCAATCAGAATCGCAGGAATGATGCCTAGGTCTGCTGCTGACCTGAGCTATAGTCTGGTCTTGGCCTCTGAGTTCTCAGATAGCTGGATTTCTTGGGGATTCACTTTCCTAAGTTCCCCTGAATGATTCTTTGGGGGTCTCTTATCAAAGCAGAGTCTTAGTCTTTTGCCTTTTTACTCTTTAATTGGTAAAGGATGGGGTCTTACTGAATCCTGAGACACCCTCAAGGCATCTTCTTTTATACCTTTGATTCCAAGTACTTGGCTTCTTTTAAATGCTAATCTCTTTAATAACAATATGCTCTTCTGTCTCTACTTTCAAGTCACATTGTTTTGGGTGAAACTGAAAACTTTTCATATCATTTTCCTCTGCCTTTGTTTTTCTCCTTTTCAGTATAGAGCTGGCTAAAAGCCACAAACAGTATTTATGTGACAGTCTGAATACTGGGCTTCCTTAAAATTTCTTCTACCACATTCAGTAGTCCACTGCTCTTAATCTCAGTTTCAGGGAAAGTCCCAGGACAAGGGAAAAATGCTGACACACTTCTTGCTAGAGCACAGCATGTGTGAAAGGTACTTACCTCATCATGGCCTGAAATATGTGTGTGTGTGTGTGTGTGTGTGTGTGTGTGTGTGTGAGAGAGAGAGAGAGAGAGAGAGGTGCTATGTTCCCAAAGTCTCCTTGAAGGGCATGTCCCCAGTGACCTAATTTCTTTCTCTTAGGCCACACTTCTTAAAGGTTCTGCCACCTCACAATCACTAGTGCCATAAGATGATGACCAAGCTTTTAATACAGTGGCCTGTAGGAGTCATTCAAGATCCAAACTATAGCAAGTATGTTATCCTGAACCTCTCATAGAGATAGTTCAAATAAGAAAACTGTTCAAACTTTAGCCAATAAAATAATTTCTTTGTTTATTTTCTACATTTTACCTATAAACATTTTCTTTTCATGTTCCTTAGGTGAAGCCCCTGATCACTTCCCATTTGGAGCTGCCCCATTTCTAAATTTCTGTTGACTCAAATAAACTGTTTAAAATTATAATGCGCCCACATTTATCTTTATCAAGTGTCACCATCAACAAGTTTAAGACCCTCAGCAAGTGCTATTATCATCATTAAGAGCACTCATCTAGAGCCATGTTAAGTAACTGCTTAGGGGCAGGCACACAATAGGCAGTTACCTGGAGCTATGCAGGAAGCTTCCCTCACCCCACACCAGATGGTGGAGGGAGAACAGTGTAAATGAGCTGAATAGTACATGGAACACAAGCTCAGAAAGAGGTACATGGAGGCAAGAGGAGTGATCATAAGTCAATACAGCAGAGAATTTTGGTGGGGCAGATGAATTATGATAAAGTTACTCAAGAGAAATGAACAGGAAGACAAGAGGAGTTAATGGAAAGTGGGGTGTTGAAATAGATTTTGAAGGTGGCACTGTCAGTTGTAGTGAGAAGGTGAAAGGTGTGATTCCAAGAATGAGGAACCACTGGCAGAAAAGAGATCAGAAAATGAAACATCACAGTTTGGATAAAAGTCACCAAAATTGATGGCAGAAGTTGCAGTAGAGAAAGATTATGAAGTAAAATAACAGAAGAAAAAAATCTGTATAACAACAGGGCTCACTGTGTTACAGGTAAGATTTGGTATAGAACTAACCACCAAAACATCTCTGGTCGAATCTAGTTAATTTCATGAGTAAACAAAGAATTACAAAGCAGCCAGGAAGAATAAGGTAGTCACTAGAATACTGCAATTCCATTGGTTCTGATGCTGTGGAGACCTCACAGCTTGTCCTCAACAAGACTGTCCTAGCAGTTAGGTACTGGCTGAAAATTTGGGTATTCCCAGGCCACCTGTACTTCTACCCAAATACATACAAACTCAGAGGGTTCCTTAATCATCTCACATTTGATAACTCACTAGAACAGCACAGAATTTTGAAAAGTGTTATATTTATGGTTACAGTTGTATTATAAAGGATACAAATCAGGACCAGCTAAATGAAGTGACATTGAAGGAAAGGTCAGGGAGAATCTTAGATACAGAGCTTAGTAGTGCATCTCCATATGGAATTCTCATCACCTTCCTGATATCATATATTTGGTAACCAGGAATCTCCGTTGGTATTTGTTTGGGTTTCATTATTATTTATTGAGGTTTCATAACTGAGTCATTGGCAACTTGAGTACATTCAATCTCCAGTTGCTTTTCCTTCCTCAGAGCCTGGGCTAGCATCAAAACTTTAGCCCTTTGGCTTGTTGGTTGCAGAAACAAAGCATGAATATCTTAGGCATTTTTATTACCATGAAATTTCAAGCATTTAGAGTCTTCAAGGACTCAGGTTCCTTTTAGAAACCATGAAAAAATTAGTCAAATACCTTATTGTACAACAGGCACAAGCTAGGAGACATTAACTTGGTTCTCCAAGGCAATATTTTAATGCTAGATGACACGTGTACAAGGGCTAGAGTTTTCTGAAGGAAATAAAGCCAGTAGACATGTATTATCAATCAAACAAAGGAAAGGGGAAAATCAGTACATAGAATTTAAGCTGGTTAAGAGGTAAACAGTGGTATGGAGGGTGATGCTCAAGTCAAGCAGGCTGGAAAATGTGTTTACTGGATTTATAAAATGGTAGTCATATTTTAAAGCTTGAAACCGCAAGAGGGTGGTAGTTTCACCAATTGCTATCGGGAATTATATTTGGTAATAACAAGAGTTACTCTGTTTTATCAGAAAGGAATTTGATATTGTTTCAATTTACAGGTAATTTTGGAGACTTGGGGAAATTTCACAAATGATTAATGAAAGCCAGTGAATTGAAATTTACCTCAGCCCAAAAGTTAACATCTATCTGGAAAGAAAGCCCAGTTCAAAGGTTTAGCTATAACTTAAGCCCAGCGGTACAGACCTGTAATTCCAGTTGTCTTAGTTACTGTTTCATCACTGTGACTCAATACCTGACATGTACAAATTTAGGGGAGGAAAAGTTTCATTTTAGCTCATAGTTTTAGAAGTTTAGTCAATTCATGGGCAGCTGGCAACAGTGGAAGCACATGGCAGAGGCAGGGGTGGAGGCTGTGCCTCACAGCATTTTAGACAGGAAGCCAAGTCAAGTCCCCAAAGGAGGAAAGGAAGCAGCATATATTCCTCCAGGTCTCATCCCAGTGATTCACGCCTCTGGATCCAGCCTCAGTGTTCCACCCCTTCCTGGTTTAAGCCCCCACCACATGCCCATAATCCAATCCACATGTCTGTCTTCCACACATGCCCATAATCCACTCCTCCAGACGGGGCCTCAGACAGCTCCAACAGCACATGGTTCCATAGATAATCCATAGCATCCAAATACATGAGACTTTTGGGGCACATTCCAGATCCAAACCATAATACCAGCACTCTGGGAGGCTGAGACAGAAAGATCTCAAGTTTGAGCCCAGCCTGGCAACTTTGTGAGACTTTATCTAAAAATTAATAAAAATGGGCTGGGGATGTAGTTCAGTGTGAAGGCTCTGGGCTGTATCCCCAGTACCATACCTATATAACACAAAAAGTTTCAGCTATGGACTTGTCTAACATCTGATTAACAATGGTCTCTTGATTCTGTGTTTAGCACCCTAGAACACTACTGCTCCCCTTTCTTTTAATTGTGATAGTTCCTCATTTTTGTTAGTATGTATACGTGATACACAATGGTTACATCGAACCTGAGAATTTTTGTGTGTATATGTACTGTGTTAACTTCACATCCTCTTCTGTTCTCCCTTCTTTTCTCCTCCCACCTGCTCCCTCATCCTCACTGACTCCCAACATCTTGCCTATTCGATTCTATTATTTATTTATACTCTAGGCTTCTCATTTTAGAGAAACCATGCAATATTTAGCCTTCTGAGTCTGATTCACTTCACTAAACATAGTGGTCTCCAGTTGTATTCACTTATTACAAATGACTCAAATCTATCTGTCTTTATGGCAGAGTAGTACTCCATTGTGGATATTTACCACATTTTAAAAATTCATCGGTCTATTTACGGATATCTTGGTATCTTCCACAATTTGGCTATGAATATTCATGCTGCTGTAAACATGGGTGAACATCTATCTCTATTGTACGGTGCTTTTAACTCTTTTGGAAAGATACCCAGAAGAGGTATCTCTGGGTCAAATGGAATTTCTATTTTCAGTTTTTTAAGAGCTCTCTATCCTGCTTTGCAGTTTACAGTCTCACCAGCGATGTAGGAGGGTTCCTTTTCCTCTGCACCCTTGCTAGCATCTATTGTTCTTTGAGTTTTTGATAGAAGTGTTGTTTAAAATTGCATGGCTAAGGATGTTGAACATTTTTAAATGTATTTTCTGATTATTTGTACTTCCTCTGAGAACTGTATTCATTTCAATTGCCCATTTTTAAATTGTGTCTTTGATTTTGAGGAATCTATTTTCTTTTTCTGAACCTTTTATTTTTTAATCCGAGTGATCTATTTTCTTCAATTCGTTGTATATTCTAGTTGTTAGCCCCTTGCCCAAAGTGTAGGTGGCAAGTTTTCTCCCCATTCTGTTGATTGTTTCTTTTGCTGTGCAGAAACATTTTATTTTACAATTCCATTTGTTAATTCTGGGGGTTATGCTGCTCCATTTTGATATTTTTGGGTGATCAATTGAGTAATCAGAGATCCCACATCACTGATAATAGATTTATCTTCAGAAGTCATGTCCCCTATCAGGAGGTATGTTTGGTAGTTATGGTGATAAAGTTTAAGATAGGCTTTAGACCACATATGAGAGCAACAAAGAATGATTGAAAAACCAGAGCTTCAAGCAGATCAGGAATGATTTCAAGAGATGCTTGGTGAATACTTCCCTGGTATTATCATTATTTTGATTTTAGCTGTAATCTTGAGGCATCAATATACGTGAATGGTGAGCAATTTGAATACAGTAAAGCAGAATAAGCAATGTTCTTTCTTGAAAAATAACCTGTAACCTTGTTTCCAAAAAGGCCCCTTTCCTTGAAGGTAAGAAAAAACTAAGTATCTTAGATAATTTAAACTACTTAAGGGAAGTAGATGTAAAACTGGAATATCCATTTAGCAATTTAGAAAGTTTAAGAAGACCCGTGTTTTTAGTTTAAACTTGGAGGAAGTTTTAATCCAGGATAGCAGATCATATTAACAGTAGCACCCTCCCTGTGCACCGAGAACATAATCTGAGGCTATGTGAGCATGAGGAATGCTCTACTGGTCTACAGCATTCAGAGATCTTAATTTAATTTAAGATATTTTGGGGGCTCTTATTGATTATGCAATAGATTGAGTGATTCTGTTAACAGTTTAAAAGAGGTTATAAAAGAGGTTTTGATTATGTACTCATCACAAATAGGGCCAATTTCTTGCTATGATCCCATCATTCTGCCAGTCCTTGCCTAGTTACTAGGGTTAACTACTCTGGATTAAGTAAGCCATAAGCTGGGGCACCATGAAAGGTATGTTGTTTAGCGCTGTGGTGTGTTCTGTTTTGGGGGCTGCTCCCCAAAAAGTCACCACTTAGATTGATAGTTACTCTCTTACTTGTCTTGTGATAAGACCCTACCCTTAGTGGAGTGAGAAGGTTCAGGATGAGAAAAGTGCTGTTTTTTTATGAGCAGTGACCCAACTTTATTCTTTCAGGCCCACAAAAAGGGTTTGTTTATTTGGAGATCCCTATTAGGTCACTGCACACCACCGAATGTGAGGAGACTTAACACTTCTCCAAGTATTTGGTTGCCTAAAACACTCTAAACAGATGGAAGAAGAAATGCCTTTTTTCCAAAGTGAGGAAACTCTCATGGAATCAACCATTTTGTTGATAAAAGCACTCAAAATCCAATTATAAAATTCAGAGTACCCACAGGATTATCACTATGAGTTCTGATATATTAGACTTAAGAATATTCATCAAAAGCGATCCCCAGCACCCAAATCCTTGCCTAATGAAAAAGATGGAAACTTAGAGGCAAACCTGAGTCCTTTGCCTAACAAGACAGAAATTAAACTAAAATTTAAATGTTTATCTAGTGTCAAAGATGAAATTTTCCCACTAGTTGTGATTATTTCTACAACGAGAAGCACTCAAGTGAGGATTTAGCTTCAGAGTTTGATAAAAGGAGACTAGGAGGGCAAACCCAGTAAGCCTTGCTCCGCAGCTCAGCGCTCACAAGGAAACGGAAGAACGTAGCAAGCCCAGTTTAGCATTGAATGCTGAGTCCAAAGAGAGCGTCAAGATTCCAGAAAATGTTGCTCTGTATCCCGCCAGAGTACAGCAAGTATGTGAGCAAAGAATAGTATCAACCTAGCCAAAAACAAAGAAAATTAGATTTATTTGAGACTTACTAGGATTGCAATACATAAAAACACAGGTTCAAGCAGGCTTGAAAATGTGCGTCCAGGTTTTACAAAAAGGTTTAAAACTCCAAGGGGGCACGGTGATTATATCACTTGCTTGTTAGAATTGTACTTGGTACCAACAAGAATTATTTGGTAAGAAAGAAAGTAAGTTTCACCCTATGAATTACCTAAGAAAAACAGAGAGATTTCACGACTGATTAAAAGTCCTAGCGAATTGCAGTTTGGTCCAGTCCAAAAGTCAACATGCCTCTGGGAAGGCAGCCCAGTTCAAAAGTTCACCTGTGAATGTGTATAAAATCTGATTAGCAATACCTTTCTAGTTCTATTGTAAATATCTTCAACCAGTGCTACTCCATTTTTACCTCTTTTTCTTGACACTTGAATATATTTTTCTATGTTGATTTCAAAAGGAATATGAATTATTTACACATAAATTATCTAATATATATTCTTCATAGGTGTAGCTTTTTTACTTAATAATTTAACAAATATTTATTGAGTTCCAAGTAAGTGTTTGGTCCTGTCTAAACTACCTAGAATTTCGTGGTGAGTAAGACAAAGGACCTGGTTAGCTTCGAATGGCATGACAGGGACCTTTAGCTTTCAAGCCCACGCTGGGCAACTTAGCTATTTAGCAAGTCCCTGTCTAAAAATAATTTTTTTTAAAAAGGAGGTTATGGAAGCAGCTCAGTGTGATGGTCATGGGTTCATTCTTCAGTGCTACCAATTGTTATTTGAAAGTGGAAATGAAGACCAAAGAATGAAGTAAGTTAGTGTGTTTCTGTCCTTACGTTAGGGAAGAGGTGAGTAGTCAGGCAGAAGTATGACTGATCACAGCGGTATGATCTAATGATAAAAAGCTAAAGGGAACTTCATATGGTCTGTTTGTTCTGATTCTTCCTTATGTTTCTATATTTTCAGAGATAAGGATGCTCCTTTCCTCTATATATAGGGAGGACATAACCCTGTCTTAGTCCATTTTCTGTTGTTATAACAGAATACCTGAGACTGGGTTATTTATATAGAATAGAGATTTATTTAGCTCATGGTTCTAGACACTGCAAAGTCCAAGAGCACAGAGATGGTATCCAGTGAGGGCCTCTTGCAAAAACAGCATGTGAGACATCACATGGCAAAACAGAGTAAGCATGTTCATTCTGGTCTCTCTTTTCTTATAAACCACTAATATCATTACAGGACCTGACATTTATGACCTTATCTAATTACCTCTCCAAGGCTCTACCTCTAAACATCATCAAATTAATTTGGCTTGAGGTTTCTAATATCTGAACTTGTAGGGGACTTATTCAAAACACAAAAATCTCAAATGAGGGCCTTATGACCTGCTTCATAAAAGAGGGCAGGGAAGAAGGTGACAGTAATCTTTCTGTTTGTGCTGTTTTCTCAAATGCTAATCATCTTGGTCACTTTCTCATTGCTGAGACACAATACCCAGCACCCACAATTTAAAGAAGGGAGGGTTTATTTAGTTCATTTTCAGAAGGATTCAGTCTATTCATGGTTGCTTGGCAATAGCGCAAGGGCATGTAATGGGAGGATCAGGCAGAGAACAGCTGCTTATGGCATTGAGACAGACTGAGGAGATACTGGGCAGGAATATGTCCTTCCAGCTAATATCAGCAGTGATCTGTTCATTTTGACCAGGCCTTACCTCTTTCTAAAATTTTTTAAAATTTACATACCACATCTCTTTCCCCTTCCCCCTTCGCTCCTCCATTTTCTCTTCCCCTCTCCACAAAATCCATCCTCTTACTTTCTTCCATATCTCTTACTTTTTATGGTTTGTTCTTCTCAGAGAAACCATATGCTAATTTAACTTTTTGGGTATGATTCATTTTGCTGTGCACAATGCTTTCAAGGAACATTCATTTTCCTAAAAATAACTCCAATTTGCAGAATATTTTTCCACTGTGTATAAATACCACATCTTCTTTATCCAGTCATTCATAGTCGGGCATACTGACTTCCTCCAAGATTCAGCTATTATAAATTATGCTGCTATTTATATGGATATGCATGTATCACAATAGTATGATGACTTTAACTCTTTGGGAGGATACCCAGAAGTGCTTCAACTGGGTCAAATGGAATATTGATTTTCAGATTTTGGAGGAATCGCCATACTGCTTTTCATAGTGGTTGTACCAGTTGACAGTCCCACCAGCAATGTAGGAGGGTTCCTTTTCCCCCACAGCCTTTTTTGAGTTCTTAATAGCAGCCATCCTTATTGGCATTAGATGGAACCTCACTTTTGTTTTAATTTGCATTTCTTTGATCAGGCTCTACCACTTAACAGCACATAAAAGCAATACACTATTCCACTTGATTCAATTAACTCCCACAGTCCAATCACCTCAGATATGGGGCTTCTGAGTGATACTGCAGAGCCAAACCATAACACCAATGTCTTAGTTACTTTCTCGTTGTGGGACAGAACACCCAAAAACCCACAACTCTAATGAGGAAAATTTTATTTTAGTTCACAGTTTCAGAAGGTCACAGTCTATTCATGAGTGGGTGGCTGGAAAAGGTGGGACTGGAGCTGAAGCCAGACCTGGAGATACAGCTTCTCACAGCATGGAAGAAGAGAGTCAAGTCAGAGAGGAAGGGCAGAAGCAGCACACACCCCTCTAGGTCGGTCCCTAAGAATCCACCCTTCCAGCCATGCCCCACTCCCAAGACTACACAGTATCCAGAGGTGCAAGAAGCTTTTGGGGGGATACTCCAGATTCAAATCACAACAGCTAACATGCTATATTTTGAGGTAGCATGTCCTGAACCTCTTAAATAATTTTTATTGTGTTAAGGAAATTCTTCTCTATTTACATTTCACTTTCTTGATAGGATGGGAGTTATCATGAATGAGGGCTGAAATTCATCAACTACTTTTTAAAAAATCTCGACTGGTCCTAATGGATTTCTGGTTTTTATGCATTGCTGATTTTTGTTTGTTAATAATTCATTTTGGATTTCTTATTTATGCTCTTTCAGTATCACAGTTTGCCTGTGATTTTTTTCTAGTAGTTTTCTTGTTTGTACGATATCAATTTTATTCTAATCTCATAAACTGGAATGAGTGGACTTCTGGAAAAATGTAATGTACATACATTTCTCCATTTTCCCTGCTAAGTTCAATGAAAATTCCTGGACATTATGTATAAACAAATATAAAGACTCTGGGACTTTCGGTCAAGATGATGGTTGAGTAACAGCGCTGCACAATGTCTCCTCATCAACCCACTTAAAAAGTCAAGAATTTAGTTAGAAAAAAAAGTGTGCTCAGTGTAGCTAGGAAAGAGAGGAACATCCCCAACAACTGAAAGGAGGCCAGGGGGAGGCCAGAAATTCCAAAAGATCATTGAAAGTAGAGAAAAAAAAAATCCCCTTGGCCCAGGAAGCTGCCGCAGCTGGCTGCAAATGGCTGGAGCCATAGGCAGCTGCAGACGGAGGAAAGCTCACATAGGCCTGGGATAGCTGATGGAGCTGAGAGAGGACAGAGCACCCAACAATGGACAGGAGGCTGTGGGTGGGTCAGAAATCCTGAAGTCACATCAGAAGAGGAGGAAAGAAGCAGCCGACTCAGTGCGGCCCTGAGCTGCTGGCACCCACAGACCAGATGGAGGAAGTCTGGAGCCAGAACCTCAACCTGAGGTCAGCATGGATCTGAGAAGTGGGAATTGTCGACAGCTGGCAGACCCGGCCTTCAAACACCAGCCCGCAGGTGTGTGTACTAAAAATGCAGCGTGTGCTCCCCCTAGAAAAGGCCCCAGGATCCCAAATCAGAGACAGGGCTCAGCAGCCTTCACACGCAGTGACATCAGCAGGAGCCATTTTAAATAGAAGGGGAAAAAAAGCCCAAGACTGAACCCTTTAGAGTAAAAGAAAGCTCAGAAGAGCACACCAGGGCTTTGGGGTCACCCTTAAACAGTGCCTAAGAAGAAACTGGCACAAGCAGCAGAGAGAGGAGAAAAGAGGGGAAAAGCCTGCTGATCACCTGAATGGCTAAGGGTGCCTCTGCTCCTAGGGTGCCTCTGCACTGGGGGAGGGAAGCCAGGACAGACAGAGAGCTTTGCTGAGTGGACTGGGGAGAACAAGACACCTCAAAAGGGGGATCATCACCCCGTTCCTCCGGCATGCGCCAGAAGCTTCTGGTTCACCACTGCTCTGCATGCCAGAGGCAGCTAGGTCAGGGAAGTCCATTGCCCGTCCATCCTGTGAGTGAGAGGCTTCCAGAGGCTTCCAGGGAATTACATCACCCTGTCAATCCTGAGCCCCAGAGGCTTCCAGAGGCATCTAGGACTGGAAATTCCATCGCCATGTCGGTCCCTTGGGCCAGAGGATTCCAGAGGTACTTAGGACTGGGCCTTCACCAAATCCTTCTTTCCTGTGCACCAGAGACATCCAGAGGTAGCAGAACCATGGGGAAACGTGGTAACAAATCTCCTACAAAAAGACCTGACACCCCAGAAGATGATACCAGGGATACTGAAATTGCAGAATCCAAAGATGAAAATGGCAAAAATAATGGTAACTTCTGGGCCCAGATATTCAGTGAATTAAAGCAGGAATTAAAGCAGGAAATAAAGCAGGAAATGAAACAGACAGTGCAAGAGCTACACCAACACATAGCTAAGCAAAAAGCAAGCCTTGAAAAGCAATTAGAGGAGACCAAAGAAGAAATATACCAGAAGATAATGAAGGCAATACAAGAAATCAGAGAAGAACACAACAGAGATATAGAAAAATTGAATGCAGATATTCAGGAAATGAAAAACATGCAGTAAATAATAAGCAACCACTTTAAACATCTTCAGAATAGAATGTCAGACCTAGAAAATAAAGTGACTGAGCTGCAACATACAGGCCATGAAGAACACAAAGTAAATAAGAAAGAAAACGAATCATTACAGTGGCTGATAGATGATTCAAGGAGAAACAACCTCAGAATTATGGGAGTCCAGGAGAATGAGGACAAAACAAAAGGCTTAAAGGACATGTTTAATGAAATAATGGAAGAAAATTTTCCAAATCTAAGACAAGAAATGAACATGGACTATTGCAGCCATATAGAACACCAAACAACTTCAATTAGAAGAGATCCTCATCACAACACATCATAATTAAAATTCTAGAAATCCAATACAAAGAGAAAATACTAAAAGCGGTAAGAGAAAAACAGAAGGTGACCTACAAAGATAAGCCCATCAGGATAATGGCAGATTTTTCAATCCAGACTCTAAAAGCCAGGAGATCATGGAGCAATGTCATCCAAGCACTGAAAGAACATAAATGCCAACCAAGACTGATATATCCAGCAAAATTATCTTTTAATTTAAAGGGAGAACTTAAAACTTTCCATGATATAGAAAGCTTAAAGGAATTTGCAGCCACTGAGCCAGTATTGAATAAAATACTTAAAGGAAACTTAGAAAGTGAAAGGGAGGCCAGCGACACCAGTGACCCCAAAGGAAAAGCAACATCAGCTAGAGGAGAATGAGCTGAGAAAAAAGTATGTTAGTAATCAGTAAAATATGAGTACATAAGTTACGAAAGTTAAAAAATTCTGAAATAACTAATTTTTCCTTCATATCTGTTACTTTAAGTATATTTATGTGGTATAGATTTAAGTTCATTTAATGTAGCAATGTGATATAGTTTTAACTTTGTTTTATTGTAGCAATTCACTTATTAGGTCACTGATGAAAATTTATCCTAAGAAAACTGACTGATGTAAAGATAACCCTGTGAATGTACAAGTATGTACCTTCCAGTATTCAGCTAAGGCACTTGAAATTTAACTTTTTTTCTTTTTTCCCAAATTTACTAGTCTTTTGAACTACATGCTTGTAGTTATTTTCTAATGTGAACTGGTGGGTAAGGCCAGGTTTAAGAATAGCAACAAAGATATAGCAAAATATAGAAAAAAAACTTTTGGTAAATATCCCAATAAAGGGATTGGCTGGACTCAGAGAAGAGGCATCAAGATTTAACTACTGTGACCCATTCGAGGAATAGGAAGCTGAGTTAGAGTGGTGACTTAAGTGAAATGACTTAGGTGCAGAAGATTAATATGTTAAACACCATATGGTTTCTCTGACTTGGAAAACCCAGAACACAGACATTCTTTGGAACCATATGAAGTGATGATAGCCGGAGCCGGGGGAAGGGACAGGGAGGGTGTGAGAGGGTAGAAAAAGGGAATGGATTGTAAAGTCGATATAATACATATGTGTTCAAAACACCCAAATTCGTCGTAAATACTATGTATTACACACACACACACACACACACACACACACACACACACACACACACACACATTAATAAAAACAGTGGGGGAAAAACAAAACAAAAAGACTGTGAAGGTAGATGAAAGATGGTAGACTGGCTGTTGACTTTGATGTACAAGGAGCAACACAATTTCAAGTTCCTTTTGTCTTCTTTTCACCTCATATATTCTAGACTTGGAGTTGAATAAACCAACAGACTGGAAATGTTAATTGTTACAGATAAAAGAAGTCCCCCCCAAAAGGTTGTTCTCTTTAGCCAAGGTCCAGGAAAAAAGCAGCTGGAAAGGCAAAGATCTCTGCTCTAACCTCTCTTATTCAACACACTGCTGGTGCTAGTCAGTTTGGTAAAGCAAGAAAAAAGAAAACTACCAAGAGATCTTAAAGAAGTAAGACTGTTTCTATTGGTAGATGATGTGATTATATTCCAGAGAATCAACAGCAAAACACCACCAGAATGAAAAAGTGACCAATAACTTCCTCTTTGTTTATGAGAATTTGAATTTGGCTTCCAGTTCATATAACTGAAAGAATCACTTATTCACCTAGCCATTAAATATTTATTGACTGCCTAAAATTTGCCAGTACCTCTTCTAGGCAATAGTGACATTAGCAAATAAGCAGTTTTGACTTTCAAAGAGGTGGTTTAGAGGTGTAAAAAGTTAAAAAACAAGTTAAAGAGGAAACAATGATGAGTGCTCTTTTAGAAACCAAAGATCACTTTAATAGGATATATGACAAAATTAGGGATTTGTCCAACATATCTGAGGAAAGAGTCAGTCACAGGTAGTGGGAGTTCAAAGAGCCCAAAGCTGAAATATGCCTGTGTTAGAGAAAAAACCAGGGGCGGGGGTGGTAGAAGAGTGGGCAGGGGGTCAAACCATACAGCTCCTGTGGTCCACATAGGGATGTGAATTTTACTTAGAGTGAGGTAAGGAGCCCTGGACGATTCAGGTAAGAGTGGCCTGATGTGTCTATGTTTAGTTCTAACAAGTGCAAGAGTTAAACAAAGCAACTGGTTGGATGAGCTCTTCAACCTATACGTGCCCCTCAATCTTTGCTGCCATTGTTTTTCTATTTCAAAACACTTCTTTATCTCATTTCATTTGTTTTTTCCTCCACCTGAAATACACCTTTGCCTCGTCACAGGACTGACTTGCAGCAACTCCTTGGATACTTTCCCTCCAGTGAACAAATGTTTTCCCAGACTTCTAAAAGCTCATTGTGCATGTAAATCATTACCTATAAGAAGGACCGCCAAGGATTGTGTAAACATTCAGTGTAAATATAGCCCAGAGCTCCTCCCTCCAGAAAGTTTCCACCAATCAAAGAAGAGCACTCTGGGCCAGTCTTGTTCCATCTGATTCTCATACTACTTCTTATTTTGGCTACTTCCAAGACCAAAGCACAGAGGAGAAGTCAAATTTCAGAGTCACGCTTCTAGGGAGCAGGTCTGCCATCACCTCCAGCTGTATCCAAATCTGCAACCTTAGTAAGTACATTTTGTTTTCTTCCTGTATAAGATTTGCTGGGCAGTATGCGCATTTTTTTTGAGCAAAGGCAACAAATAAAAATGCTCTATTTGAAGCAATGGGCAGCCAAAGTGCTTCTGTCAGGATTTCTCTGTTGTGGGGTGATATACCACTTAACGGCAAAAGTATGCAAAAGGTTGAAGGCATGACAGGTGAGTTTTCATGCTTTTCGATTTTTTTAAAAACTATGTACATGTGTTTATTTGATTTTTTGAAAAAAAATTAATTGAGCAGGACTACAGCTGATTTTTTCACTGTATTTTAGCATCCTTACTCAGTGGCAGATAAAAATTTATCTTCTGCATCATCCAGAAACTATGAAACCATCCCTGGTAAATTTTGGGACCCAGAAAGATGCAAAAATCTGAAAAAGATCATCTGTGGAAGGGGGAAGACACAGCTATTTTTCTCCATTAAGTCAAGGGCAGCTCCAGAAATTGTGTATTGGAGAGGTTTAAGTCAAGGTCTTGTTGGAGCTGTGAACAACAGTAGGGACTTTACCTTGCTGTAAGTCTACATATGTCAAACCAAATATATACGTCTAGTTGTCACTGTCATTACAGGGTATTTATGGAAATGTGGGTAGGCTAAAAGCCCCTGGCACTACTATAGTATGAATGTCAAATCTGTACTTCAGATAAGACTTTAAATGTTTTAAAAACTTGTCTTGGGGGCTGGGAGCATAGTTCAGCAATTAGAGTGCTTGCCTGACAAGTGTAAGGCCCTGGGTTAGATTCCTAAGTACCAGATAAACCTGGTATGATGACAGTGCATACCTGTATTCCCAGCACTTGGGAGGCTGAGGCAGAAGGATTGCCACGAGTTCAAGACCATCCCTGGGTAGGAGTGGAAACCCAAGCAAAATGAAAAGGAACAAAAAACTGACCAGTCCATGGTATTGGCTTTCTTAGAGGAATTTTCTTTAGCAATATTTCTGTGGCTCAGTATAAAAACATAGCTCAATCCCCAGGACCAGAAAAAAATCTGGACTAACTTTCAGAAAGTTATCTTAGTTATTCCATCTACAAAGAAAGTCAGAAACTGAGTTTTGTTGGAGAGAAGATGATATTATGATTTTGATGAGGAGCGTGTTGATATTTTCCTCCTGTAAAACAGAATAGTTAGGGTCACTTGAGGCTTAGAATGACTGGTCAATTTTCTTTTCAGTGTGCTTGAAGGATTCTAAATGTGGTAGAGAGTTTCATGTGAGGGACAGGAAAGAAATCACACTGAACACTCCTGAGTCTCAGTATCAGCCAGTTGAGTACAGTGTATTTATATCCAGTGATAATATCTGCATAATTGTGATAGTCCATAAACTTCATGGGGGGTAAGACTAGATGCCTTGAGAACAGCTGTATCTTCTGCATTTAATATAGATCCCACACATAGGAATTAATCAAGAAATAGCTGGAGAAAAAAAAAAGCCAAAAACCGATACAAAACAAAACACTTGTCTTCCCAGTCTGTTTTATTGGAATAAATTCATTGCTCAATTTAGATACATGGTGATGAGGGAAGGCTAAAAGATCTTGACATTATTGTTTGTATAAAGTTTGCATTTCAGGTCACACTTTAAATGTTTTCAAAAGCCAGTCTGGAGCACAACTATCTCTGTCTTGTTCACAGCTCTATTTTTAGCATTTAAGATCTCATACAAAGTAAGTGGTCAAGATATATGTGGTGAATGAATGAATGTGGTGTCCAATTTAAATATTTGTATGCTTGATTTTCCTTGTCTATAAAGTGGAAATAATAATAAATCAATGCAACAAATTTAGCACAGTACAGCCATATGCCAGATTTCAGCAAAAATGTTAACATCTTGTTAGGCTATGGCACACCTGTAATCTTAGCACTCTGGGTGGCCGAGACAAGAGAATTGTAAGTCCAAGCACAACCTGGGCAACTTAGCAACTTAGTGAGATTCTGACTCAGAAAAATAAAAGTCTGGGATTTGGCTCAGTGTCAAGGGCCTGAGTTTAATCCTTACTACTGCAAGAAAGTACATCGTCATATCTCTAGAGAGACCTTTTAAAGTAACTTTACCTTTTCTCTTGTTACCCTCTTCGGATTCTGTGTAATATTACACTTATTTGCTGCCTTATTTATATGTATCTTTCCACAACAGCAGGGAGGACTTTGTCTCTTCCTTTATCTGTATATCCTCTATGTCTAAGGCACTCAATCAATATTTGCTGAATAAATCAATTATGGTAAGTATGAAGAATGAAGTGCAATGCCTCAATATACTTGTTCCAACCCGTCCAAATTCCTGCCTTTTATCTCAAAATGACCAGAAATCTTGAATTATATTTAATTATTTTAAAATACTATTAATTCATATATCCAATTAACGAAAAAAAAGAATCAGGATATTTCTTTTGAAGGATGAAGTTTCAAATTTTCATCTAAAATAAAAAATAATAGAGGCAACTCAAGTAATTGTTGATAAGGGATTGAGTTAAAGAAATTATGATGGAGCTATTCAAAGAATGCAATATAACTGTTAAAAACAACAGGGACAGAACAGAGAGCTCTACGTGCTGATGTTTCCAAAAAGATCTCCAGCAACACATTGTTAAAAAATGTTCTTAGTGGGCAGGTCAGTGTATATTCTAGCCTATCTGCAGTATAAAATTTGGTGGGTAAATAGGAATTTATGGCATATTTGGTAGACAGCACATTTTAAAAATCTGAAGAGATGCATAGAAAAAATAATAATTGTTTGCAGTGGGGAGGGAGTAAAGATAAAACCAGAAAGCTTCAAAACTAGGGGCCGGATGCAGAATTTTTCACTGTATATCTTTTATGTTTCCTGAGGCATTTGAAGATACTGTGCAAAAAAATTGAAAGCAGAATCAAGTCATATTTAAAAAGTTAGTATTGACTATTTCTGCCAGTGGAAAGAAAGTCAGTGCTAATTCTATTAAGGCCATGGCCAAACAGGCAGGTTGTAGCTTGTTAGTAAACAGAAGAGACCAGCAGTGCTCTCTCTTCCCAGTCCCTGTGCCAAACAGAAGGACACTTGAGAACTTAGCGAATTTAATCTCAAGGAAACCAGGCCTCAGAGTAATTTTATTTCTGTACCAACGAGTAGTTGTTTTTTTTTTTTTTTTCAGAGTCTGAAATTTCTGTTAATGCTTTTAAACCAGGATTTTTAGTCACGAAAACAGTGGCAGTCAACACTTACTTAAATCCAACCCTTAGGAAAATCTTATCCTGGGAAACATCTTCTTCAATTCTCCTGCATTTTAATGTTTCACAAGAGTCTAGTTCTAAGCTAATATTAATCAGTTATGTCCAAAGAATTTTTGCAATGATGAAAATGTTTTATGTCGGCACCAACAACTACATGGTAGCCACTAGCCACATGTGACCATTAAGCACTCAAAATGAAGCTAGTGTAACTGAAGAACTGATTTTTAGATTGTATTTAAATTAATTTAAATAAACTGTCTCATGTCAACAGTGCAATTAGTTACATAACTCTGGTTAAGGCAGTAGAGTCTTTTCCTTTGATCCACCATAATCCTGAGTTATTGTGGCTAAAAGTTCTCCATTCTGAAAAAGTTATTTGCTCTTTCAACAGTATTTCTTAAGTACCTACTTGACCGAGCCCGCTCAGTCAGTCAACAAGAACACGAGAGGGGGAGTGCAGATAGAAGAATACCGGACTCTTGCCAGGGTTGCTGCAAAAGACACTTTATTATCTAGAGTCTTGCTTTTATATCTTCCTTGCCTTTCCGCTAGTTAACAGTCACGTGTTTCCACACCTGATCCAAACTTCAAACGGTCAGAACAACATGTGACTTAAATTGAGTAAACAAGCAACACCTGGAATTTCACACTGCTCAAACGGTAAAGGAACTTGGCCAAGGTCAGCAATGCTGAGGCTCTCGGGCCCTAACGGCCCCAACACCTACTGTGGGTCAAATGCTAGCTAGTATTATTCCCAGGAATAGTAACATGAATATAACAGACAAGGCCCCTGCACTCATAGGATTTGCATTCTAGAACATTCAACAAAGCTCTAAATTCAGTCTTTTCCTTGGTTTTGTCTGCAAACTAAGAATGTTTTTGACATTTTAAAATGGCGAAAAAAACCAAAAGAGAAACTGTAATTCATGAAATATTATAATTACATGAAATTCAAATTTCATATTCATAAAGAAGGTATTTTGGGGATCCTAGTCAAGTTCATTTATTTATGTATTGTCAAAGGCTGGCAGAATTGAGTAGATACAACAGACTGTATGGGTCTCACAAAGCCCAAAATATTTATTACCTTGCCCTTTATTAAAAATTTTGCCAGTCCCTATTTTAGGGAAGAGGAGTACACTTGGCACTGTAATAAAATTTTTGTATGCACTGTCACATTCAATCCTTTTGACAACTCTCAGCAGAGTTTCCATTGGTCTTTCTCTTAGTAAAATGTAAAATTGAAGTTCAGAGAGGTTAATAAATCAAATAGGGTCACAGTTCATAAGCAAAATTTGGACCTATTCCATGACTGTATGATTTAGTAGCTGTGTTTAACCAAGATGCTACAGATGAGTACTTCCTACCCTTCAGTGTACACGCTAATCACCTGGGATCTTGTGAAAATGTTCAGTTGATCTGGGGTGGGACCTGAGATTGTATTTTTAACAAGTTTCCAGGGCATATTGATGCTACTGGCTCACAGATAATAACTTTCAGGTGTGTGATTCTCCGTTTTGCTATGCATTATAATCTTCTGAGGAAAAACTTAAAAATCTGATGCCCATGGCCTGCTCCCAAAGATGTTGATTGGAATAGATAAAGATCTAGGCATTAGCGTTTTTTTTTAAAGATCTTGTTGATTTAACTGTATATGTGGATTTGAGAATCACTGCTCCATTAAAATCCTATTGAACTGAAATAAAAATACTTAAATGGGAATTTATAGACTAGGAGCTCCAATTCTAATTCTGATGCGACAGGTTGATGTTAGCTGCTTTCCCTCTCAGGGGCTTAAGCTTTCTTTGTGGGTGAAAAATAAGAATGTTCAAATCAAACAATCTTACAGTATCACTGACTCATGAGGCCCCACACAAAGAAGTAAAGGACTGGAAGCATCCAGATTTCCTATGTAGTTGGTACGTCAACATGAAGGCCCAAATCCAGGTCCATATAGGGCAAAATTAAACTGACATCACACTCTGGGAGGCTGAGGCAGGAGTATCCTAAATTCAAGCCCAGCCTGGGCACCAGTGACTTAGTGAGACCCTGTCTGAAAATTTAAAAATAAAAAGGTTTGGAGATTCAACTCAGGGTGAAGGTGCCGAGTTCAATCTCCAATATTGTAAAGCAAAAACAAAAACAAAAAACCCCAGCACAACGACAACAAGAAAGATAAAAACAACAAAACACTAAGCTGATATCTGTTACTATATAATATTTTGGTAAGTTTTCAATACAGAAATACTTCCACAAACAGTTATGATTTAATGATTATAGTAGTCATACATGAGTCATTGTAGAAGATTTGGAAAATTACAGAAAATATGAAGAGGAAGACCTCAAATACTCCTAGTTTCTAGAACTATGTTTTTTATTTATTTGTGGGTTTTTTTGGGGGGTGTGCACTGAGTTACATTCTCAGCACTTTTTTTTTTTTAAGTTTTGAGACAGAGTCTGTCTAAACATTACCTAGCCCAGGGTGAGTTTGAACTTGCCATCCTCCTAACAGCCTCCTGGGGCACTGAAATTACAGATGTGCACCACCCTGTCAGGCTTAGAAACATACCTTTTTAGCAGCCTAAGCTAAGTAAGTAACAATATGATCAAATGATTTCCCACCAAAGCAGAGAGGGCTAGGTGGCTCCATGGGGCCTCCCCCACAAAAGTCCTAAAATTAATGCTCTATTATTATGTCTCCAGCAAACACGGCTCCAAGCCTGGACTCGAAGGCAGCATGGGTTCCTATCAGGAGCATGGGAACTGTAGCTTATAAAGTACACATATTAAAAACTGTAACAGTGCTTGCATGGCTAATTGGTAATGGGCTACTCTCATTTTCTTCATCTATAGATTATCCACTGTGAAAACCCCTCTGTAACATTCCTGTACCACTTTCGAAAGTTATTTGGTAAGAAAACAAAGCTCTCTGCAAATGGTGAGATTAACTGTTTGCAGGCCTTTATTTCTTTAAAAACACTCTGAGGATTTAATGACAAAGTGTATGTAGAACACTAAGCACAGTGTTTGGGACACAGGACATATTCAGAGACAGTTCTATGATGATGAAGATGATTAATACTTTGAGGTATAGCTACATTTCAGACAGAAGTGGATGAATGTCATTTTTGCTTGTCTTTTAGGTGAATGAACTTTCATGGAAATTCTGAGTACTAAAACACCCAACAAAACTGATGCGTGTTTTTGTCACGATGGAGGTACTATATCGTGCCAAGTGCATTCGATGGCTAGCAATTCCTGGTTCCATGAGAGCTTTGCATAAAGATTACAGAATGGCAACCCCTCAGAACTTTTCCAACTATGAGCACATGAAACAGGACTTCAAACTTGAGATTCCAGAATATTTCAACTTTGCCAAAGATGTTCTAGACCAATGGACCAACATGGAAAAGGTATGGGGTAAGAGCCAGTCAGAGTACAATTTCCCAATTGGGAGCCATTTTGCCCCATGGGCACATTTAGCAATGTCTGAAACATTTGTTGCTATGATGGGGTGATATGTGGAGGAAGTGATTGTTACTGTTGTCTAATTGGTAGACGCCAGGGAAGGTATTAAATATCTTATGTTATAAAGGACAGCCCCAGAATAAAGAATTATCTGACCCACAATGTTAATAGTTCCACAGTTGGTTAAGAAAGCTCAGGTTACATAAATGTATGCTTCTAGGTTGATTTTTTTTTTTTAACAAAAAGGCATGGAGTAAAAAGTGACTTTAACCATTTGTGTATGGATGGGCAAGGTAGGTTGTTTCCAGGATTTGGCTATTATGAATTGTGCTGATATGCTTGTGTCTTTTTGTTATGTTAACTATTTCTTTTGGAAACATGCCCACTATAGATGGGTATGGAATGGCAAGGTAGAAAGAGAGGCAATGGTTAGATAGGAAAGGGGTGAACCTCTGAAAAAAGGGTGGACATAGATGCTCACTAGTTTCCTAAACCCCTTGGCTCTAAAGCGTTACAGAATTTGGAATTCATGTATTGACAAAAAAATGTTAAATTTAAAAATAAATAAAGTGACTTTAAGAGCCAGAAAAAGTAGGAAGTGAAGTATAGATATAGCACTGACAGAAAGAGAAAGAAATGTAAGAATTTAACTCTTTGGAAAAGGAAAACTGTCAGTCTAAATGAGAAATGATATGAGGTAGAAGCAATGACATAGGTCCCAACATCTAGAAATAAGGGCCCGAGTTACTTTCAAATACTCCTAACAGTCTGTGACTTTTCTTCAGAGGATACATTCCATTAAGTAAGTCTGAATAGAATTTAACTCTATAGCAACTTCTAAATCCAGTATTGATTTGTTTTCTCAGGCGGGAACAAAACCTTCCAATCCAGCCTTCTGGTGGATAAATGGAAATGGAGAAGAAGTGAGGTGGGGTTTTGAAGAACTGGGATCTTTATCCAGGAAACTTGCCAATATACTTACAGAAGCCTGTTCCTTGCAAAGAGGAGATCGAGTGATGGTGATTTTGCCCAAGATTCCAGAGTGGTGGCTTGCAAATGTGGCCTGTTTGCGAACAGGTTAGTAATGTTTCCAATTCTGCCACATTTAAACTAAGGTATGGGCTGGGAATGTAGCTCAACAATTAAAGTGCTTGCCTGGCAAGCATAAGGCCCTGGGTTCAATTCCCCAGCACCACATGAGCTGGGTGTGGTAGTGCATATCTATAATCCCAGAACTCAGGATGCTGAGACAGGAGGATTGCTGTGAGATCAAGGCCGGCCTGAGCTACATAGTGAATTCAGGACCAACATGAATCACAGACAGATACTCCTCTCAAAAAATAAAATAAGAAAACTAAACTAAACTAGATGATAGATTTACCATGTATATGTTAAAAATATATAATATATATTAATATATGTATATACACAATACAACTTATATATAGACATAATCATGAGACACATAGTTGGGTGTATTATTTGAAGAACAATGTAGTAGTATTCTCAAGAGCATTTGAAATTGTTGGAAACATGCCATCCCTTTTCATCTACATGGAATCTGAATTTCATAATGAAAGAGAAAAAAATTTACTAAGAGAATGCCAACCAACAATTGAAAAGTCTTATACCCACTTTCCCTTTCCTCCTGTAGGATTCATGGTCATCTGAAACTCAGTACATCCACAAACTCAACAACAGTTTTATTTCACGTCTTTGTTCTCTATAATTATCATCCGTCTGGTGCCCTAAGGCAGTCACCTGTGATTCCCCCTTCTTAAGTTCCTACATCTTATAAATTTTGCTTCCTACACGCCTCCAGAGATCTTCCTCTTCTCCAGTTCTGTTGCCACTGCTTTACTTCAGCTGTTTACTAGCTCCTGAACTGACTCCCCCAAAACTCTTAACTCTGGTCTTGCGTGTGCCTACACACTACCCCAAATCCAATTCATCCTTCCTAGCCAGTATTTAATCAACAGCACATATTTTATCCTGCAATTTGGCTGTCTGACATTATTTAATACTTTTCTATTGTCTAGCAGATAAGCTCTGGGCTTTTGTGATGCACCATGGGAAGCTAGGCACGTTTTCCCTTCGTTGCTCTAATTTCTTCATCATCATACTCCATGACTCAGCCTTGCCAAATGGTTTTCAAAGATTTATGGTCATTCCACCTTCCGGCTTTCTGCATCTGTTTTCACTGCTTGAAAAGCCTTTCCCTCACACCTAACCACATTGGCAACTTTACTAACTTTTAAGTTTTAGCTCATGATACCTTCTCAGGCAACTACATGCCAATATCTTATCCCAGGTACTTTGTTCTTTGAGTTTCCCAGAGAAATCTATGCATACTGTCTGGGTATTCAATTTGCTTATAAATCTGTCATTCTAGACTACATAAGATTCTGGGGCAGGTGGCACAGCCTAGTGGTGAGAGTGCTTGTTTAGCAGGTGCAAGGCTCTTGGTTCAATTCGGCACCACCTAAACTAGGCATGGTAGCAGATGCCTGTAATCTCAGCACTTAGGGGGCTGAGGCAGCAGGAGGACTGCCAGGAGTTCAAGGCAAGCCTTGGCTAAAGAATCAGTTCAAGCCCAGCCTAGATTACAGAGAGAGACTCTGTTTCCAAAAAATAAATAAATAAATAAATAAAAAGGACAAAAAACCCCCTTATGCAATCTCCTAAAAGGCCATAACTATATAAATATATTCACCTCTGCACCTTCAATTATTGGCATATAATAAATGTTTGCAAATTTGTTGTGGGATTATTATTCCTATTGACAGTAAATGATTATATTAAATAACTTAAAATAGAATCATTACTTCCATTTGAGGGAAGTTAATATATTCTATTTCATATGTATATATGAATTACACATTGGAAAGACAAAGTCCACTTTTAAGCAGTTTTGTAATAAAATGATTGCTTCCATAACCACTATTTAAGATCGCTCTCTTAGTAAGGGACTGTTTGACTGCCAGTGTCAGACATCCCTTAATCCTAGTTCAACAAGAAAGGACAGTTATTGAATGGCTCCTGGGGAATCTTTCAAGAAATAAAAAAGAGCAGAAAGAACAATGGGGGGTTCCTTCAGGTAACAGGTCTATCAGCTGGCAGCCTTTCTTGGACTCCTCTTTGCAAACAAGTTGCTTTCCTTCTACCCTGGAATCTGGCTTGTGTGGCTTTGGTTTGACATTCAGATGCCTTGGGCGTTCACTCCATATAGCCCCATCAGCTAATCTACTCACAGTCTCTTAAATACTGAGTCAGAAGCTGATGAGCACAACTTAGGATAATCCAATCAGATGTGGTCAAAGGCAGCTTCTTCTGATTTAAACATGGTAACTGGGGCTGTGGGCAGGAAAGAGGATAGTTTCTCTTAAGGAAGAATGAGAGGGGGCAATGAATGGTTAACCCAATATTATAACAATGTCGGTCTTTGTAAAAGAATTAGAAATGACTTACAGTCATGTGATTTCCTAATATTTTACCCATTAATAAATATCACTAATTGGAAAATTAAAGTCCTAATGGATTGGAACTTCAGTTTGTTCATATATTGCTTAATTTTGTAGATAAGATGACAAGATAAAGAAAAGCAAAGCCATCGTTAACTTCTCAGTCTGGATTAGGGAGGCCTGGGGGTGAGGGTGGGTCAGAAAGGAGGGTCTGAGGCAGAGAACACAAGAGGATTCACACATATTATTAAATTCTGATTCTTAAGAGGAGTGGTATATATAATGTTCATTTTCATTTGAAGTGCAAAGGAGGAAACTGTACACATATTCCACACATCCTCTTTTTAATGTTTTTTTGAGATTTATAATACTTTAATTAGATAATTCATAAACATAATCTTTTTAAATTTTTGATATATTTTCCAATTAAGGAGAATCATAGCTGGGCATGGGCACCTCCTATGAGCAAGGCTGAGGCAGGAGGATCACAAGTTTAATCTCAGACGGAGAACCTTGGCGAGACCTGTCTCAACATAAAAAATAGAAAAAGGGTTGGGGAATGTAGCATAGTGCAAAGGCCGTAGGTTTAATCCTCAGTGCCATCCACACACACAGATACATGGGGGGGAGAGGAGAGAGAGAGAGAGAGAGAGAGAGAGAGAGAGAGAGAGAGAGAGAGAGAGAGAGAGGGAGGCAGAGAGAAGAGAGGATCATTCTCCCAGCACATCAGAAACTTTATGTGAATATGTGGAGTGTAAAGTTCTGAATTTCACTGCAGGCGGCAGAGGGCTCTTAAGTATATAAAATGATATTAACAGCTAACTGATTTTCATGAAGGGCCAAAGAAGCTCCCCCCTCTGGTATAAGTAGCCCCTCTCTCATAACAGATTGATAATGTGAAGACAACATTTAAAGTTTGGTAAATATGGGTTCAGAATAAGTGATATTCACAATTCAATTTATCTATACCAGGATTTGAAAATCCAGTCCATTCGCCCATCTATCAATACTCGTTCATCCCTCCATGCAACAAGCTGTTACTGTGTGCCTGTTATGTTTCAGGAGCTGTGGGTTCCGGGTCCAGCGGTAAAGACAGTCATGAGTTACATGAATGTACAATGTGTTAGGTGTGACAAGTGCTACACAGGAATTACTACTACAGCCATCAGATTAAAGGGAAGTGCCTGCAAAGGCTCCGTTACAGCCAGGGACTTGCAGAGGCCTGAGAGGAAAGTCAGCAGATGGGAGAAAGTATGTATTATGGGAGCCTCCTAGTCAAATGAACAAGTGAGTTCAAAGGCCCAAAGCAGGAAATAACTTATAGGCTAGAAAAAATGAAAACAAGCCAGCATGGATAAGGGTATTGACAGCAACCTCCTCATCTAAAGGGCCACAATAGTAAGTGAAATCTCCTTGCAGAGATGTCTTGCCTAGATAGGCCTGGGTAGGCACCATTATCTTGCTCCAGAAAATTTCCTTTTTTATGTTTTAAAGCAGCAATATCCCCTTTGGAGACCAATTTTATGTTAACATGCCATATATTGGAGTTCAATTTATTCTTGCTCCTCTATGAATCTCTAAGCCTGTTTAGAATGACTTTATATATCTCTTCCTATCTATTTGGTGTCAAGTCTATAGTTAAGCTCTTGGAAGTCAATCTATTTCCTTGATTTCTAAATTCTTAGATCTGTCTTATTGCCCTGTGTACTAATGAACAGATAATTGCACTTTAGCTTTCAAGTTCTTTATGTGTAAGTCAAGTCCTATTGTGACAAAAATTTCAGTATTAATAATTGAAATTTAACAACTTAGTGAGACCCTGTCTCAAAATAAAAAAGCCTCTCTAGCGCACGCGAGCGTGCACGCACACATACTCTAGCACACACACACACACACACACACACACACACACCCATTCTTGAAAGTCCATTCATCTTTCAAAAAAATATAGCTAAAATTTATTGAGCTCTTCTAAACATTTTATGTGTTCTAGCTCATTTAATTTTCAAATAACCCCATGGGGAGGTAGTATATTTAAATCTCCACTTTACAAGTATAGAAACTAAGACTCATGAGGGCGTGGTGGCTTATCCAACGTCAAGCTTTAAGAGTGTCTGGCGCCAGGACGCTCATAGCCATTGTACTGTACCTCACAGCATAGTCTACAACAGGCAAGAATAAAAACACAGAAAAGATGAACACGTATGCGTCACAAACCTTCTCTTTGGTTAAAAAAAAAAAAACATGAAACAGCCGTGCACACTGAAAGAGGTACTAGACAGAAGTGGCAAAGTGTGCATCTCTGGAATTGGGCTGCAGGATTCAGTCCTCGAACTGTCAATTGCTAATTAGGTGATTTTGGACAAGTTATTCATAGCTTTTTTGTCGGGGGTGGGGTGGGGGTTGGATAGAGATTAAGTGAGCGAAAACCTGCAAGACACTCTGCACCTGACATTCAAGCATCAGTAAGAGTGGGTAATATTACTTTTCAACTGAAACTATTTGAGTTCAATGTTGTAGCTGGTCTTCAAATATCCTTTGTATCAAAGGGCAAAACCATCACAAACTTTTAGACCTCTTGAAAGGCAAAAGCAAAATGATAAATCAGAGATGAATAGATACCTCTGCTGGTAAATTAGTACTCATTCTGGGAAACAGAGAATGTACATGTGCTATTACAGTATCCTAACAAAGATGTTAGAGAATAATCTTTCTTCTAAACATAGTTTCTTTTCTTCTCCTTTAGGGACAGTTTTAATTCCAGGAACCACTCAGCTGACCCAGAAAGACATCCTCTATAGACTACAGTCTTCAAAGGCAAAGTGCATTATTACTGATGATATATTAGCCCCAGCAGTAGATGCTATTGCATCCAAATGTGAAAATCTGCGCACTAAACTAATTGTGTCTCAGAACTCCAGAGAGGGTTGGGGGAACCTCAAGGAGATGATGAAGTGAGTAGCCTTAATTGTAGAACAAGTTTGCAAAAAGAAATAATAAAAAGATATCCATCTCAGTAGTTATCAGACATATGTAAATTAAAATAACAAATGAAGTACTTGATTAAAATAACAAATTAAGTCTGTGATTTTTGCTGCACTAACATGTGCTAAGCTCTGAAGCAAGAGATGACAAGAGTGTTTTTGTAGGCTCAGATCCCCAGGAAGTGATCTCTGAGATGGAGATTGGTATGTAAGAAGTTTATTAAAGAGTTCTCTTTTATGCATACCTATAAAGGAAGGGGAAGAAAGTGGAATTGGGCAGAGGAAGAAATTAATATGCAATGTATTTCTTACAAAGCTCCCAACCAACTCACTGGGGACTTTGGAGTTTGGACAGCTCCTCAAAAATATTCTGTACCAAAGTTAAAGGTCCTGACCTCTATTCCCCCACACTAATCTGTTATCAGAAGTGGGTTGTTCCTAGAAGTAGGCATAACCTTTAATGAGGAGTCTCTCTTCAGCCAAGTCATTATCTAAAGAGGGCGCCACCTAGGGAGTGAGACGGGAATTTATTCCTTTAGTGAGATCTAGGAGCTATATCACAGTTTCAACCAGAGAGTTATTATTATCTCTCAAGGAAATTGTTTACAATCATTTCTTTGGCTGTACCACTCCTTTGCTCACTGTAGACTATAAGAAGAAGAGAAATTAATGTTAATGCAATCACTCTGATGTTCTAATTCTGCTATGTGTGCTTCTAGAGGTCATTTGGAACTCTTGCCAGGTACTGGTTATAATTTAGCATTATCCTAGCAGCAAATTCCTTTTCTAGAATGAGTTCCTTTTTACTCCAGAATTTGGGAGCATGCTTGCAACTATGCACTTGTTCCTACCTCCTTTATGATGGCTAACATTGATCGAGTTTTATGAAAGTCCAAGTACTGCTCCAGTAAAAAATTCATAATTGCAATTATAGACAACATTTATATAGCATTGGTTATGTGCCAGAAGCTATTCCAAGCACTCCAGAAATGTTAATTCATTTAAATCTCCTAATGACCTAGGAAGTAGGAACTATAATTATACAGATGAATAAGGGCAAATGCTAATATGTGACAGAGAAGAGTTTCAGCTCCAAGCAGTCTGGCTTTAGAACCCACAATCCCAGAATCTACAGTGATTATCTCTAGTAGTAAAAGATTAGTATAACAGCGGTGTCTTGGGACTTGAGGGCGACCATGTCAGCTGTAAAAGTGATAAGTATACAATCAGAGGCACAATTTTTAAGTAAGATAATTGTGGAACCATAGACTTAACACTCCATCTAGTTTTATTAGGTTTGTGAATGGCTTTTCTGTGTTTCTCATGGCCTGGAGGTTTCTGTTCTGTCTGGCTTGATACTCCCAGATAAATCTGCATGCTTCTCAGACATTTGATGCATAGGCCTGCCAAGTTGACCTCCTCACAGCTCCTCCACTATGGCTTATTTATAAGCCCGATATCTAAAAAGTTTTCTTTCTCGTTTACCAAGTACTTGCTCCCCTGGATGGATGCTTATATCCTTTCTTATTGTTTACTATATTTGGAACCACATGGATTACTTCATGGAAAACAGAAAAGCCATCCTTACAGGAGTTGGCAAGCATTTCTATAAAAGGCAGAGGGACTTTAATATTTAAGGCTGTGCAGCTACACAATCTGGGTCACAACTACTCAACATTGCCACTGTAATAGGAAAGCAACTCCAGTGGGCATGGTTTTATGCCAAGAAAACTTCATCTATGGGCCTGATGGCACACATCTCTAATTCTAGCACTCAGCAGGCACAGAGGCAGGAGGATCATGAGTTTGAGGCTGAGCTAGGATACATGGAGATTCGAGGCTAGTCTGGGCTACATAGTGAGACCATGTTTCAAAGTCTAAAATAAAACAAAACTACTACAACAACAAAAACCTCTGTATTTTACAAAGACAGGAAAGTGAGCCAGATTTGTCCTGTGGAGGTACTGACAGTTTGCAGATCCTAGCCACGGACCATGACTTTGATTATCATACCCACTCTTTAATCTCATTTCAAAGCATTCACAGAGAGGAAAGGGAAATTCTTCATATACTCATAAGATCACAGAATGCTCACTTAGGTGTAGGTCTGAGTTTTTAAAATGCTGCAATCTTTTTTTAAACATGCAATAAAAATCTGTAAAATCAGGTATTATAAAAGAGATTTTGATGGCAAAGTTTATTTTGACTCTAAAAAGTACTTAAAAATATGAGAAAGAGGGGTAGCTTTTACCTTGGATTCAATTCAACTCACTGGGGCCGGATTCACATGACAAAGAAGTTAAACTGGATGGTGTCTTGAATCCTTTTTAGCTTATGATCCTGTGCTTACTGTGAAATCATTGTGGTCTTCCCTTTGTAGACATGTCAGTGATAACCACACCTGTATGAAGACAAAACACAATGAGATGATGGCCATTTACTTTACCAGTGGGACAACTGGACCTCCTAAGATGATTGGACACACCCACAGCAGCTTCGGTTTAGGATTATCTGTAAATGGAAGGTACTTCCACAGAACTGCAGCTTGAAGTCTCAAAACTGCAAAGATAATGATCCATGTACTGGCCTTTC
Organism: Ctenodactylus gundi; assembly: GCA_004027205.1. NCBI lineage: Eukaryota > Metazoa > Chordata > Mammalia > Rodentia > Ctenodactylidae > Ctenodactylus > Ctenodactylus gundi. The sequence goes on from PVKB01001408.1 coordinate 185,318, forward strand.
ACATACGTTTTTCTATAAATTGAACACTTTTTCCATTTATCAGCTTTATACATACACCCATATATGCCAAATTTCTACAACTTTCACATATTTACACATCATGGCTATTCTTTGTTTTTCCGAGATTCTGGCTGGATTTGACACCGTCGGATGTGATGTGGAATACCTCAGACACGGGCTGGGCAAAGTCTGCATGGAGCAGTGTTTTTTCTCCATGGATTCAAGGAACATGTGTATTTGCACACTATTTGCCCCGTTTCGAGTCGACTTCCATCTTACAAGTAAGACGGAGCATAGGAGGTCCACATTTAGAAATTCATTAGCAGGATCACTGACAGGACTGGTCAATAAAGTAACTTGCAGAGATCAGAATAGGCAACATGATTTAAGAAATTTCACCTCCAGAAAGTCAATAAGCCTGAAAAAATGGAGAAAAAAAAAACCACGAGTGAAGTTGTGTTAAATAATGCTTACATTCTGTTTGCAGCTGCTTAAGCAATTATTTAAATTATTACAAATAGTTCAATAATTATTACAGCTGGAGTAAGATCAAATTTACTCTTCTTATATTGCAGACACTCTCCAAGTTTCCCATTACAGTCTTTTGCTCAGCCCCAACTGCATACCGAATGCTTATACAGAGTGACATGACAAGGTGAGAAATGTTGGTGAAGAGGCACTTAGGAAGAGATGGGGAGAGGCAGAGTAGGACGGAAAGTAAAATAACTTTTGCTTTATAAGCAGAGCTTCAGACTAGTGGGTACAGGATGTGGCAATCTCTTCTTTTTGCGGATGCACTGTGAAAAATGGTTATTGTGTCCCAGGCAAGGCAAGGCAAGGAAGGATTCAGCCATGTCTCTAGCTGTGAGCCCAGTTATTATGGGTAGGAACGTATTTAATCTTCGGGATGATGGCTGTTACCTAGATGAGACAGTAGAAAAGTTTCTCCTATTTGGAACTTTATCTCAGAAAAAAGGGACACATGCTTTAAAATCTATAATTGAATCCATTTGAAAAGGTAGGTCTGTAATCTGAAAAAAGAAGTAACTGTTTTACTATTCTCACAACACTCAATACTTTTGGTCTCTCCAGAGTTGAAAGATCTTTTAATTGTTGATTTAAGTTGCTTAAATTTAAATTGTTGATTTAACTTGTTTTAGGTATTTTCTGGGGCTGGAGAAATAGCTCAGCAGTTAAAGCGCTTGCCAGCAAGCACTAAGTACCTGAGTTGATTCCCTAGCACCACATAAAGCTGGGCCGTGGTGGTGCACGCCTGTAATCCCAGCACTTGGGAGGCTGAGACAGGAGGATTGCTTTGAGTCCAAGGCTAGCCTGGGCTCCATAGTGAGTTCAGGACCAGCTGTGGCTATGGAGTGAGATCCTGTATAAAAAAATAAAAATAAAAAAGGTATTTTTTTTTTTTTTTGGTAAGGATGGTATGGGATTTTTTGGTAACATTACCTCTCTTCTCAAAAAAGAGAAGAAAGAAAATAAATTTTTATTTTTGTTGTCATTTTATGATGTTAGGATGGTCTGTGTACTTTGTTTTAGAAATAAGAATAATTTCCATTTCTCTACACATTTTTCTCCTACACCTAATTTGTTATCTGTTTTTTGAGAAGCTATAAGTTCAAAAGCTTAAAGCACTGTGTGAGTGCTGGGGAACCAATCAACCCTGAAGTGACGGAACAGTGGAGAAACAGGACAGGCCTGGATATCTATGAAGGATACGGACAGACAGAAACGGTACATGACCTCTCTGAAATCACAGGGCTGGATTTGATTTAGTCAGATGAGTAAAACCAGAGTGTCTATTATGTCCTTGTGACTGCTTCAGGGGTAGGGGAAGAAGTTGTGTCATTAGAAAAGTTTAAAAAATTAATAAAAGCATAAGGGAAGCTAGTTGCAAAAAAACCCTCCACAATAGATATGTTGTTTAAATAGCCATTCATTAAGGAAAAACTTCTATTAACTGATCAGGGCGAGCGCTTACAATTTTTTTTCCAGACAGGGTCTCTCTCTGTAGCTCAAGCTGGTCCTGAACTCACTATATGGCCCAGGCTGGCTGTGGACTCACGGCAATTTTCCTGCCTTGCCTCCTGTATACTGGGATTACAGGGGTGCACCACCATGCCTGACTTTATGTGGTTCTGGGGAACCGAACTCAGGCCTTGTGCTTGCAAGCGCTTTACCCACTGCGCCATTCCTCCAGCCCTGGCTTACTGTTCTTTTTAAGTAAAAAAAAAGTTTTTGGATGTTCTGGAAGAGATATTTTTCTCCCTTACATCACAGGAAATTTCTTTAACCTTCCTCAAAAAGGAAAACTGCTGGTTAAGCTCCTTGTTACTTGAAATATTAAAGGTCTTCTTAATAATAAGTTGGCAAGGAGTTTACTATATGGCCAGCATACTTTCAAGGAATTCCTGAAAGAGCTCACTGAGCTAAGAAGGCATTCTAAAGGAAATTAATATAATAAGAAAATTGGTTATTTTGTAGGAGGGATAACATGAAGCAGATAAGGGAAAGGTTGAAAGAAACTGTTCGTAGCCTTTTTACAATACTTCAGGTTATAAGGTTTCAACTTATAGTGTTTTTTTTTTTTGATTACTTGGCCAAAATTCTGAAAGTAAATAAAAGCAAAAATTGACAAATTATTTAAACACAGTCAGCATAAGGATAGTATTAGTATGTGTATTAATAAAGTCATGCTTTAGTGCATATATTTTAGTAATTATGACTACTGTCTTATAACACACATACATGCATCAATCTCTGTACTCCATAAAGCAAAGACTTCATGTTGAGCCTTGTTCATAATCAGATTTCAGTAAATATTTTTAAAAAATACATGATTTCAGAGTAAGTGAATTTTAAGTTAATGTTCCCTAACTTTTTCTTCTTAACTAGGTGCTAATCTGTGGCAATTTTAAAGGAATGAAAATTAAACCTGGCTCAATGGGAAAGCCATCTCCTGCTTTTGATGTTAAGGTCTGTACAGCCTCTTCCAGAGAATGTTTAACAACCCGACATGTTTCTTTCCTACGCTCCATGTATACTCCTTGTTTGGGTGGTGATTCCTGTTGTTTCTATGACACTTTAATTTCTGTGCAAAGATGGAAATGGGTTAGAAATGTTAGTTTAATAGTCTGTTATTTTAAAAATTATTTTTAATTACTGTGTCATGTAATTAAGCATTTTGTAAATATGAATGCATTTACTGCCCAGAGAGAATCTTAAACTATACAGATGAGGATATAGGAAGGTCAAGGAATTCATCCAAAGTCACTAGTAGCTTCTATAAAAGAAATACAATCTCAAGCAATGGATCTGGAGCCAGTATCCTTTTTCCTAATCATAGTGCTGCAGTCCCACTCTTGTGAGAGCTCAGTGTGAGAAGTAAACTCCTCTGTCCAAAGCAAAGGATGGACTTGGAGACCTGAAAGTGCAGCAAACATGAGACTAATTCCAATCTTGCAAGAATGGGTGTTGGATTCAAGATAGGCTGAGTTTCAGTTAGCAATTCATCCCTCCTGGGTGCAAGTTCCTCCTTCAGTTCCTCACTGATTGAATTCTATGGGGTTATATTCTTCCTGGAAACAATCTAAATCTCACTACTTTTTACAAAGTACTTTCTTTCTCCCCTCCTATCTAATGTCTGCCATTTCCCAACAGACTTTCTTGTTACATGGTGACTAAAGAATTAAAATCCTCTGCTGGGGGCTGGGGTGTAGCGCAGCACTTAGAACCCTTGCCTAGCAAGCATAGGCCCTGAGTTCGATTCCCCGGTACTACATAAGCTGAGTGTGGTAGCACATGCCTATAATCACAGCACTTAGGAGGCAGAGGCAGAAGGATTGCTGTGAGTTCGAGGCCAGCCTGAGCTACACAGTGAGTTCAGAAGCAGCCTACACTTCAGAGCAAAACCCTGTTTAAAAAAAAAAAATTTCCTCTGCTGGCAAGCACTGGCTATAGCAAGATAACCTAAGGCCATAGGCAAGGGTCATCTTCTTCAGCAAACCGAACAGGTGGATCTTTGTAAGCAAAGGACTACTGAGAATATTATAATCTCAGCACACATTCCTAGATCACAGAAACTCCTAAAAGATCAGGTGAAAGGAGACAATCCAGAATTAGAATTCTAGGGCCTTTTACTCTGTTTCCTTTTCTCATAAAAGCATTTCCCAGTATATTAACAGTATAATTTTATCTGAATAGACCTTTGCTCTTCTATATACTTTAAGTACTGCTGAATTCTTTCACTACCCACCACTGACCTTACCATACACTGTGCCCCACTGCGAGTCAGTTCATCCCTTCCCCCAATATCCTATTTGCCCACAAACTCTTCTGACGCACGACCTTTGTCACATCCACAATCTTAGCTGCTAACAATTTTCCAAAATACTCATACCTGCTGTGTTTTTTGAAAATGGACCACTTTGGACTTCTGCTTCTTGCAGTCAGGATTTCCCGATGGAGTCAAGTAGTCCAAATTGGGGACACATTTACCATGACTGCAGCATTTTCTTTCTCTAGCTCCTGCTCTGCCTGACTGGCCAGCTAAAGGCTTTCTGTAACCACTGCCATTACTGCCACTTGATGCCAGGAGGCATTCGGTTTCCCCATCTGCACACTCTGTATGTGGTTAGAGTCTGGCCCTGTTTCAAAGCTAGATAGGGCCAAAGAATCTTACACTAACATGAAAGAGAAAGGAGTAGCAACCAAAAGGTAAAATTGAGATCCTTGAGCAGAGCTCAAATTCAAACCTAACTAAGGATTAGCTGTGTCCAATTTCATCTGGTTAAAATACTAATTCTCAGGCTCCTTCCCTGGAATGTCTGATTTAACAGATTCGGTGTAGGATCCCAAAATCTGTGTTGTTAGCATGATATATTGTTAAATGATAAAAGAAGTGGGCAAAACTATACATCACAAAGTGATTCTACTTTTTTCTCTATATTATCCCAAAAGACATGATCAAAACATGGTTATTTCTTTTTTCCCCATTTTGATATGTATAAGTGCAAACTTTAAGGTTTACAATGAAGTTGAGCATTTTGTGCACATACGTATCTTGTCTAGGTGGCAAGGACTTTCCCGCTCTCCTTTTGTCCTTCCCCTTACCCACCCCTGCCTTGGTCCCTCCCTGTCCTACCACCCTGGTTCACTTTTTTTTTTCTTTCAAGTTCCATAAGAGTTGTGATGTGGGTTTCTCATATCAGAGACCATTCGATGTTTCACCTTCTGCTTCTGACTCACTTCAATGAGCATGATGTTCTCAAGTTTCTTTCATTTGCCTGCAAAAGCCTCCAAGCTGTTGGACTTCATAGATGCATAGTATTCCATCGTGTATAAATACCACAGTGTGTGTATTCATTGGTCTGTTGATCAGTATTTTGGTGACTTCCATATTTCAGCTATTGTTAGTTGTGCTGCTATGAACATGGGTATACATATATCTCTGTTATGTGTTGTTTTGACCTCTTTTGGAAATATTCCCAGGAGGAGTGTCAGTGGATCGAAGGGGATATTTATTTCCAGTCTTTTGAGAGCTCTCCATACTGCTTTCCAGAGTGGTTGTACAAATTTGCATTCCCACCAGCAGTGCAGGAGGGTTCCTTTCTCCCCACAGCCTCGCCAGCACTGATTACTATTTCACTTGTTGATATAGGCCATTCTCTCTAGAGTGAGGTGGTATCTTAGCGTTGTTTTGATTTGCATTTCTCTAGGGCTAGGGATGTTGGAACATCTTTTCATGTATCTATTGGCCATTTGAACTTCTTCGTGAGTGAACCTCCTCTTCATTTTATTTGCCCACTTTTCAATAGGATCCTTTACTTTGGTAGGCTTACTTTTCTTCAGCTCCCTGTATATTCTAGTTATGAGCTTCCTATCTGAGATGTTGGTGGTGAATATTTTTTCCCAGTGGTTCTCTTTTTACAATGTTGACAGTTTCCTTTGATGTGCAGAAACTTTTTAATTTGACAAGATCCCATTTGTTAACAACGGGATAATTTCCTGTGCTTTTGGTGTCTTGTCCAAAACACGGTAATTTCTGAAGGGTAGCATTTAAGAAAATTTTTATTCTTCTTTCACATTTTGGAAATCTGCATTTGATAACATGTTAGGCAGTAAGACTTTATTTATCTTTATTTTCAGAGAGGGTCTTGCTCTGTAGCCCAGGATGGTCCTGAACTCACTGGCGTAGCCCAGGCTGGCCTTGGACTCAGGACAATCTGCCTGCCTCAGCTTCCCAAGAGCTGGGATTACACGTGTATGCCACCACACTCAGCTTTTATGTGGGGAATCCAAATTGGGAAATCAGCATTTGCTGGAAAATGCTTTAATCACTGAACTATTCCTCCAACCCCGGCAATAAAAATTTAAATATATATTTCTCTTAGGAATTTCAAGTACACTTCAAACAGTTTTGAAGCCTGCATTCATAAATGGCAAAAAAGGAACATGCAAAGTTAAGATTTAAGATGTGGCAATAAATAATAATTTCCTTAAATACATTGTTCTGTTTTATTCTAGATTTTAGATAAGAATGGCAATGTTCTACCTCCGGGACAAGAAGGGGATATTGCCCTCCAAGTTCTACCTAACCGACCACTTGGCCTTTTTACTCATTATATAGTAAGAGCCTTATTTTTAAAATCTCTTATTTATATCTCAAACATGCTCAGTAACTGTCCCTATTTGTCACAAAACACACCTGCCATAAGTATGTGTTTCTTTCATGAGAGATTCATTGCTCTGAAGAGTAATCCTGCAGGCAGGAAGTTGAAGAAACACCCAAAGATTTGCTGAGGAACACACTGTTCCTGAGGCTAGTTCACCAAGGCAAGAGGAAGAAGCCCTGGAATGAAAACAGTTTGTTAAGGTTCATTCACAATCCTCTTAACTATCCCACAGGACCTACTCCCTTTTTAAACATCTGATTAGTACTCTTTCTTCTTAGGAATGGTAAGCACAGGGAGTGCTGTAATGGAATTGAGTAATCTCCACTAGGAGGCTTCATTCAGCTCCTTACTGTTTGCAAGCATATTTCACCTCTAACCCTGCTACACAAATCTGAGCAAAGTTCACATCAACATAATACAGGGTATAGATTCAGGTTCTGCTTGCCAGTCAACTTTACATAATGTGACAATTTTTCATTTATTTTTTATGTTAAAGTTACAAAACCAGTTTTGCTTTGTGGAAAACCAAACCAACCCAAAAACCGTCCTCTTTAAAATTATTTGGTGCCCATGCTTTCTTTTAACTGAGTATTCATTCATTTCTCTCCTTTCTTACCAGTCATGAGTATTCGTTAACAAAAGGATTTAGCTTACTGCACTCTGAATGAGTTCTGAGCTCCTGTAACATTTTTGTGGTCTATTATATCTAAAAACATTTCAAGAAGAGTTGTGCATAGTCTTTGTAACTACCTTTCTTATGGTGGGCTAATTCTAGGCTGGAATTTCATCCTTATTTCATACTCTGGCTCTCTTCATTCTAAGGCATCTAAAGAAGCCAAATTTTTGGTCTGAACATTTACACAGTCAACTGAACCAAACGCTCACGTTCAAAATAACATTAACAAAAGGCTATTTGTTTTGGCAGGATGATCCTTCAAAAACTGCTTCAACTTTACGAGGCAATTTTTACATCACTGGGGACCGAGGGTATATGGATGAAGATGGATATTTCTGGTTTGTTGCAAGATCAGATGATGTCATATTATCCTCTGGGTAATTTCCTTCTCCATCTGATCATAAGTCTGTGTTAATTGCTCATCAGATTTCTAGAGAGAACATCTGTTTCACCCTTATAAACTCCTGCCACATGCTTTTCCAGTTACCGAATTGGACCATTTGAGGTAGAAAGCGCCTTGATGGAGCACCCTTCGGTTGCAGAGTCAGCTGTTGTCAGTAGCCCAGACCCCATCAGAGGAGAGGTAAATAATTAATCTCAACTTTATAGTTTGTTGGCAATATAATACATACTTTTAAACAATGCTTCACTTAGATAATTACACAAATGCTACATTCAATAAATACGCAGTCAAGTAAAAATTCACGGATTGGATTTAAGTCAGATGGAAATAGGTCAGAAAGAACACTACATAGTAAGATTGCAAACATGTATTAGAAAGAATTTGGATCTTTTCCATGGACGGCTAGGGCAAAGACTGGATGGATGCAGCACAGGTTTACTTTAGGATGGGGCTCCAAAGGATAGCTGTATCATATTGCTACCAGAGGGCCAGCAAGCCAACAAAGCCCTTGTGTTTCTGAGGAAGATGAGCTGGCACTGGGCATCAGGGGAGAGAAAAAGTCAGCAGTGGAAACTAAGGCAACAGTTTCTCAGGCAGGGCAGGCAGATAAGTAATGATTTCAGGAAATAGATGAAGACAAGACAAAGATAGTACTGGAAACCTGATCCTGCCTGGAGGTGATCCCATGGTAGTTTGGGCCACTCTTTAGGGCATTTTGCCAGGCAGGGCTTCCTGGATTTTGCCTGTGTGCCTATTGCGTGTCTTCAGGGTTTGAGTTGAGCTTCCTCAGCCACCCAACCCAAGTATTTATGTAGTCTCTATCCTTTCTAATGCTGAACCAAGTTGTGGAGATTACAATGATGTCAATGCAAGTCTAGGATATTCTGCACCATGCTTTTAAGTTCCTTATCCTAAATCCTAAGTTTAGGCCTTGAGGTCTCAGGGACAGGGCGGTGTCACACTGAATTTAGTTTCAGGGATTGAATATGTAAGTTTAAGGTAGGAATGGGAAGTATGTGCTGTAGTACAGTAAGGCTGGATTTCTCCCCATACTACTACTCCTAGCTGATTTTTGATGCCACAGAATAATCACTAAGTCTTCCTGGATGGCCAAGAGTTGTTTTGATATTGATCAGTGGCTAGAATTTGTAGGATCAAAAATCGCTATTTATTGTAAAAAGAATATTCCAGGTAGACAAGAGCAAGGAAGAGATCAGCGATTACTTAAGTTTGTCTCTTCTCTGAACTTCTCTGGCAGGATTTCTTGAGTCTAGGCTTCTCCCACACCCCTCTTCTATCATCAGTTTTATCCACCTAGATTGTGCTTACTTGGGACAGGATGCTGTGGAGTCTTTAGAACAAAAGTTGGTTTGGCAGTCACTCGATATCCCAGAGTATGATACAAGAAACACCTGTAAGAAAGGTATGGCCCTCCCGCTGTGGATCTGGGGTCTCAGTATAGGTTTTAGATTAGCTAGAGAAGGGGGGAAAGTTTATCTAGTTTCCCAACACTGGTGGGTTGTAACATTTTCTGACAGAAGATGCAGGTTAAGGGTTAGGACTAGGGTTACAAACAAGGTTTCTATCTGCAAGATGTGATGGTTCTTTTTTTTCTGGTGGCAGTCCTATTCTAGCTGGATTGTGTCCTTCTCTAAGAAAATGGCACAGCCAGACCTTTGACTGGATAGAAATTCCCAAAAGGATTGATCAAAAACAGATAAAATGAGCACTAGAGGACAATTGTGTCAAGTATTGATCATTTATCTTCCTATCATAGTCTTGCAATCCTGAATACATTTTTATATTATTGTAAACAATTTCACAGTGTTTTAACTATCAGCTAAAAAGATTACCTACTTTCAGCTAAAGAAAAATACTTTTGAGTTTTCATGAATTTTTTTTCTTCTAGTAAATTATTATTCAGTTGCACATAGGGTTTAAAATGAATATTTCATAACTCCTGTTTAGATAATTTTTACACACTAAGTTGATTTTCATATTTCAACATTTAGTGGTTACTTTCTGAAAATTTATTTTCAGCCCAGGAGTTACATTTTGACCTACATTTTCACAATTTTAAAAATATGTGCTTTCTATAAACTTTTTTTAAAGACAAAATTTCCAGTAAGACTAAAGGAATAAATTGTGATGTTATTTCTGAAAATATTTCATTTCAAATACTATTTTAACAATAGAATGTGAAATAAAGAGCTGAGAAGTATTTGTTGAGCTGACTAGGTTCATACATTTTTCAGATCACATATCTCTTAAAAATTTTGGATCATACTCCTCTTGACAATCAAAAAGAGGTAATGGTCCCCTGTTGGACTTACGCAATGAAGGAAATGTTTTATATTTTCACCACTCAATACAAACACCACACATAATCATCAATTATTTGAAATGTGGCTGAGAAAGTTTAACTAAATTTGGTCACATGTTGCCAGTGGCTATTATATTGAATGACACAGCCATAGACTCTTAGAAAACTGAAGATTTTTGCCTAGAATTTCAGAGAAACTTGGAAGTCCACACCTAGATTTTTAGGTTAAAGGCCTAAATCCTACTATACCAAAGAGCTATGGTTTTTAATGACTTACTATCTACCTGGAATTATTTGAAACCCTATATCTGGTAATTTAATCTGCACAACTTCCTTTGCAGAGAAGGCAACTGAGGCACAGACAGATGGCTTAACTTTCCCAAACAAAACTGTGACCTGAAGCCAGATGGTTTGATTTCAGAGTTCATATAATGTTAGATTGTTCCTTATTAATATTTTCTGTAATGACTTGTAAAGACATTCAGCAAGGTTTTAAAAAGCAAATTGTCTTTGAATAATTCAAATTATGAAAGAATAATTTAAGCTCATAAAAATGTTAATAAGGCAAAAATCAGCATTACTTATAAACTGTATATAATGTCAAGAATATGGTAAAAATTATACACATACTCAGTTACATACACACGCTTATGTAAGTGTCCCCTGTCTCATGTTTAAAGGGTTTTGAAAAAGACAAAAAACAGGTAATTGCTCATAAAATGTTAAACACTGACCACTGGTGAATGGCTTGCAGTATGTGAATAATTTATAATTGCAATTCTTCATTTCTCACCAAATGGTGATTCTGAGTGATTGTTTAAACTAGACAAATGAATCCATAGATTGAATATTTCAGTCACCTAAGTGCAGGATTTAGTCACAAAACAGTTACAAGCCACAGTTGGTGGTATAGACTTATAATTTCAGCCCTCTGGGAGGCTGAGGCAGGAGAATCATAAATTTGAGCCCAGCCTAGGCAAATTAGCAAGACCCTGCCTCAAATAATAATAATAATAAAAAATAAAAATACAAATGAGCCAGAGATATAGCTCAGTATGAAGGCGCTGGTTTGGATCCGTAATAACACACACACACACACACACACACACACACACACACAGCCACACCCCCCCCCCCCCCCCCCCCCCCCCCCCCCCCCCCCCCCCCCCCCCCCCCCCCAGGCAGGAGGACTGCCAGGAGTTTCAGGTTAACCATAAGCTCAAGTCCAGCCTAGACAACAGAGGAAAAGCCAGTCTTAAAAAAAAAAAAAAGGAAAAAAAAAGAGTAAGTGACAGGGCTGGCAATATTCTGGGGATGAATACAATTGATAGGACCTGAAAATACACTCTTGAAGGAGGTCATGCAAACGGAATGGCTATCACATCTTCTCCAAAGTCCAAATGCTGTGGGTAAGATGTCCCTGAACATTTCAAGGAAGAAGGAACTCCGGGAAATAGGGTGTGTGATCATAAAGTGATGAGGCCTTTGCTGTCTTCTGCCAATCAGAGAACAAAGGCCACCACCATTTTTACTCCAGTTCCTTTGGGCTACATAAATGGGTCAGAGCACAGCAAAGTGGCTGCTGGAATCTTCACAGGCCTGTGTAAGATTGTGTGATCTCAGTGAGCTGATTCTTTGATCAAGGATACGGCAAACCCGGCGTGACTACTACTTAGAAAGTCTATGCTGAGAGCGCCAGAAGTTAGGTTGGACCAGGCAGGGCTGTTGCACAAGAGGCCGTGCTGAGTCACCAAGTTTTGAAGAGAAAATTTTACTGAAGAAGATAAAACATGAGGCAAGAAGTCAAGGACAGGGATGATCAGAGCAGGTCAGAAAGCGTATTTCAAAGTGTAGTTAGATGACAGTGTTCAAGAGCTGATCATAAACAATACAGAGGTCCCAGAAACTCTCTTGTGTTATATCCGAACCAGAAGTAGTGGGAGTGAACTGGCTGGGAACAAGCTCCATTAAACCCTTTGGTTCAGACCATCAGGCAAGAAGATTCCCAGCTAAAGAAGGCAAACAAATTACACTAAAACAAACAAACAAATAAACAAAAATAAATAACTCACCTTTTGGATGCCTCAAATCTTTATTTTAGGTAGTGAAGGCTTTCATTGTTCTGAACCCTAATTACAAGTCACATGATCAAGAACAACTAATAAAGGAGATTCAAGAGCATGTAAAAAAAATTACAGCACCTTACAAATATCCCAGAAAGGTAAGGCAACGTGATTATGTTGGTCAGTATTCTGAAAATTTTTAAAATCTTTTTTTCCTTTTCATTGAACATTCTCCTCAAACATGCCACATAAATGTTCCAAATGGAACTAATGACATATAGAGAAGAATTATAGATTTTGAGGTTACTGTGACACTCCTGATGTATTTGGTCACATGTGTCACTGGACTTACAGTAAATACTAAATATCAAGAAAATTCAGCTGGGTATGGTGGCATATATCTGTAATCATGGTATTATGGCAGGCTGAGACAAGAAGACTGTAAGTTTGAGTTCAGCCCGGGAAACTTAGTGACACCTTGTCTCAAAATAAAAAAGATAAAAAGGGCTGGGGATCTAGCTCAAGTACAAAAGCCTTCAGTTCAATTTTCAGTATCACAAAAAATCCCACAAAACCCCAAACGCCTCTCAATAATAGTCCTTTTTTCTGCCTCTGATTACTAACACCTACTGCCATGAATGTACTAATTCTTTACCTAGAATTTATTACAGAACTAGTACATAATTGGTTGTATCTAAAGGTAATAACTTCTAGACTGATCTTTCCCTTCATGCCAACAGGTAGAATTTATTGAAGAGCTGCCAAAGACAATCAGTGGGAAGATAAAAAGAAATGAACTGAAGAAAAGAGAATGGAAAACAACTTAAATTCATTCCACTAATCATCATAGTGTCTATAAAATACAGTATTTTTAAATCTGTAAAAACCACAAAGTTGTAAAAAGATAATAAAAAATACATGATAGTATGCTTATAAACTGTTATTTTGTAGCTATAACACCAGCAGCTGAATTTTCAATAAAATATTCAGTAAATTACTCTGAATTTGTCAAAATTCCTATGATTCGGTGACATAAAAATGCCAACTATTGAGGAATTTTAAAATCCATAGCATAGAAGAAGTTTCTGAACCAAATTTCTGCCTCATTGATTTTCAAACCTTACTTGCATAATTCGGATATATTGGTATAAAAATCAATCTTCAAGCTTTGAAATAAAACTAAGTAACTTAAAAGTTTTCAGGAAAATAAAAATTATCAGTTATCTCAAAGTATCTACCTGAAAACAGACTAGGTATTATTAGTCATATCTAAAATATTCAAGTAATTTAAAATTTATTTATCTATTAGAGACAGGCTCATGCTCTGTACCCCAGACTGGTCCTGAACTCATTATGTCGCCCAAATTGACCTTGAACTCACTGGACCTATGTATGCTTCAGTTTCCTGAGTACTAGGATTACAGGTGTGCACCACCAGGCCTGGCTTTATGTGGTGCTGGGGAATCGAACTCAGGGTCTTGCACTTGCAAGGCAAGTACTCTAACCACTGTGCCATTCCTCCAGCCCTTAAAAATCATTTAAAATATGATTCAAGATCTAACTACAAAAGACAGACCTCATGTACTATTGTTGCTTATTATACCTAAAACACAGCTTACAAAATTTTATTTGTGGTTCTTCAAGAACAAATGATAAACTGGGAATGAAACTCAAAGGCAGAGCACTTGCCTAGTGTGTGTGAGGCCTTGGGTTCTATCCCCAGCCCTGCAAAAAAAGAAAGAAAATGTATGATAAACTCAGCTGGCATTAAGACATAAAATATAAGTAAATTTAAGAAGCAATTATGATTTATATACAAATGAACTGAAGATGAATGTTAAACAACTGGTGAATAAAAGGGAAAGGTAATGAAACTTATTTTCTGTGTGTGCATGTGTGTGTGTGTGTGTGTAACTGCCCCAGTACAGTCTACAGAGCTCAAATATGCTGTCTCTATAACTTGCAGGCTTATACTTTAACTTTCCTGTACTAAAAGTCACATGGAAATTGCACTGGCAGTGGGCACAGTGGTGTATACCTGTAATCTAGCACTTTGGGAGGCAAAGGCAAAAGAATTACAAGTTGGAGCCCAGTCTGACCACTTTGTGACTTAGAGAGACCCTGTCTCAAAATAAAAAATTTTTAGGAAGGTGGGATGTAGCTACTGCAAAAAGGCCTATGTTCAATTTCCAGTACTGGGGTAAGAGAAGAAAGAAAAAGAGTCATATTGAAAGTAAAAACATAGTTTATATGTTAAAAAAAAGTTTATCAATTCCTCATTGAAGGTCTAAGTCTTAAAGAATTCTTAGTAGAAAAACTTAATTTTTTTTCACAAGGAGGGTTTGTTTCTGGAGAATTAACAGTCAGTCCCTCTGTGGAATGAGATGAAACCATATTGCTGGCTCTTTCCTTTCGAACTGTCTGTTCCCATTTAAAATAATCACAGCGTTTTCTGTTTTCTTGATATTTCCCAATAGGACAACAATAGAAGACTTTTCCATGGTTTGGTCCATTATTTGAAACAACAAGTCTCTTAGATCTTCGGCCACATTTGCATAAAGGAGGTGTCATTTTTCCACTCTTCCAAGGCTCTTGTAGATTAACTGCAGTTGTCAATATAGAAGAAAGAACCGTTCGGGAAGAACTTCTTACTGGGGAACAATCAGGTGTTGTGGGCTTTTCTTCATGAATAGTGAAGGTCTGCTTTTTTGCTGGGGGGAAACGTGGGGAACTAGATGAATTCCTTTTAGTATTGCCTAGAATAGAAGATTTTCTCAAAACTGAAGGATGAGATGTGTTGACACTAACACTGTTGAAGGTACACGGTTTGCATTCAGGTAATTTAAAGGCAGAAACATCCAAGCCTGGATGTTTGGCTTCTTTTACATTATAAATAGTAGTGTGAGGACTCTTGTACACAACAGACTTAGAGGTCTCACATTTTTGGGGAGTTTCCTTAACACCTTCCAAGTTTTCATGAGTTGTCACTTCTGATTCTTTTAAAACCTTTACTCTTTCTCCAGAATTACATGAAGTATCTAGGCTTGTGTTGCCAAAAGGAGGTATATAATCTATATTTTGCTCAGGCTGAGATGCTGGTAGTAAAACTACATCTTCCCAGTCAGTCAACATAGGTAAACAATCAAGTGCAGAACTCACTTCCGTATCAGAAACATGATTAACAGATGGAATGGTGGTGGTAACAAGTACCAACTCTGAACCAAATGTTGACTTAGATTTGGTATTAAATGCTAGATGTTCATTTTTTATTTGCTTTTGCATAAAAATAGATGCATTCAAGCTTGTAGCTTGCAAGGGCCCCCGGGAAGTAGAGGACTTAGTATTAAAAAGAGATGAGCAATTTTTGACATTTTGAAGACCTGATTTTTTGTTGTTCTTCAGTAGTAATTGATCCTGCTGTACCTTTGTTGGGGAAGTCACACAAACAGAACTTATCTGGACTTTTTCATGAGCACTTACTGTATTTTTATGCTCCCTATCATGTACACTGTGACCATGGATGCTAATGTTGTAGGCAGGTGTTTCTTCACCTTGATTTGTATTCACAGTTTTGGCCAAAATGTTGGTATTCTTCTTATTGAGAACCTATGATTTCACAAACAAATCCAACATTTTTAGAAATTGGACACTTATATTGATATGGTATGATGAGTTATAAATGATTGCACACATGTAATCAACATTTCAATGGGTATATGACTACTCTGGAGTTTGAGATGACAGAATAGAGACAAGACACCACTAACCTTGTTTAAGGACCTTGTAATTTTCATTAAGCAACCGTCCCTAATCATTTTCCAAGCAAGAAGAGCAGTATTACGCGAATCATCCAATCCTGAGGAAACAGATATCAAATAATGAATTTACTGGTACTACTGTAAAGAAATAACAGCAAGGAAAAAAATTCTCACTAAGACAGAAATTGAGACATACTATTAGTGTTTTTATCATCTACTAGTTACAGTCATAATAAATTAGTCTTGTGGGAAGACATGGCAGCATTACCAATGAAAGACAAGTTTTCTCATGTTTACTGAGAAGGATGTAAAAATTTGTTAATAGTCTCCAAAAACATTCTGTAGGGATCAAGATTTTTTTACTCATCAAGTAATCTTGCTTAGCTTTTTTCAGTAGTCCAGTGTATTATCTGGGTACTTCTTTGGTCTCAATTTGGTATGGCTAATTAATTCTTTTAATTCTTTTTAGCACTAGGAATATACTAGACAGCCAGGGTTGGTGTCACAGGCCTGTAATTCCAGCACTCCGGGAGGCCGAGGTAGGAGGATAACATGTTCAAGCCTGACATGGGCAACTTAGTGAGACACTGCCTCAAAATCAAAAATCAAAAATGAGCTGGAGATGTAACTTAGGGGGAAGGTCCTGGGCTCAGTCACCAATATCAAGAAAAAGAAAAAGAAAAAGAAAAAGAAAAAGAAATCTACTAGATGGAATTCTTTTTAAAATAGTTTATGAAACTAGTAATTGAAAAATCAGGAATAATTTGAGTTACACGAATTAGAAGCTTTTTTTAGGGTGAAGAGTATTATTAATGACATAACCAAGAAAACAGGACTTGTGAAAGTTTACAAATATCACATAATAATATGATTTTCAATTTATACAAACCAGAATGTTCCCTTCCTGAGAATTCTATTCCCACTTCCTGCAAAGCACCACTTAGTCCTTTTGGTTTTCTCCTATAAAAAAGCTAATCAAATAAAGAAAACTTTTAAAAATATGATTACTGTTTGAATGGTCACAAATTAATCAATTACTTTTTGTAATTTTTAGTTCTATTAGATTGGAATGTGCGCATTTTTGTTGTGTTGTTAAAAAACACTTTAAGACAAATTTT